>JAJJWW010003377.1:0-175034 GCA_023531295.1 Papaver armeniacum
AGTGAGCTCAACCCTTAAATCATTTCTTATTGAAGGGATATTAGGATCTGACCATTGGTACTACAGATATAAATCACAAAAATCCATCGAATTTGTTCATCACTGTTCACATTTTTAATTTTAAAAAGTCAGTCAATTTCCATAAAAAAAGTATACCTTGATCAGAAGCTCATATTGATGGCAAATAATATATTCCAATAAAAGTTTCTACCTACACACAAACAATATTTCATGCTTCAAAAAAAAAACAATATTTATTCCAATAAAAGCTTTTACCCACTATACACATACAATATTCCAGCTGAGTAAAAGACTTTTCTTTCGTCTATAATGAGATTGGTAATAACAAACATACGGATTGAAGAGTAAATGTCAATTAAAGCATCCAAATAAATCTAAATATCCATATTCAAATGTAAACAAAAAGGGAAACAAGTGCATAGAGTTAGCATAAAGAAGTTTTGAACATTACCTCATCCCAATCATCGAATAATTTTTTTTAACACACATTTTCTTGTTGACATCATCTCACTGAAAACCATTGCCAATAGTAAACTCCTCATTGGTTGCAATGGCTTAAGTAGCTTGATATTACCTAAAATTAAACATAAACAAACACATATAACAATTTCGGTTTCAGTTTCAGTTTCAGTTTCAGAGTCAATCAAATAATCAAAATCCAAAAACTTAATTTTCTCTTACGAATAAACCCTAATAACCACAAATCTTAATAGTCTAACTTCAAAGAGACCTTTACAGTATCAAAGAAAAATATAGAAGATGAAATTTCCAGAATAGCAAGATAAGGTTAAAAATTGTTTGATATGAATAAGTAGAGAGATTAAAAAAAAACTAGAATTTTTCTTCTGCGGCTTCCACATGAGAAATTTATTTCTGGTGTTAGAGTGAGAAGATGCATTTAGGGTTAAAAAAATGCACGTCGAAGAGTTCGAACAAAACCATGGCAGATCACATCGTTATGGGTTTTTTCTATTTTTCTTTTCACTATTTTATCTCGTCTTATCGGTCAAAAATAATTTTGAAAAATTATCTCATGCTCTGTGAGGGGTGTTTAAGACAGAATCGGATTGTATAGCACCCTTGAGTCAGAGCAAAGAGAGAGAAATTTGGTTTTGTTTGTGTTGATGGTGGTTTTTAAACAAGGGGTAAAATCGTAAAACCCCATGACCTAGTGTTACCCGCAACACATTAACTAAGAGCATTTAACTCGTGTGTAATACTAATAGGGGTATTTTTTCAAAATACCAAATTAGGGTTTTCAAATACGTAACCCTAATTTCAAAACCAAGCCGTAGCATATCGCGCACCATGGCAAACTACGCCAAAACCAAGCCGCATACCGCGCACCATGGCACCCATGCCAAACCAAGCCGCATGACGCGCACCATGGCAACAATGCCAGTTGCCCGCATATCACGCACCATGGCAACAATGCTGTTGCCGCATACTGCGACTATGGCAACCATGCCAAACCAAGCCGCACTCGCGCACCATGGCAACCATGCCAAAACAAGCCGCATATCGTGCACCATGGCAACCATGCCAAAACAAGCCGCATACCGCGCACCATGGCAACCATGCCAAGCCAAGCCGTGACTCTCGCGCACCATGGCAACCATGCCAAACCAAGCCGCACTCGCGCACCATGGCAACCATGCCAAAACAAGCCGTATATCGCGCACCATGGCAACCATGCCAAACCAAGCCGCATAATGCGCACCATGGCAACTATGCCAAGCCAAGCCGCACTCGCGCACCATGGCAACCATGCCAAACCAAGCCGCACTCGCGCACCATGGCAACAACGTCAAATTCCAAGCCGCTATGCCTTTGGCCCACGCCAAACATAGCGCCCCAGGGTTTGCAAGACTTGCAACTAGGTCAACATGGCCGCACGTACCACGGCACATGCCAACACGCGTCGCAAGCCATACTTCCAAGCCGCTTATGCCTTTGGCCCACGCCAAACATAAGGCTCCCAGTTTGCAAGACTTGCAACCAGGTCAACATGGCCGCACGTGCCATCGCACATGCCAACATGTGTCGTGCCATACTTCCAAGCCGCTATGCCTTTGGCCCACGCCAAACATAGCGCCCTAGGCTTGCAAAACATGCAACTAGGTCAACATGGCCGGACGCGCCAATGGCACATGCCAACATGCTCGGCGTGCTGCCTCTAGCAAAATCACGGCCCTAACGGCCACGCATGCCATTGGCACATGCCAACATGCTCGCTAGCCAGTTTCCCTAGCAAAATCACGCCCTAACGGCCATGCATGCCATTGGCACATGCCAACATGTCGCCAGCCAGTTCCCTAGCAAAACCACGGCCCCTAACGGCCACGCATGCCATTGGCACATGCCAACATGCTCGCTTAGCTAGTTTCCCTAGCAAAATCACGGCCCTAACGCCATGCATGCCATGGCACATGCCAACATGCTCTAGCTAGTTTCCCAGCAAAAAACCACGGCCCTAACGGCCACGCATGCCATCGCACATGCCAACATGCTCGCTTAGCTAGTTTCCATAGCAAAATCACGCCCTAACGGCCATGCATGCCATTGGCACATGCCAACATGCTCGCTAGCTAGTTTCCAAACCACGGCCCTAACGGCCACGCATGCCATTGGCACATGCCAACATGCTCGCTAGCTAGTTTCCCTAGCAAAATCACGGCCCTAACGGCCATGCATGCCATTGGCACATGCCAACATGCTCGCTTAGCTAGTTTCTACTAAAATCGCGTTCCTAACGGCCACGCATGCCATTGGCACATGCCAACATGCTCGCTAGCTAGTTTCCCTATCAAGGTCACGGCCCTAATGGCCACGCATGCCATCGAACATGCCAAACACACGCGCTGGTAGCCTAACTGCAAACCGTGCAACCTACCACCAAGGCATTCAGACATGCCATTGGCACATGCCAAACACACACGCTGGTAGCCTAACTTGCGTAAGCCGTGCATCTACCACTACAGATCCACATGCCATTGGCACATGCCAAACACACACGCCGGTAGCCTAACTTGCAAACCGTGCAACCTACCACCAAGGCATCCCGCACATGCCATCGCACATGCCAAGCACACGCCGGTAGCCCAACTTGCAAAACCGTGCAAACTACCACCAAGGCATTCCGCACATGCCATTGGCACATGCCACACGCGCCACTAGCAAAACACGACTTGCACTCAAGATGCAACCAACACTCGATACATCAACACAAACCGGGGATGCTTTTAGGGTTTTGGCTTGGCGGTCACAAAGATGCACAGACACTACGCTCACATTAAGAAAGCGTGAAAGGAACAAAGCGGTAAATAAAAAGAGGAAATAATGGTGAAAACGTTACCATTAAACCATGCTAAGCTACCACCTCCTCCCATTATTTCACCCTTTACTCTCTTCCTTCATGAGGCTGTGGTACGTCAAACTCGACTTGTATAAATAGGTCTTACCTATTTCACCAGACGACAAGTCTCATCAGAGAAATATACTACACTACACTCGTAAAGGCAAATTTGCAAAGCCTCCCAAAAAGCTTTCATCTCTTGCAAAGCTTCTTGCTTTCACTTTCGACAAGTCGAGATACTACTCTCTCAACACCTTTCTTTGCTTCCCTCCCCAAATCAACCCTTCTCCTCCACTTGTGACCGAAGCAAGTCTGGAACTACCATTTCTGGTTTAGGCCGACTTGTACAGATTGATCTCTCGAATCTATAAAGTGCTCACGTGCAAAGACATTTTGTTTAGGGTTTGAACCAACTTCCACCACCTACTGAATTTACCAAATCTAAGCAGTAAAACGATTTTTAACCATAAACAGTTTGGTTCAGAGAATTGAATCAATTCCCTTGGGATTGAACTCCCAGACTTTGAATTATCCGAACCAAACACGATGTTAATGTGTTCTGAATGGATGAGAAACACGTAACACTACACCAAATTAGCCATTTTGTGACGTTTAAAAATGTTGCACATAATTTGTGCAACGGAAATAAACGTTGGTAAAACGGCGTTGCGCATTGCGGTGCAACGTATTTTATCCGTTGCAAAAATTAATTTGTACAACGTTTGTAAACGTTGCACAATCGATGGTGCCACGGTATATTTTTCTTATTTGTGCAACGTATAGTTTAATTTGTGCAACGTTATTTCTTATAGATGACACTTTTGTGGGTCCCATTGTGATTTTCTGTCAACGTTTTATTTATTTGGTGGCAGTTACATCCGTTGCTCATTTCAGGTGATTTGTGCAACGAATAATTTTTCCACGTTTATATCCGTTGCAAAATAATGTTCAGGTAAAAAAAGTCGCCACCACTTAATTCCATATTTCTCGCTTCGTATATAAATTAATTCTCGCGTGACCGCATATACCATCCTAGATGAACTAGAAGACCCAATGTATCATTCAGAAGGATTCTCGTTATCATTACGATCGATCAAGAAAAATTATACATTATCACAATTGTTTAAGAACAATTCGTATATTTCAGCATGTAATACTTAACAAAATTGAGCAAGCTGAGTGTAGTTTGAGGCAGTTAATCAAATACAAAAATCATTTACTGCTTTGATTCAATGCTAAAAGCTACTCTCTAAAGAGATCATGGGAAAATTTTAGCATACCATGCTTTGAGATCTTAAATCTCTGCACCTATATACAATGTCCTTCACCCTGCGGCAGAACCCTGGCTCTGCCCACTCCTTGGCAGCTAGTTCTTGAATTCGAGGCTCCGTGTAGTACTCAGAGTGGAGGAGTTTTGGCATCAGTGCCTCAATATCTGCCCCGTGCTCATATAAAATGGCTGCCTCACCAGCTCGTGGACCATTCAAAGGTGATGTATGAGTCCCATTTTGGGTGTTCATGGAATGATCCGTGTGAAAAACCTCATTTGCCTTTTGGCTGGATTACTCTCTGAGATGAAACAAAAAGAACATGCAAATATATTTGAAAATGTTCAGAAGGAAAAACAAAGCCATAAAAAAATTGTAGTTGGAAAATGAATTAACGGAGAAAAGAAAACAAATGCTCTTTCGCAATACAAATTCGCAATGATAGCATCTGGAATTGTAGCGGACCAGAGAATTTTTTGCTTCCAAAGGGTCTGTTATTTAACCCGCTTGGCAAGTTCCGACTCGATACGCTCACTCGAGAAACTAGACTTGCAAATTTTTCGACTAATTCGATTTACTCAAAATGTTCATCGATTTATGTCAAGTCGCTTTTAGGAGGTGCAACCTATTTTCATTCCAAGGGTCATCGAGTCCGTTTAATCACAGATAGCTTCAAGATATCATTGCTAACAAGCCAAATGATATGAATCACCTTGTGTGAGTGACAACCATCTCCAAGTGAACACTAATGTTCGTGAGATCGAGATTCCACAATGTAAACCTCAAGCAAAGGTCATGTAAATGTCAAGATTGTCATAGTAGTTCGATACCATCCACCATCGCCCAAAGGCCAATGGTCTTCCGGTAGCCACCGAGGTGGTGGGGTGCCCTGCTGGGCCCGACAACACACCGTATCATATGGGTGAGGAATGGCCGTTGTCAATGTCGTGGTAGTTTCCGTTACCATCCATCGCGCCGCAACGATCTTCCGTGTAGCCACCAATAGGTGGGGTACCTGCTGGGCCCGATAATCTCACTGGTCCCGCACGGCTTATCCAGATGTAATGGGGTGCCAATTATGGCCTAGTAGATGGTATGAACTGCTTTGCAGCAACCATTCCTTTTTAGATGATATAAGTTACCTCGTAACGATAATAACCACTGCCTAACTCACTAACCGAGGCAGATGATATGAATCCTGGCGAGATTGGGGTATACTCAAACTAATTGGGGTATACCCAATTTTATAGGGACTCTTTTTTAAGGGCAAAGGGGGAGGTCAATGGGTAAAGTTACAAAATTACCCTTTTTCA
The DNA here is from genome assembly GCA_023531295.1 of Papaver armeniacum. Taxonomy (NCBI): domain Eukaryota; kingdom Viridiplantae; phylum Streptophyta; class Magnoliopsida; order Ranunculales; family Papaveraceae; genus Papaver; species Papaver armeniacum. Next base: position 5,958 of record JAJJWW010003377.1, read on the forward strand.
TTATAACTCTAATTACTACCAAAACGCTTTCTTTCTTCATTACATCTTCTTCTTTCTTCTCCTCCACAACCTTACTACCGGCTCCATCACCCCACCACCACCAAAATCGTCGATCAATTCGTTAAAATCGTCGATTCAAAACTCCGATTAATCTTCATCAATGGATCCACCACGGAAGGAGGCAACTCGTATGAAACAATCTAATCAAAACCCAATGAGTATAACCTGGAATTGCAAATTTGGTTGCTAAGAAAGTGAAGAGAAAAACGTTGAAGAAGAAGGAATTGAACCCGCTGTAAACACGGAAATGGTGCGCTAAGAAAGTAAGGGAACACTTAAACTCACTCTAGTACTTCAATTTCATGTTTGCATGTCAAATTAGGCCGAAAAATCAATTTGTGAATTGGTAGTTACTACACGGGGTAAGGTTTTTTGGTTATCGACCTTTCCGGATTTCATAGTGGTGGTCTGGCCAATGGTATAAGGTTGAAGAACTTGCCGCTTTATGGTTTTCAGAATCGTTACTAGCAGGGCCGGTGTGTTATTCAACCGTATACATTGTCGGCGTCATATCTTTTTAATGAAGCCTAAGAAGTTTTTGTTTTTTACCCTTCCGCTACTACTGAATGTTTCCCGATGCCTAGAGTTTTAAACCCGAAGGGTAGTTATATAAAAACATGCCTGAGTTTTTTCACCGGAAATGTATGTGTAATGGACCTTGCCGAATTCGTATAGTTAAAATTTCTTGTTTTTTTTGTGCGCTCAAGGCTATTTGATGATACAATGCCTAAGCTTGTTTCGCCGGCACTCATTTTTTGGTCGACCTTACCGGCTATTGTTCCGCCGGATATGTTGAATATATCTAACTCCGCCGCATGTAATGTTTTTTTCCCCGAATTGTTCTTGTTCAGATTGCGAATGGCAAAGAAGAAAGTACCAAAGCATCTCTTAGTCTTCCTTCAAACCTCCTCGTGTTGGTGATAAGCCATTTGTCTTCAAAACATCGAGGTGTATGTTGCAGTCTTAACGACAAAGGTCTTAGAACCATTATCTGAACCCAATGATTCGCATACGAGACTCCGATGAAGACCAATCAATTCCATCTGTAGAAGAGGTGATGATGATGATGTTGATGAAACCAATCCTGGCCGGAGGAGGTAACCATGACGATGATGATGACGGTGGTGATCAAGACATGCATGAGGCTGGAGGAGGTAATGATGATGGTGATGATGATGATGGTAATGGAGATAAGGTAAGAATATCATCGAAGATGAAATTGTGAAGAGGAAGAGGAACAAGAAGAAGAAGGAGATGGAGATGGAGAAGGAGAACAAACTCTAGTCGTTGTTCAAGCCACCGAAGCTTCGGGCTTCAACTTCAACCGAACGAAGAGGGTGATCACTAAACCTACCGATTCTCACATGCCTTCCAAACACTTGATGGTTGCACCGAAAGAAGGTGAGCCTCCAAAAGGGACCCCAAAGCAGATGGTGGAGATGTTCTTTTGGATACAAAGACTCATGGGCATGTACGGTCCATAATACTATCGTGAAGTAATCTTAATTGCCTTTTTTGTTATTTATTCAAGTGTAACTATCCTAATTAAATTTGCATAAAGTGTTTGTATTAATCTTGACTTTTTTTTTTGGTATTTAGGATCACAAGCATGCCATCCGTCTCCATGAGGCGCCAAGCTTCGTGTTCAAATGACGCATACTTGGAATCTTGGCTTGAATGCGAGGAGGTGAAAGTGATTGTGAGGAACTCGGGTTGTTGCCTCGTGGAGAGTTCGAATATTAATCATGATAGAGTTACCATCTCTCGCATTCCGTGAGCTGTTCTATGGAGAGACCGATACTATGTTATTCCCATTCTATGAGATGGCGATAACTCCCGACGATGCTCAACAAATTCTGTGCCTCGAGGTTGATGGAAAATCACCACCGAGGGATTCGATAATGCCATTTCTTTCGAGAAGATTTACGACCAGCAAGAAACTCGCCAGAGTCGTGTTCAGATCTGACGATGTTCTTGACAAGAAGGATGGTCGACTAATTAAGAAGTTTAATGAAGAAGTTGAGGGACAAACTATGGAAGACCGTGAAACTTTGATAGTGAAGGAATGGGCACCCGGTGCGAATCAATGCTACCTGGCCGCTTATTTGCTATACACCCGGGCAGATGTATCTTCCCCGACAGCCCGAAACCAAGTCGAGGCCAAGCATTTGCAACTATCGATCCCTTACATGAGATGCGGTATTCTTGGGGTAACGTTGGCTGCCTTCTTGAATAATGAGTTGACAAAATCTTCTAGGGCACTCACTAAGCAAGTTAACTAAACACATGTCTCTTCCGGTGTAATTTTATTGTTTAAAACATTTATATTTGCAAATCTCAAAGATCGTGGTTCTTACTAAACTTTTTTTCTTTTTGCAAAGGTTTGGATATATGAACGCTTTCCTTCTTTGTTCAAAGACAACTCTACGCTAAAGTGGATAAATAAAGGTTCTACATTTGCCAAGAGCTCAAAGGTACAGTTTTAAGGGTACTCAGATAAGGAAATGCCGCAAAATCTTATGAAACTCCGAGCCGCCATCGATAATTTGATCATGAAGAGGTGATATTTGATCCGAGACGGAGGATAGAAATCAAGGTTTAATCCTCAAGGAGAAATGAAGTTGTTGCATTATATTATGGACCCTTGATGACCGTGGTTCAAGGATTTTCAATGTACGCATCCACATCGGCACGCGACAATCGGGGTTACGCCCAAGAAGAACCTCATTTCGATGAAGAACCGTTTACCGCGAACCAGATAACCGCACCACCTCCCAAAAACTATTAACGATCTCCTTACGATCCAGGGCCAACTCAAGAACATTGGGACAATAGACGGGCCGTAACATCGATGTGAGTCTTGACGAGGCGACCAACGGCCATGAAGCTACCGAGAAATACATGGCGTGGTACTTGGTTGGGCTCGCCCTCGGTGATTAGGCCAATGACTACCGAAGAACTGCTCGTAAGAAGAAGATGGAATCGAAAGACCCAACAACAATGCTTAAGATATTTGTAAGTATTTTAGAGTTGTTTTACTATTTTAAGATTGATTGCATTACCGAATCATTCTATTAATTGTTTATTGTTTAATTGAATATAGAAGGACTTGAAGACCTTGTCGTGGTTTTATGTTGCGCGAAAGATAGAGGAGAACTCAGGCAAAGCAAGCACATTGACTATGCTTGCAATGTTGACAATGAGGATGCCCATCTATTGTTCAAGCAACTTCAAGCTCAAGTAAAGGCTAAGAAAAGCTATTAAGGATGCACAAGCCAAGACAAAGGCCGATAAAAAGAGGACTCGTAGTGCTCCCGGTGGTGAAGGTATCGCAGGGGTCGTGGTGGTGAAGGTAGCAAGAAGGGGTCGTGGTGGTGAAGGTAGTGTTCCTAAACGGGCCGTGGTCGTGGTCGTGCTCGTGGAAGTGGCCAATGAATTCTTTCCTAGTTCATTTTTTTATGTTGTGGTGGACAAATGTTTAAGTAATGGTGTGGACAAATGTTTGTTAACGGTTTATGGGACATGTTTCGTATTTTGACAAAAATGTCGATGAATGAATGGTTTGTTTAGCTATATAAAGTGTCAATACATTTGCCAAGATGCTTTTTTTAAGCTTACCCCTGGCCGGGTGTCCTGAGAGCAGCAAGGTTGTGAAATGACAAATTGTCACCACCAACAAAATCGGGAATTACCAGGGCCGGCAAGGTTGTGAAATGACACATTGCCGGATGTCAACAAAATATGTAGTTACTGTACGGCAAGGTTGTGAATGTCGATCGCCGGCCCGGTCAACCAAAAATTGTGTAGTTACAGGGGCGCAAGGTAATACCATTCCTACCAAGCCGTTGTTTATAGCCTAAGTGTACGAAAAACAGAAACCCTGCCGCCATATATTGAAAATAATCCATTCTTCCGATGCCTAAATCATGTAAGGCCCGGAGGGAAGCAAAACAATAAATGCTCGGACAGATTTTGGCCGCATGCTAATGAACGCATACAATTCTACTGCTTTGGGACCCCGCATTGTAGCAAATTTACGACCATGCCGGCGTGTTCAAAATTCAAATTTTGGCAAGTACAATTGTATTGATTGACTTGTACTTGGGCACTATAACGGCCAAATTTGGGCACCATCCTATAAATGCACTACTTATCTCCACAAAACAAACACAACTATTTGCATATACTCTCCAAAGCTCATATCATCACACACTCCATCTAACTCACCCAATAGCTCTACACACAAGAAATGGCTTCATTTGATTCTAATGAAGATTTGGCAATCACCAAAGCTTGGTATGCTGAGACTAGAGTTCGAAGGCTGCGCTCCTCCGTAAGGGTGGATTCCACAACTTTTGGGCTAGGGTTCACAACACTTTTAGCCAAGAATGTGGGAATCCTAACTCAAGAAGTGTTCAACAAGTGCACGATAGGCACATAGTCATTGAAAATGCGATACTTGCTTATTTAGCTATCCAAAACCAATTTTCAACGCTCCCCACTTTAACTTGTCCATTGAACAATTTGTAAGTATTTTTGTGGTTTATTTTACGTGATCCATGTTGTTTGATCTTCCAATGAAACACCACTAACAAATATAAGTTTGTTTTTGTGTTTTTGTAGCACTAAGTCGTGAAAGGCCTACTTGAGGAAAGGGGGAAGCATTCGCATTCGATGCAAGCTATCAATTCATGGAATCCAAAACCCTGAGTATGCCCCCGAGATGATGGAGGGTGTATCGTCTTCTGAGAGGAGGAAGATTGATGGCTTTAGAAGTTTTAGTATAGGTTTTTGTGGGTAGATCTCTATGTAAACCCTCACGAGACTATAACTCGCCTAATAAAGGGTCGCCTGTGGGTTCAAAGGCTTGATGCACATGCTAAGTGCATTCGTTTTCCGTCGACAAGGATTAGGGTTTTATGTTTCAATCAATGTAGTAACCAAAATTGAATGAATAAAGTAAATTACATCTTCCATATTATGTCGCCCGGCAAGGTTGTATTTGTTTTTCATGCCGAGATTAATATAGCCTAAGGGTAGGAAATATTTACATGCCGTCCGCAAGATTGCTGCCCAAGATACGGTGTTCTTTCATCCTAGACCATTCCGGCGGATAAATGGTCGGCAAACCTTATTCAAAGTTGAACCTTCCTGGCGAAGAGCGATCGGCAGCCTTATTCAAAGTTGAACCTTCCGCGTATGTGGCTCAAGATTATTCAAACCAGCACTTGCCGCTTTATGCATTTTCAAAAAAACCAAAATTTTTAGATCGAATCGAACTCATATGATTTGATCAAAAGGTTAATCTATCGAATTCATAATTTCAAAATTTTAATCTAAACTCAATTAATTAATCTAATCATAATTTTAGTGTTAATTAAACGAGGGCAATTTTGCCATTTTGAAAATACAAGGTTAAGGGGTGGCTTGGTTTTACTTCATAATGACCAGATTTTGTTTTATTGGGTATACCCCAATTAGTTTGAGTATACCCCAATCTCGCCAGGATATGAATTACCTTGAATGGTAATAATCATCTCTTGTCTCACGGGCTGTATGGTTATCAAATGATATGAATTATCTCGAAGAGGCAACAACCATCTCATTATTAGGTAGTATGAACAACCAAAGATCGCAACTACCTCTTACCAACGACATACAATCGTCAAGTTGCAAACTGCCTCTCGAATAAATGGTATGAACTTCCAAGCAAAGAACTAAATCTTTTCAAACGATAGAACAACCATGTGGAGTTGTGGCCAACTGGCCTAGCGGCTGCCTACGCACCTCTAAATTTGTTCGAAGGACTACACGACCGTAGTTCGTCATTATTTTATTTAGATAATATGAACCACCCTCAATTGGTAGCAATTATCTATTCAAACTATCAAGTAAACATATTATACTTGCAGTGCACATAATGAATCAGAGTAGGGAACTATCTCGAGTAATCTAAAAATACTCAAGTCAGCCTATGTGTCATTTCTAAGTTGTTCATAATCCTTATGTTACAGAACTAATAATATCTCACAAATAAAGACTATGTGCATAATAAAACCCGGAAAGCTATGTCAACAAACTTCTAAGGGATCGATAAGACAGCACAGAGACACATAGAATCCTATTTAAGAGTAAACATCAATCCAGTGGCACTCTAAGGAAATCCCATCTCCCAAAAAAACTACAACACTTACAATATACAAGACCACACCAAAATCAAGTAGCCGACGAAGTATTCCGGTGGGCAGAAATATGAAATTAAATTCTGTAACAAATATGCGAACATGGAGGGGAATTAAATATGTTGTTCATCTCCGTGTCCGTACGTTAAGATCCAAAGGGGCTCCAACTCTCCACTTCAAGTACTAAAATGAATATCAAAGTCCACAAAAGAAAACTAAACTCGAATATTAATTTAGTACAAAATCAGCAAGCTTCCAAACATTTCTTGGTAAACATAGCAATTCTATTTTATCGCCACTCCTACTTCACTTTACTAAGTATCCGCATTCTGCACCTTCCCATTAGTTGCACACTAAAACCGACTTAATAAATCTCTCACCGTTAAAAGAAAATTAAGTTTGACTTAGGATTTAGGTTCACACCCATAAGAAACAAGTAGTCAACAACCTTAAATTTAGTTCAAGACGTTTAGGCATAACTCTAGGCTATTTTTCATTTCTTATTTCTACTATGTCATGGTTTAAGTCGCAACACAACACAACGTTTTCCCAAATAGTATTTGAGATAGTTTAGAAGTTAGCCACCACCAATAGGCAAATGAGGTCCACATACAAAAAAATGATTAACACACTACAAAGCATTACTCTTATTCATTTGAGCCGCATTCAACTCTAATATCCATGACCAAAGATTCGAAGTTTAAACAGATATATATTTAGTAAAACATTTGGTTAGCCACCACTCACTAAATGGAAACATTTCTTTTTATATTCACCAATCTAGTTCAGTTATGTATACCCATGAAATACAATGGATCTGTTGGTTATACACATGGATGGTAGTACAAAAAGAAGAAGCGAGAATATACCACTCCTAGTACCAAATAAAAGGGTAGTTCTTCCACATACCAAATGTTACTCTCGTCAAAAGCTTATCCGCAAACTAAATTTTAATCTCATTATTTAGGTATGATTAAATAGTGCTTTAAGAGCCGTAAAAGTCACTAACTAAGCATGAATCAATTTCCTAAATAGAATGGCTGCTAAATCTATACAAAGACACACATATTCTTAATCTACCAATAAGGATTAAACTGTCAAAATTGACAAACCATTAAGCACACTATCATAAGCTTAAAGCAAGAAGGTATACAACAAGTAAAGAAGGTTTCATGACTCTTTGTTTGATTTCTGTTCCTCCCTATACAGTGAACCTATCGTGGAAACGAATCACTAACCACCTCTATCAAGCTACGTACAATCTTGCATTACAATTTGTGGACATATATCAGCTATAACATTTCCGATTCATTATAAAATGGCTCCACTACAAGGCAATACTAGGCAAAACCTTAAAATTTACAAAAAGAAATGCTACTCAACTGAAATCCTTTACCATATCTCATTTCCCAAACAGACGCACAATATTTGGCCACCATCACAAACACGGCGCATGTGAAGTTAGGGCAAGTCTCATTTACTTCATTCTTGTTTCTAATAAGATCAAAGATGCTCGAATACCGCATGACCAAAGAACTGCTCTAAAAACAAATTAAGGATGCAAACCATACGTCAGAAATCACTAATCACTATGCGACATTTTGTAACCATAATTAGCCAATTATGTAAATACTCATTTATGCATGTTTTATCTTATTTTTTTAGGTTATCTATGTAAGGAAGATCGGTGCAATACCTCCACCATAGCTAGGACCACATACTGGCAAGCTAAACATCAACATCAAGGCACATAAAAATCATAAGTAAGGGAAAGTATAACACCCTACGTCTTATCTTACATGAACCAAAACAGTGAATTTATATTCAAATCCATGAGTCATGACCAAAACTATTTTCTTTCTTTACCAAAATTACTTTCTTTCTATTTTACTTTTTTTTTATCTACATAGGCATGGAATGATGGAATCAAAAGGTAAAACAACATGGAAAGGAAAATGGTCCAGACACTAATTAAATCAAAATTTAATCGCGGTACCATTAAAGGAAACAGTAAGGACCTTTACCAATTTTCTCTTCTTTTAGACATTTTTTCGAACAGAAGGCAATCAGCTTGCTGTCCATGAAGAAATTTCTTTGTTGTTAATTTCTATCCCTTCTTTTTCATCTCCTTCTCTACAAAGTTTTAACTGGAAACCAACCCAATAATGCTTGTTCAGAAAAGACCCAAAAACAGATTGAAACTTTTCCAAATTCCTAATACTTCACGGACTCAGAAATTCCAATTTAAGATAAACCCCAAGTTTCTATATCATCTAAGAACTCTAATAATTTCAGTAATCTTCACCCTTCAACAACAAATCAATGGCAACACTTTTATCTTCTTTCAACAATTGCAAACTTCCACCATTTCTATTATCATGGAAATAAAAACGAAACCAATGAGAGAAATAAAAGGAGATAGAAGAGAGAATATCGAACAAGAGGAAATTTTAACTACAAACGACGCTCTATTTCTTAAATTTCTCAGGATTATTTTTGTTTCTCTAATTTGGGAAGAACCAGCCACTGACGGAGAGAACAACCAAAAGAAAAGCGAAGGGGTTCTACGTGTTTTATCCTTGGTCCCTTGGATCTACATGTGTGTAATGCTGCACACGGTTCGGTTCGGTGCGGTTATAGGTAAAACCGCTCAACTAACCGTGTTCGGTGCGGGTTATCACAATTAAAACCGTAACTAAATCAGCTTAGTATCTGCCTGGGTTTTTAACCGCACCGATACAATTCGGTTACGGTTACGGTTCGGTTCGGTTCGGTTTTCACCTATACCCTGCACCTGTACATAAATACACTCTGAAATTCTGAATTTCTTAATAAACTGATACTACATTCCATACTTAAGTCTTGACAAGATAACCATAGTCTACAGATTAAAAACAAAGTTGAAGTTCACAAACAAGTTAACCAAAGTCTGATGAAACCAAAGTTAAAAGATTAACCAAAGTCTAAAGATTAACCAAAGTCTGATGAAACCAAAGTTAAAAAGCAAGTAGCATGAAGAGTTGCCAATAAAAGAAAAAGACTGCAGTCATCCATTTGATCTTCATTTCTCAAGTAGCAGACCAGTAAAATACTGCAATCCATCCATCTCTCAAGCCAATCATCCCCTTAATCTTCATCCTTCCCCAAAATGTCCGCAACTGTAATGCAAAGAAGAAAAACAACCAATAAGATAAGAGAAACTAACAAATAAGAAGAAAACAACAAGAACGCAAAGAAGAATACAAACACTTGGCTGAATATGAATTATGATTGTTGCTGTTGTTGTTACAACAGGTGGGTACTATGACAAAGGTATAGAAACTAACAGATAAAAGAAGATAACATTCATTCAAATTTCAAGTCAAACGAGAAGAGATTCCATTACCATCTTCAATGTTGGAATTGTCATCGGGTATATAGTCACATAAGAAATCAAAGAGATGGGTTTCGCAACCGCCTTTGCGTGACAGAGAAGTGCTTCAACTGTCCCGGGCAGATAGCGAGCTTCTCCATGGAGTAAGAATGCGCTTTCCGCATCAATGCATATTTTGAAGCAACAGAGACACCGGGTATTGCCAAAATATCCTTGGCCATAAGTGATAGTACCTTATACTTGGTACTATTAGCCTCGTCACCATGCCATAATATCAAACTCCCCGGTAGATGTCATCAACAAATACCTTTCAAGCTCCTCGACTTTGGATGAGTATCGTGAACATTCATTCTTCGCCTTTTCTTCCTAAACTCAAGCATATCCTCAATGTTCTCTTCTTGCACACAAACAACCATGTCATCAACACCAAAGAGATGTTGAGCCGCACTAAGACATGAGAACAATCAATAGTAAGTAATGATGATAAAAGCAGATAAGCAATATAAGTAATGAACTAATGATGATCAACAATAAGTAATGATGTCACCTTCCTCTCGCATTAGCATTTGAATACATGTTGTTGTATTCATCATAAAGCTTTTCCATATCTTGTTTCACAAAATTTTCAAAACAAATGAACTCCTAAAATCATCTTGCTCATACAAACATTCAAGATCAAATTTCAAACCGCATTCTTTTACTCGAGGATCAAGCAACTTAGCAAAATACGTAATGCAGTTCATATCTTCATAATCCCCCAATATGTGTTATACTTTTTAAACATTATTTCGCCATCCTAGAAATATGAGGATCTCGGTTTCCTATAGCTCTAAGACGAACCAATTGTTCATGTATCAATGCCAATCGCCATAGAAATTCATGTGTAGTAACCCGAATTGAAGCCGAGAACTTAACAAAGAATATCAAAGAAGATTTTTAAACACTTAACAAGACACCTAGCATATGACCTGGGCCATAAAGATATGGAGCATGATGAAGAGGTTTGATCTTCTTCTTCTTAGTATTCTTCTTCTTAGATACATCTCCTTTACATTCGTATTCACTAGATGAACTAAGATAATAATCTTCATTATCAATTACAACAGTATCATCATCAGTATTAGGCAAAGCTTCAAATTCAGATTCTTTGAAAATATACTTATCTCGAAAGCTCCTATCTTCTCTTTCTAACCTCTTAAAGACCTTTTCATAAGGAATGGCACTTTCCAAGCATCGTGATATGTATCATTCCATCTGGTCTTCACATCAAGGAAAACCATCTTCTTACAATCAATCTTCTCGAGAGCAGACATTCTTTGAATTTGGCCAACCTAGAGGGAGAACCCAGAACAAACTTGATAATCGATCCGATCCCGCCTATCGACTTGTGATACAACAAAGACAAAGATTTTGACAACAAGCGCAAGAACATGCGCAAAGACACCCGACCCGGTAAGAATGAAACAAGGAAATATCATCAAAAATCAGAGTGCAAGCACAAAGAATAAAAGCATGAATGAATTAGTTACAAATATAAAGAGTGGACTAGAATCAATATTTTTTACCTAGTGCTACAAAGAACTCATGGCTATGCAAGATTATATGCTATCAACCTAAATAATTGTTTTCATATTGAATCAGTTTCAAGTGTCAAAATGAATAGAGCTAAGAAAAGTAATTATACCTGCATGTATTGAGATCTCACTATTGCTCCTGTCCAATTGATGACACTTGTTTGAAGATACTCGATCGCCACAAAGATTTGCACCGACATTGTCCAAAGTCACACCAAAAAGATCTTCTAGCCCCAATCAAATAAACATTTCTCAAGCATTTTCCCCAATCTCCACTCCAAAAAGATGACCCTTGATCAAGCAAAACAGAATGATCCTCTTTGAAGCTTCCAATGGATATCAATGAAGTGCACTTCGTCACACACATATAATTGAAGTTGTTTGGAGAAGTCCATGTATCGATTTGTCGTGAGACTCTTGTTTACTTTCCTTGAAGTATTTCTTCAACTTCTCTTTCTCATCTTTGTAGATGATTAAAAGATCTCAGTAAATTGTCATCCCGCTTTGGCACCTTGAATCTAGGTTCCAAATTGCTCACTATATCTTCTAAACCCTTCTCTTTCTACAATTCTAAATGGCAGTTTTCATCTATGATGACAAACTCAATCAATCTTCTTCTACACATATCCTTGTCATAACTTACAAGAACTTGATTGTGATGACCTGGTCTGTGTTTTGGTGGTGGAAACATCAAACTCTTTTGACCCTTAGACCTTCTTGTTGGGGATTCTCTGGACATGTGCCTAAATGTGTCTTCATGATGGAAGTGCCATTTCCTCTACTATGTTCTTGCAATTTCTTCTTACAATGCTTACACTGTGCTTGTTCTTCACCGAGCCTTACAATATCATTCCAAACTTTTGATCTTGTTTTCCCCTTCTTCTTTGGTTCAACTTCAGGTGCAGGGTCCTGTGTAGCTTGTGTTTCTTGTTGTGTAGCATCAACTTGAGGTGTTATAGATAATGTCACATCGGACCCAACTCAGGATTGAGAGGGAGATGCACTTGCCATCTGCAGCTTTGATAATGAAATCGAACTTGATCCAAACATTACCCCGCCAAATGCCAAAGGTAAACAAGTTAGTTCTTACACATACACAAGAAAAATCCAAACTAGTCATTCAATTTCAGCACATACACAAGCAAAATACAAACCGCTTCTTTCAATTTCGAGAGTAAACATGACTAATTCAAGTGCCTAACATTCACAAAGTGCTCAACTATATCAACATTCAACACCCATTAAAAATTTAAAACCCTTTTTCAAAACATTTTACATCATTCAACATTCAACCATATCAAGTACTCAACCATATCAAGTCACAGATCATAAATCATTTCATTTTACATCAACAAACCTTTTTCAAAACATTTTACATCAACAAACCCTAAGTTCAAAACCTCAATCAAACAGAACAAGTCAAAATGAAGATTGAAGTAGTTAGTAGTTACATGTAATCAGACTCCTTCCTTCCTTAACTTAAACCTAATGATAATAGCTTTCGGACTCCTTCCTTGAGTTCCTCCCTTAACTCAACCAAAACCTAAAATAAAAACCCATGACTGTAATCGAAAAATAAGATTTGACAAAAGAAATTGATTGATAAACACAAAACAAAAAGCAAACCATTTCGACAAAAGAAACCCTAAGTACTAATGTAAGAATAATTAAAAAAACCTAGAAATTGAAAAACAAACAAATCAATCGAAACGAGAATGAGAAATAGAACAGAGATCTATTTACTTACTAGCCTCTGACCATAGAGGTGGTGGTGCTCTTGATGAAGGTGGTTTAAAAGATCGTGGGTGGTGGTTCTACTGTTAATGGTGGAGGAGGCGACTGAGGTGAAGAGTGAGAGGAAGAGAAACGAAGAAGAATATAGGCTGAAGAGATTAGGGTTTCGAAATATATATGATGTGGGATTTAATCTAGACGGCTAGGATTAATCGGGATAAAAACTAATCGACGGTCCCTATTAATCGGTTGTTCGGTGCGGTTAGTGTGCGGTTATGGGTAGAACCATTCACCGAACCGTAGATCTAACGGTTATTAAAATGAAAACCGTGACCGACCGTTGGATCATCGGTTCGGTTCGGTGCGGTTAGTGTGCAGCCCTACATGTGTGCATCATGCATGGATGTTATGAAGGCACCATGAGAACCGCTTAATACAAACTCATTGTTGAGAAACTATCATATACTCCCTCCGTCCCTAATTAGATGAGCTACTTGGTTTTTAGTTTTGTCCACAAATAGATGAGCTATTTCACTAATCAAGGGGATATTTCTAAAACTACCCTTTTAATTAATTATTTTTTCTATAAGAAATATGTATAATTTGATAGTCATGTTTATATTCGTTACGTAAGTGTTTTAAAATGTTTTTCAACGGTATAAAGTTTATAAAACACCGTGGTATAATTTAAGAGATAAATCGTTTCTAAATTTTACTAATTATTGCCCATAAGGGTATAATTGTAAAAATACTTAAATATACTCCATTTTCCTCCTTGCCTTAAAATTTGTGCAAACTACAAGTAGCTCATCTAATTAGGGACGGAGGGAGTATATAGTTAAGGCACCCAAAATTTCTGAAGGCACAAGAACATTCTCATTCAGACAACCTATAAGTGTTAATGACACTTGAGTGTTTGAGTTTCAGGCCTTCTAAGTGATCCGAGAAAAGATTTGGCTCTTATAGGTATGCTTCCTGCAAACCCTCAAGGCTGTTAACCTCAATATACAGATTCCTAAGTGAAACAAGAAAATCGACTAACAATGAACAAAGACAAAGACAAAGCCTTATTTGGAGAGTTTATCTAAACAAAAAGGCAACAATGTATCAGTATATACACTTGCAGATAAAGTATCAAAGAACGTCATTAATTCTAGAAGACCAATAATCCTACGAAACTGTATCAAGGAACAACGCTAAAACTATGGATACTGTGAGGCCTATACTTGATAGAAAAACACTTTAGACCGATGATACCATGGAACCAGGCTGACAGTTAACGACATCACCATCAAACTTTATAAACTAGTATGACTAAGAGAAGTACAAACCCACCGAACTAGTTAGGAAGCACATGCGAAAGAAATGCTTATCGTTCTCGTGCAGAGGAATATTGTTACTATCGTTAGATTTTTCTTCCAAGGTTCTGGAGGCCCAATGTTCAAGGGGACGGTTTGCTGCAAATACATCACATATCTTTATGAGTTTGTCCTTGGCTCTTTCTCCAAGATAGTTAGTATCAACATCAATTTGAACCGCATCATAAGCTTCATGAAATAGGTTTCCTAGTCCAAAAAAATCTTACGAGATGTCAATAATGTAGCTCAAAGCTTAGAGTGTGAAAGGGATATCATCAATTGGTATGTTGCTGAACGAATAACTACCTAGAATATCACGATAATGTATAAGAAGATCAAGCTCGGCACTAACAGCTAGGTCAGCCACATAAAAAGTAATCTCTTCAGATGTTACTCTAACTTGAGCTACCTGATCATCAAATAAGGCAAGCATACACAAGTGTTCAGAAAATGAAGAGAATGTCAAACAGGCTAGATAACCACACAACCAGTTCCAAGCAAACCAAGAGGCTGGCCTGCATACCATGCTCCAAATAACAAATTACACAACATGAGAAAACTGAACCTTGTTGCATACATCGGACTATTTCAATGTCATGAATAAGGGCCAAATACATACCTCAGCAACACTTATACAAGATGAAATTTCAGCTCTTCCAGTCATGCGATCCTTTGCATGAATGCAACCAAGATTGATGTTATCACCTGTTTTTATCCAAGCCCCTTCAACTGAAATATATCATCTTTACGGCCTTGAGAGTCTCCTTGGTTATAGTATTCATGCAACATATTCGACATCGTGTAAAAAGGTGGAGAATCCAAGGTTATTGGCGCACCAAGAGAAAAAAAGGAGGATATATAAGAAACCACCCACAAGGATGCATAAGCGAGAACGTCTTTGATAAAGCCGAGGACTCGAGATAAAATCACAAAAAAATGAAACAACAAATTTTGTTTTGCCCGAAGATCTGGAGAGAAATGACAGGTGAAACCGTCAAAATAAGTATGACCAAGTAGCTTTCAACATAATACATCAGTGATCATATAAAAAAAAGGAGATATGCAGATGGCATGCAAAATAGCCATAAACAGTTGTGAAACGAATCAAGAGTATACCTTCCATACCATGTATCTAAGTTACTCAGACGGAAAATATCAAGAGTATACATTAATAAACCCAAGATCTTTTCCGTCTAAGTAACTTAGATACATGGTATCCAAAGCACCATAAACGGGAGCTTCATTAGATTGCTTGGCACTTTGATAGCTCAGCACCTGAAAGTGTAAATTACCAAAAAATCCAGGTTATTAAAGGTTTATATATTAAAAAAAAAAACAATGAATACATATAAACAATCAACGAACCACATCAGCTTCAAAGCAAGCCAAAGTAAACATACCACTATCACTTCCAGCAGTAATAGATCCACCACCAACAGAGCAGATTCAGCTACTATCACTTAAGCTACCACAAGAAACACAAAACACCATCCATAACTCCAACAGCTGCAGAACCACCAGCTTTACCATCAAACTAGCAACAAAAATCACGAGAAGCAAAATATCACCAATCACCAACACCTGAAGCTAAAGAACACAGACAGACAACCGAACAAAACCATTAAAACTAAGTGTTTCTCTGAGGTCTTTGGTCAAACATGTATACTACACTATACTTAGTGAACTATATGCTCAATAAAATGCCCTATATTCAAAACAAAGTAACTTAAAATAACAAACTAAACCAGAGTAATCCATTTTCACCATCTCATGAAAAAAAATAAAATAAATCTAGATCTATCTTTAATCACAATATCACTAAAGAACATAACTCAAAAACCATCATAAGGTTTTCAAAACACATCATAACCTCCCAATCAGTACTAATTAAATAAGAGTACACCGATTTGCTTATGAAGGAAAAAAAGATTCACTAATTGAGTTAGGATTGGTTTCAAAATTACCAGAATCAGTTGTTACTTGTTAGGGCTAATGCTTCTGTTCAATATTGGAACCCTAAAAATGGAGTTCTCCAATTAAACCCAAAACAGATTTGAGAAGAAAAACGACAGATTTCAATCCATCCGATCAACTAAGAAAGTTAAATCTAACATTAAATACAAGAACCCCTAACTTTCGGGACGTCGATTGGTGATTTTTCAACGAAATCAGAGTGATGTACTTTCGCTTCTCCATCACCGGCATCTTTCCCTTTATCTCTCTTCTCACTCTAAAAAATGTTCTTCAGCCTGTAGTTTCTTCCTACTTTGACCTCTCTAGTATTCACTGATGAGTTTTATGTTCGTAGTATATAGATTCAGTAGTGTACTTTTGAAATAGGGTTAAGAAGTAAGGCTTTGATTTCAAGTTTTTCAGAGGAAATCTTAGTAAATCTCAGAGTTCTTGGTTTGGAAAAGAGAAGAGGAGTTTCTGAAAGAGAGAGGAAAATATCTTAGATCTTTTATTGAAAACTCTAAAAACTAATTTTAACTTTTTTTAAATAAATAAGTAAAACCAAAATCGGAAAAATAAAAAAATTACTAAAAACCCATGAAATTACGCATGATGTACAACGTTTTTAGGCATTTCAAAAACGTTGCTCTAATAAAAAAAATTAATAAACCAAAACTACATATTTTGTACAACGTATTTATTGGTGCGCAACGGATATTAACGTTCAAAGTGTGCAACGTATATATCCGTTGCACACCTCGGAAAATGAAGCGTTGCTAAAACCAGGATATGGTGTAGTGTAAGGTAAAACATGTAATTTAATAATTCAGAAGGATTACAAAAATAAAATATTATGTAGAATAGAAGATATACAAAGGTATTGCTTATACCACAAAATCTATAACAAAGGAAAATTATAACATTTGCGGCTGATTAAGTCATGTATGGCATATGTATAATACTCCCACTCGATCAACGCGGATTTTCGATGACGTTGAGCTTAGAAAAATGTGTACAAAAGAGACCCTTTAGAGTAGATTTCCTAAAGATATTTGCAATTTGATCAAAATACGAACATCAAACTGACCATTTTGAACACTCTCACGGCCAAAATTATAGTCGATTTTTATGTGTCTTGTGCGCCCACGAAAAACGAATTAATTACGAGATAGGTAGCTCCCAAATTGTTACATCAAAGAGCTTTGATGAAATTGAATAGAATCGTGAAGTTCGTGAAGAAGATATTTAAGCCACATAAGTTCTGCAATCGCAATAGCCAACCCACGATACTCAAATTCGGTACTTGATCGGGAGACCGTACGTTACTCAAATAAGATTAGAACCAAGATAAACACAATATCCCACGTAGAATGAATATCAAGATGATCACTCGTCCAATTAGCATGTGTTACACCGTAAAACAAAGATGCAGCTTATGTTATGGACGAAAAAGAATGTCGAATAGAGAAGTATAATGCAGATATATTGAAGTATACACTTGACAAGAAACCTATGTAGGTTTATGCATGAATCGACATACCTTATGAACCAAAAAGGAAATATCTAGCCTTGTCATGAAGAGATACTGAAGACCCCCAACTAAACTCCTATACATAGTGACATCGAAAACAAAGGACTACCGATAGGGTATAGCTCAGTAAAGGTGTTAAATGGTTTAATACATGTTGGCACGAACAAGAAAGTCTTCAATGTAACGACGTTGTGAAAGAAACAACCCACCAGAACTTGTGTGACCTTTAAATAGAGCCAAGATCCTTCAGATCAAACTCAATATGAAGAGTATCCATAAGTGAATGTATACATGCATGCCATACAAAATCCCGTTAAAACTATGTCATCCACATAAACCAAAATCAGTATAAAACCTTTAGTTGATCGTCGAATGAACATAGAAGTATTAGAGACATAAAAACCAAGCATCTGAAGAAAAGAACTGGGATGAGTATATAGCATGCACGAGAAGTCTGTTTAAGGCCTAAGTAGATCGATGCGATTTGCAGACATAATCTGAAAATTGAGGATCTGTATAACCAGAGAGTTATTTTCCATAAACTTCATCGGTAAGAATGCCAATAAAAAAGGCATTTTGTACATCAAGTTGACAAATATTCCAATGATAAGACAAAGCTAGTGTGAATATAATACGAATAGTGCACAGGTGAATAATATGATTAAAAGTATCACCATAATCAATACCCTGTTGTTGATTAAAAACTTTTACAAGCAGACGAGTTTTGCGACGCTCAATGGTACTATCAGCTAATTTTTTAACACGATAAACCTATTTTCAACTAATAAGTTTTTGGTTAGGATGAGGTGGAGCAATGGACACGTCTCATTCTTCATAAGCGCATAATAAACTAATCTATAAGAGGAAGCCATATATGATCATCTTTGACCTGAGAATAACATGTTTCGAACAAATCATCAATAATCTTAGCATTTTTCGAAGCTATACAAGAACTTTCTTTCTAAAGATGTCATCCTTTCCCCGTATAATCATACGATGGCCATTAAAAGTTGATGGTCGAGAAGCTAGTGGAACTGACTGTTCAGTAGAGGATATTGTAAGAACAAAAACAGTTGGTAGAAAAGGTTTAGAAGATTTAGCAATTGGTTCTGCAGATGTGCATTCAATATGTGCTGAGTCATCAGTAGGCTCATTTTTTTATAGACTCTTGTATTACTGACGATGAAAAGTCCAAAATTTTTGTAGGTTCGGGCTCAACCAATAAATCATCTAGGGAAGTCAGAGGAGTAGCAGAGGGGTTATTTCATGTGAATCACTACCATCAACAAGAAAAGTTGGATCAGTTGGTGATGCAGCAGTTGTAAACTTGTAATGTCGTTCACGAAAGCAGATGCTAGATTTTCTAAGCTGCACACATGGAGATCACCAATGACAGGAGTAGGTTCGGAAGTATTGGGTGTTGCAGCTGGAGTTCTCAATGATCAAGTGGGTTGACACAGTAGGAACTGTAGATTCTAAGTGAGACAAAACGGTATGAAAAATATTTGAAGAAGATGGTGAAAAAATACCTGCAAAGGTAACGTATAAGAAGTTAGCTCAGCAGGAGAAGCATAAAACGAGAACTTCAACAAAGTAAACATCACGAGACCAGTAAACTCGACTTGTGGGTCTTAAGCACCTCATATTCCAAAGTATTATCTTCATTGTTTGGATGAGAGATTTTGGTACCTCATTTCCCTGGACTTTTCCTAAAATTGTACTTTATATTAACTGGTGCTGGCTTACTCACCTTTGTATTAACAATTGGACTCTTAAAAGCAAAGGAGCTAGCTGAATTTATTACCCATCTTCTTTTCCACAATCTTGGACCATGAAGTAACCGGAATAGATTCTATTGTTACCTTGCCATAAATTCAGTCCACAAATTTGAGAACACTATTATTTAAACAATTTTCCTCTACAATCTTCAAACTTAGGTAATTCCAATATTACTGATTCAATATTTTCACTGCCATTTATTTCAATCTCACCCCCTTCATGCTCAAGAGGATTGGTCTATCACAGATATCAAAAGGAATAGGAATGTAAGATTTATCCGCAATATCTCCTTTTTCTTTTCCTTTGCTCTTGTTTTGTTTTTTCACCACACGGTAACCAAATGTCCTATAATTCTGCAAGTATTGCAAAATTTAGGGTAATTAGGGATCAAAATATCTTGATAGAAACCTCCAAATTCGTACCAATCCAAACTTTACTAGGTATTGATTGGGACAAATCAACTTCTACTAGAACATTTGCATAATATCCAACTTCACATTTTAAAGTAGCGTTATCAATTTCAATAGGTTTGCCAATTGCTTTACAAATTCCAAACCCAGAAAAGCAAACCCATACTAATGCTTTTGAACTTCTTTGATGTGCAGGACTAAAGTTTGAAACACAATTTCTGATCCTTAGAATCTGATTGGTTACCTCCTATAAACCAGATCTAATATACCGTCGAGCCACTTCATTAATTAATTGAATTTTGAAAAAACCTATTCCCGGAGGAATCAGTTCACGGTCACTAACAAATTTCCATTGATTTCGCAAAATAACAAAGAGACATCAACGAATTTAATTTTCTGTAAATCTAATCTTCCTATTAAAGAAAACTTCCTTGGATATGATCCTTCCTCAAAAAGATCATCTGGAAAGATAATTAATGGTATTTTAGTTTTTTAACTAAAATCTAATATATCTAGATTATTTCTACTAGAAATTTCGGTTTCCAAACCTAAATTTATTGAAACCACTTGAATTAATGAAAACTAATCATTAAGATATGAGATAAAGGTAAAATCAGACAAAATCAAACTGACTTAATGAAGGAAGAGCTCGAAAACCAAATATCTGGAAAAAGAAATTCTGAGTTCGTCGCTCGATTCCCAGACACTCTCTAACCTTAACTCCATACATGAGTTCATGTATTTTTAAAAATTAAAAAAAAATATAAATTTTTTTATTTAAATTTTTTTATTATATTAACTGAAATAAATACTATTACACAAAGATGGTAGGAAGCCTAGCCACAAGCTGGCACCAACTTCTTTTTGAATAGCAAGCCCTACTATATGAAAAAGAGAACTGCATATCTTGTATAGTTGGCGTCATGGCTAGCAATACAACTCGTCAATCTCTTCAAAAAGGCCACAATGTCATCTCCCAATTCTCCTAAAGTTGTGAACGCTTGAACACCGATACTGTATACATGAGAGGAGCAATTTTTTAAGTATTTATTGTGTTTGCGAGAAACCGCGCCAGAAATAGCATGTCCTGGGGTGAAATTTCGGGTCCTGCTCCCTGTAAATAGTGAAAGCCATGTGATGTCGAAGCAAACATCCCTGCCATTTTTCCAATTATTATATACAAGAATATCTGCGGCTTCACAGTGTTGTCATTGTTCGGTAGAAACCCAAAGATACTTCTTTTCATGCCGAAACACCCGCCTTAAAACAGATATCCGCCAAAACATCTCTTACTAAGTCATGTCGGAATTTCAAGCCCACATCATTGGCACAATGTAGTGCGTGATCACCATAGACATCTATTTGTCTATTACAACTCTGGACAAATGGCTATCGGAATAGGGTGCATTATTTATATGTCCCTACTTTTATAACCCAACAAATATATTCTTTCCCAAAATAAATATATCCCTACCAATTTTAGGAATTAAAATCCTAATTATTAGATTACCGAAATGCCCTCCTATATATTTCAATTAATACAAGATCGGACACAAATAACTCCTCATTTTCGATTCTGGTTTCTCTCACCAACTCACTCTTCTCTCCCTCGTTTCAATCGCTCCCACTATCCTAAACCGAAAACCGTAAAAAACCAAATTCATGGAATAAATACACTAGTCGTTACTCATAATCAAACATTAATACACTAGCCGTTACTCAAAATCAATCCGATTGAATAAATCCACTAATGTAAATTGAAAGTTAACATAGTTTCATTTCGACAACAACATTTCACTTTTGACACAAAGCATCGAACAGAAGGCAAATCAAGTTTTATTTGATTTCACCGAAGATTTCAATTTGAACAGTAAAAACACTTTCGATTTTGGTTTTGTTTTGATTTTTGGTTAGAGTTCTTGAGATTTAATTGATGATTGCATATAAAACTGAAAAAATAACCGAAAATCAACCATATAAATTAGGTTTCATCACAAAACCTAATCGAGTTTCACTTTCGTTTCATCATCGAAACCTAATCGAATGTAAAACCTAAATTTGATGTCGATTTAATTGATGCATGTATCTTTTAGTCTTGATTTTGATAATGTAATAGTTATATGTTTGTATTTGGTTGATTTTCAGATCGCAATTTCTCGATTAGGTTTGATTTTGGTCTTGTTTAGTTATTTGTGTTAGGAAATGATATCTCGTAAAAATCATTGTAGGTTATATATACTAATCATGTTGAAAATTGATATTTCTCTCCAAACATGAAGTATTGTTTTGCTCAGATGCAAATTCGATCTACAGATGATAAGTATTGATGGGTGAAAATGTGATTCTGAAGGAGTTTTAGATATTTTTGTATAAACAATTGTACTTGATCCAAATAAAAATTGGATAACCAATAGCAGTTGATCCAATTTAGGGGATAAACAATAGCAGTTGATCCAGATAAAAAAAGGATAAACAATACAAGTTGATCCATTGTATAAAACTTTGTTCTACTGTTAATGGGTGAAATGTGTTTCTGAAGGATTTTTAAATTTTTTTTTGTATCAACAGCAGTAGTTTATCCAAAAAAAAAATTGGATCAAAAGTAGAAGTTGATCCAATGTAGGGGATAAACAACAGCAGTTGATCCAAGTAAAAAACAGGATAAACAATAAAAGTTGATCCATTGTATGCAAAGTTGTTCAACTGTTATGTGTTTTTGAAGGAATTTTAGATATCTTTACAAATGAAAGGGATCAACAGTAGAAGTTGATCTAATGTAGGGGATAAACAATAACAGTTGATCCAAATAAAAAGGATAAACAAGAGTAGTTGATCCATAAAAAAAGATTTTCTTGATGGTTATGTACATTTCTACTATGAAAATATGAATGCTAACTATAATAAGTGTTGAACTCAAAGTTGAGAAGACATAATGCATAGAAGATCACCAAGGATAAAGAAGAAGCAAGATGAAAAGGGCACGAAAGAGATTGAGAAAGTTATTAACAAAAAAAGAAATGCTAAGAACAATAAGATAATTGAAGAAGAGGCAACAAGAAAGAGGAAGAACAAGAGTGCAAATGAAGAAACACAAAGAAAGGTGAAACACAAGAAAATAGTTCATGAAGAAATGTAAAAGTCGGAATCGAATCCAAGAAGAATCGATGATGATGATGAAAAGTTGGAAGAAGAGGAAAAAGATGCTAAAAATGGCAAACCAATAAAAGTAATCAAAGGAAATGCAAAGAAAAAGAAAGAGACAACAAGAAAGAGGAAGATGGCATTTGGGAATAAAGAAGCACAACAAAAGTTAAAGGTGAAACTCAGGAAGATATCGAGGAAAAATCAATCGAATCCGAAGAAGAAGCGCAAGGAGAATCGATGAAGATGACAAAGAAGAGGAAAAAAAGCAAAAAAGAACAAACCGAAGAAAGTCCTCAAAGGTAAAAACATACATTGTGATATTTGTGATGGTATTCTTACTACGTTACTTAAAACAAAATGAAAATGACTGAGTTTCATGTATGCAGGCAGGTCAAAGGAGAAAGAAATCAAACTCAAAGAAGAACAACAAAAGCTGAAACAAAAGAAGAAAGTTGAGGAAGAACCAGAACAATCGAATCCAAGAAGAAGGGCAAGAAGAATCGGATGAAGATGACCGAGAATCGGAAGAAGAGAAACAAATTGTAATATATGAAAAAAAAGCGTAAAAGGGCAAACCAAGAAAGTCACAAAGGTAAATACATAGATTGTAATATTTGTGCTGCTATATATAACTATATTGTTTGAAATATTGAAAACAAAATGAAAATGATTGAGCTTCACGTATGCAGTCGGGTCAAGGGCGAAAGCAAAACCACAACAAAAGGAGAAAAACAAGAAGGTAGTTGAGGAAGAATCAGGAAAATCAGAATCAGAGTCCGATGAAGAGGAGCAAGAAGAATCAGATGGAGATGAAGAGGGAAACACAGAGCCAGAGCGCAAAGGTAAAAACATTGACTCTTTAATGGAAATATTATGTGTAAGCAATCATAGTTTTGGATCAACTGTGATCAAGTGAAGAAATATTTGTAAGCAATCATAGTTTTGGATCAACAATACAGTTGATCCAACAAATATGTGTAAACAACCACGCTTGATCTAACATCACATTATGTGTAAAAATATGTGTAAAATATGACATAAAAGGTAGTTAGTTAAAGCATGAACCGTGATTACACATATTTATACGTCGCATTTCACTCGGGGGCTACGCCCCTCGTGAAAATATATTATGGGTAGAATGCAAGAAAACAAAAGATTATTGTCAAAAATGAAAAGGAAAATGATTTGAGTTTCATGTATGCAGCCAAGTCGAGAGCAAAGGAACAAAGAATCAAAGGAGGTCTACAACCATCATTTGAAATGGGGAATTTTCTATGCAAAAAGTTTGAAGTGGACGATGCAAATAACAAGAAGAAACCGAAACTTGCAAAAGCATCAAGGAATCTCCATATTGGGAATTAATCAGCCCATTTTATGTAATGACATGAGTATGAGTGGTAAATGGATGAACAAGATTAATCTTGCAATGCAATTTGTTGATGAGTGCATTTGATAAAAAAACCAGTAAAAGTTCAAATTTGGAGAAAACGAAGAGTGCTCTCTCGGAAGCAAGAGATTTCGCTTTGATATTCAAGATGAGACGACCGATAGAGAGTGAAGAATTGAAGCAAAGAATCGCAATCAAGAAAGGACTCGACTACACAACGAATTCTTAAATAAAAAAGTTCGGACTTAAAAACCAAAAAGATTGTCCCGAACCAATATTGAAGGCAGTAAGTTGTACACAAACCGAAAAATGCAGCAGAAGATGAGTCCGATCCCAGCATTTTGTAAGACTTTTCTAGTATGTGGTTATGCACGGTTTTCTTATTCCCAAATGTTGGTATGACATCGTTCCTAAAGAAATGGTTGCCTCATATCTTACTTATGGACAAAGTGTCATGGCCGGATCATGTGGTGGAATGTTTGATTTCGAACCCGGCAAACAAGAAGAATAACCAATTAGCTATCAGTGGTCGCACAACTCTCCTAGTGGTAAGAAAAAACATTAATTTTGTAAAACTAAAATGTTTATTGTTGTAGAGAGTGAAATGCATACTATTGGATAAAACTAACATTGTTGTTTATATTATGCAGTGTTGGTTCGCGAACATACCGATAAGTACATAACGAAAAGGGAGGGATTTCAAAATTCAACTACAAGATTCCTACGATGGAACCAAAGATGCATTGTGCAAGCAAACTTTGCAAGTGACTTTGGCAACAAATTGAATAAGAAGGCAATTGATATGACTTGGTTCGACAAGACGGTAATTTTTTTACTATATTTATCTTTACTATTACAAAGGTACCATTTTTTAAGTGAATGGGGTCAACGGCCAATGTTGATCCAGTTTTAGTGTCAGTTTTTTGTGGATCAACAGTGGAAGTTGATCCATGTGAATGGGATCAACAACCAATGTTGATCCAGTTTTAGTGTGTACACTATTTCAGCTCCTCCAATTCTAAGTTTTTGTGGATCAACATTGGAAGTTGATCCATGTGAATGGGATCAACAGCCAGTGTTGATCCAGTTTTAGTGTGTACACTATTTCCAACTCCTCCAATTCTAAGTTTTTTGTGGATCAACAGTGGAAGTTGATCCATGTGAATGGGATAAACAACCAATGTTGATCCACTTTTACTCTCAGTTCTTTGTGGATAAACAATGGAAGTTGATCCATGTGAATGGGATCAACAACAAATGTTGATCCAGTTATACTAGCTACACTATTTTGACTTGTGTTGATCATGTGCAGTTTCATCAAGACTTTGTTGATCCAATGTCCATTGAGGAGAAATATTTAATTGACCTATCGACATCCGCAAGAGAACTCGGAACAAGAGAGGACAAGGATAAAGGAGCTAGAGGAAGAAAACATCTTTCTTCACCGTGACAAGTATGAGATTCATTACATGGACAAGGTTGAAATTAAAAAGTTTGTCCAGAGCACGTTATTCTTGAGAGAGTTGTATGAGAGGAACAAGGACAAAATAGAGTTGCAAGTCGGAGAACAAGAGCGACTTGCCGACATTGACAAGAACATAGAGAAATGGCAGTGGAGAGGAAAATATTTATCAGAATCACCGAATAGGAATAAACTAGCGTATACGGTGGAAGGAATTTGAAGGTTTGGAATTTGAAGAATTGTTCACATTGTAAGCAACAACAAGGAGAATCATCTGGGCAAGGAAATCAACATGAAATGAATCTGCGGCGAATGATCAACCAATGAGATGGGAATCAAACTAGAGTAAACAGGAAGTCGAAGTTTCAAAGTGGTGTGAACAATGAAGACACTCAAGAAATGAACGATTCTTTGGGAACTCGTGAGTACTTTGGTAACTCAAGAAGGCTTTAATGAAGGAAGAAAACTAAGGCAAGTCGATGATTTAGAGCTCAATACCGTTGTTGAAAACAATGCGAGCTTGATTCGCTGGTTGAAAACATTACAAAATGTCTTTGGAATATTAGAAGAGAAAGATGGCATACCAATGGAAGAGAAGAGCCCGTCTCAGAGAGAAGAAGAATGATGACATACAAATGGAAATGGTTGTGCTTGACACTCCTCCACTTTCAAAGAATAAAAACCGATTTAACTGGGTATGTGCATCCACGTAGCATGCCGAGTTTCGGTGTGCAATAATGGAGGAGGTACATAGCATAACACAAGAAACAAAAGAAACAGTAAGAGGTTAAAGAGCAAAGTGAAGAGGATGACAATACATTAGGAGCTGAAATACGCGCAGGTTGAATAAATTGTTTAATTTGGAAACAAGGTTGAGGAGCAAATCGAAGAGGAAACCGAATCGAGGAACAACAGGTCGGCTTCTCTTGTTAAACGGGTGAAGAAGGGAGAAAGGCCAAAGAGAAAACC
Organism: Papaver armeniacum; assembly: GCA_023531295.1. Classification (NCBI taxonomy): domain Eukaryota; kingdom Viridiplantae; phylum Streptophyta; class Magnoliopsida; order Ranunculales; family Papaveraceae; genus Papaver; species Papaver armeniacum. Next base: position 32,874 of record JAJJWW010003377.1, read on the forward strand.
ATATAAACTTCAAGTCGAAGTCAAACACCTACCGCTAAGCGTAGAAGGAGACAAAGGAAAGGTGGAAAAGGAAAAAAGAAGGAAATACAAATAATTGACCTCGACACTATCGACGGTCAAATTGATAAACACACTGCGGAAGCCAAAAACTCATTAAGCCAAAAAACTAAAATTGTGGAAGAAAATCAATGACAAAAAAAGAAGTCATCGAGCCATTCTTTGAGAATGCAACCGAATGGTATGTAATAACATATTCAAAGTCAAACACCTCAGCTTAACATAGTTTTTTTTTTTTGGGTTATGCTAGCTCTTTTTAATAACATATTCATTTGTTGCTTATTTTGCAAACAAAGCTTAAAAGCTTTTATTTCGCAATCAAGATTTCAAGTAGTTATCATTGGGAAGTACATACAAGTGTCTATTTCGAATAATCAAAACATTCACGCCGAGATTGTTGATTACTACACCAACATGTTGAAATCAAAGATGGATTCGCCGTATAAACCAGACATAAGAACCACGTCATTCTCTCAACAAATGATTATGTAAGTAACCAATAAATCTTTGTTTGTTTTGTATGTCAACAACAATTGTTGATCCAAATAAGTTGGATCAACATCCATTGTTGATCCAGATAGGTTGGATCAACAACAATTATTGATCCAAAATAAGTTAGTCCGATTATGAATGAATATTAATGGGTATGTATAGCTTGAGGAGTTTAATTGCAAATACGATATGTTGTTCTCTAGTTACGATATCACAGTTCCATTTTATTTTTGTTGATAAATGTAGCTTTTGCTTATATTAGATGATCCATAATATTGCAAACTAATATATTTGAAAAAATATTGATACAAACCGATATTGGGGATCGCATTAGCCACAAAAAAAAATGGAAAAGGTAGAGAGATGTGGGATTCCTAAAAGCCGAGGAACAAGTTTGTGGGAATGTTGAAGACACATACCTCATTGTACCAATGTGCTTGATCGACAAGGACGGTGTTGGATACCATTGGGTGGTGCTAGCATTGGTAAAAGGAAAATGGATAGTGTACAACTCGCAAGGCGAAACGCAGCTTACAATTGGCAATATATGGTGATGATAGTACCGACTCAATGGTCGAATGAAATGGGCCACAAAGATCCGAGAGAAAGGTGGTGAAAACATGACAAGCTTTTCACATTGCAATCGTACTACAAAGACAAGACGGATGCGATCGCGGCATTGCACACTTGCATGTACATGAAGAATTTGGTGAAGCGTGGAAACCGTGAACACCTAAATGAAATCGCTAACTTAGATGAGAAGTTGAACAAGAAGCGAGTGAAGATTGCAAGCAAGAATCTTGTCGAAATGGGTTCATGGAAGAAACGGAACAACTTCCCGATTCATCTCGACTCTATTCAAGAAAAAATCCAATTGCAAGACTCGGTTGAACCAAAGAGTTGATCCGAGGAAGTTGAACTCAAAGAAAATTGAACCATTAGACCGAGCTTGATCTCATAGTCCTGCTCATGGTCTCAGTAAAGAAAATCTAATCGTAGTTTTAAACATACTTATCTTAGTAAGTAAATCTTAATGATGTAGGTCTAATTGAATTATTATGAATGAATTATCATGAATTAGTATGAATGTCTTAAATTTATATAAGTCTCGATTATGAATGAATGTTACAGAATGTATAGCTTGAGGAGTTTGCTAGTAAATACAAATAGAACCATGCAATTTTTTTGTTTGTTTTGTGTGTAAACAACCAATGTTGATCCAAATAAGTTGGATCAACAATGGTTGTTGATTCAGCTTAAGTTGGATAAACAAACACCGTTGATCCAAATAAGTTGATCCGATTATGAATGAATGTTACATTTATGCATAGCTTGGGGAGTTTACTAGAAAATACAAATAGGACCATGCAAATTTTTCGTCTGTTTTGTGTCAACATCATTATTGATCCAAATAAGTTGGAACCAAGGAACAATGTTTCCACACTATAGTGTAAACAACCATTGTTGATCCATTTTAGTTGGATCAACAATAGAAGTTGATACCATTTGTATAAGTATGTTTTCAGAAATAAATAAAGATGTAACATGAAAACCGACATATACTTGAGAAACAAAAGAATAAAATTCATAACAACAAACTAAGAGTGTATATCATTTAAAAAAATAACAATTGCAAACCGTAAAAGCATAAAAAGAAAAAGAAAACAAGTTGTTCGTAATATGAATAAAACCAAAAACTTTAACAACATCCTCTTCAAGAACTTGATCATCCCGGAATGAGACTCCTTGCGAAACGTTGGTGCACGAGGAGCCAAAGGAGCTCGCGACAAGTTCGACGGTTGTGAAAGGTGAGCATCCCACATTGGCCACACTTCCTCTTCTTACGCACCTTTTCACGACTACCCCTATACCTAACACCTTTAGGCCTTCCACCTTGTTCTCGACCGCCATTGGGAGGCAAAACATACCCTTTTTATTAATTCCGTGGAGGCTTTCGTGAGTCCTGGAATAGGATATATGGGTCGAGAGTACAACCTTCTATAGTAGTCGAAGTATAGTAAGGGCTAATATATTTGTATGGTTCATCATTTCCAATCCGCAACATGGCTTTCATTGCATGAGTGCAAGGAAAGCTATGTTTTTGCCACCATTTACAACTGCAGTCCTAGAATCCAAGTCGACAAGATGCTTTCCGTTGGAGAAATGATCTCAAATACTTTCTCACTTGATCTCCGAAACTTGTATGAACGGCAATGTTTATCCTCTTGTTAAACCTTGCTTGCATACGAGGAGTAAGCCTTGTAGTCCACTTGTTAGACTCCAATAACCTCTTGTAATTCGCTCCATTACCTTAGCACGAATACCATCGAGAAGCTCAATTTTCGGGAAGCGGCTTATCATGCTTAATAACATTGTTAAAACTCTCAAAGAATATTAGATGTGTTCTCACCCCACCTTTCTCCTAAGAATGCATGAGCATCCCAATTCTCGAGTGGAATCTTCATCATCCAAGAAACCACCGAATCCAACTTTAGATTACTCATACTCTTTGCAAGAAGAAAAATTTTTCCTTTGTTAATGCAAAGTGTATCACTCTTCGAATAACTTGACTGCAGCTTGTCCGCTTCTTGCCCTTTGGAACCGGAATATTTCCTTTCATATGGTACAAACAAAGAGGAATGGAAAGCATTTGGGAAGACTTTAGAACATGCTTCAAAAGACCAATTCCACGATCCGATATAATGGTCGGTGGACGATCTCCACGAATAATACCCTTCAAATTAATTAAGAACCATTCCCAACTCTCACAATTTTCACAAGGAACAATTCCAAATGCAACTCGGATAGATTTCTACAAAAACCAAAAACAAAAACAAAAATAAGTGACCAAGAACTAGTGTCAACAAACAAAGTTGATCCATTTCGGCTTGATCAAAAGTCACGCTGATCCATTTCGTTGGATCAACAGAGAAGTTGATTCAAAACAAAATATAGTTTTTGGATCAAAAGTCACAATTGATCCAATAAAATCTGTGTAAGCAATGATGGTTTTGGATCAAAAGTCACGTTGATTCATTTCACTTGGATCAACAAGAGAAGTTGATTCAAAACAAATTATAATTTTTGGATAAACAATCACAGCTTGATCCAATAAACTGTAAAACAATCATAGTTCTAGATCAATACTCATAGTTAATCAACAATCACAATTGATCCATGCTTGAACAATCACATTTGATCCAATAAGAGGTAGTTAAAGCATGAATTTCAATGCAAAACCAAAAAGAAAGTAGTATAAAGTACCCTAAGCTACATATTGTATTACGTCGCACTCACTCCTGGGGCTACGCCTCGTGAAAGTTAAATACAATGTAGAATCTAAGAAACCTATAATAAAAGCTACATTTATCAACAAAATGAATGCATAATAGTAAAAGGTTAAAAGTAAAAAAACATGGATACAAAATGAAAAATAGTAAAAGGTTAAAAGTCATACGTTGGTTACCGCTTTGCCGCAAGCAACCATAAGACCACCCTTGAACTTCCCTGAGAAAGGTACAATCGATAAACAGCATCGGACGGCAAGAATTATTGAAACCAGTTATGGAAGCTTCAAAAGCAACAAAAACCTTTTGAACCGACGCGTCACACTATCATACTCAAAATTCACAACACTTCCAGATTGTACTGCTCAATTGCATCTTTATACCAAACTAAGTCCAATAGGACTTGACGTCATCACCCCAAAGAAATGTCTTGGTGAATTGTAAACCGTGATATGCCCGACTATACGTGAGGTCAACTCCATATTCCATTCGGAGTAAATCTATAACATCGCATAGCCTTCTTCTTCTTCGATGCTCGTAAATCATCTCGACAATATATTCTTCATAAACGATTTTCTCATCCTAACTTTTGATGGATCCGAAGAAGCTAAACTACATGAATGCTCGCGATATATCTCTTGCATTTAAATACACCATTTGAATTGGCGAGGAGAGAGGCGTGAAACCTCCAAATGACAATTTTCCGTCTTTTTGAACTTGCACTCCACAAAGGTATCGTACAAAGTCACTCTTAACTAATTTGTATTTGCGACCACTAAACATTTCATACTTTGTAACAGAGTCCTTAACTTCCTCAATACCACCTTCAAACACCTGCCCTACTCCGCTTAAGATGTTGACCCAAGCATCGACTTCTTCTGGACCTTTTTGATCAAACACGCATCATCGCTGACGTCTTCCACAACAGCCTACCTCATCGCTTGAAATACAACTTGATGATGACGAAGAAGCAGTGAGCAGGAGCGTAAGAAGATGATGAAGAAATAGAATCAACACAAGTCCTTAACTGGATTTCAAACTTCACCAAGTCAATCCCTTGTGAGTCTAGAGAGGAATGAAAAACCTCAAATCCAAATCATGATTGATGACATTTGAAATCCCTTCTACAATGTAACCAAAGAGAATGAGGTCTTCAGAACATAAGGCCACTTTTGTTTCACCACACTTATCATCTCCTTGACAGAGTTGATGCCGAAACGGATGCGAGATGGATCCGATTGCAAAATTTGAACTCGCAACTACCATCTTTGGCCTACAACAAAACATAACATATAGTGTTGTTTTAAATTTGGATCAACAAATACACTTGATCCAATAAAATATGATTAAACAAATATAGTTTTGGATCAACAAATCACAGTTGATCCAATAAATATGTGTAAACAGTCATAGTTTTGGATCAACAAATCACAGTTGATCCAATAAATATGTGTAAACAGTCACAGTTGATCCAATAAATCTTTGTAAACAATGATAGTTTTGGATCAACAAATACCTGCTTGATCCAATAAAAATGTGTAAACAATCATAGATTTGGATCAAACAATGACAGTTGATCCAATAAGAGGTAGTTAAAGCATGAATTTCAATGCAAACCAAAAAAAATAAAGCAGTATAAAGTACCCTAAGCTAGAAATTGTATTACGTCGCAACTCAATGAAGAATGTGAGAAAACCTAAAATAAAAGCTACATTATCAACAAAATGAATGCAGCTACATTACCCGCAATCTACCAATTTGGATCAACAACAACAGCTTGATACAAAAATCAAAAAATCATTCCAATTTTTGGTATCAACAATCAAAGTTGATCTAAAAAGAATGTCTAAATTTCATCACAAACAAAAACATAATTGATATCAGTAGTTCATCAAATTCAACATTCGACATTCACGATTATCATATGTTCTATATTCATCAAAAGAAAAACACAAAACCTCGTTTTTTGATTGATGAGCAGATCTAAAAAACATAAAAACAATTCAAAAATTTGAAAAATTACCCGTTTAACTAATGAATCACGATCTCGAGATCAAATTATATCAAGATCAACCAATTAATGTAATGTAATAATCACGAAATCAAGCTTCCCACAAAAATCACGATCTCTCGCAACAACAAAAATAAAAAAACCAAAACCGAAATCAAATGTTGAACATAAAATAGATGAACCGAACATGCAATCATCAAAAACAACTCTATGAATCTTCAAAAAGCATAAACATTACCAATTTGTTTCAGACAATGATCTAGCCGATTCTCGTTGATTAATAAGAATTGAAAAACGCTGCTAAAATCAACGATTCTCGTTGAATAAGACGATGACGATGACGATGAAGGAGTTGAAGAAGAATTCAAGTTGAAGAAGAAGCATAAGTTGATGCAATTGATTTTTTTTTAACGATTTCAGCTCTCTGCAGCTGAAAATCAATCTCTCTGCAGCTGAAAATCAATCTCTCTCTCTCTATCAGTTTTTTTTTCCGTTTAATAACTGAAATTTGGTTTAGATACTTGAATATATAGTGGGGTATATTTGGAAGTCCATAAATTATTGATGGGCCCCTGATGGGCTTATACATAAAGAGGGACATAATTATTATGTGATAAGGATATTTGTATAGCCCATCAAAAGTAGGGACAATAATTCAATTACCACATCGGAATAACGGTACCCCCAATCTGTAGCTTAGGACGGACCAAAACTTCCGAGGCCCAATGGATTGATTGAGCCCATCAATTGGGATGGCCTTTAGGTAGTCCTGTGTGTGTGCAGTCCTGTTGCTCTGCCAGAGAATGAAATCTCGTTCAGTCAAAGAGAAGGAATTTGGTATCTCCCTTTTCACAGAGTTGAAGTAAATGACCACCAATGAGTGCATGGGATGGGGCAGACTCTTCGAAACTGAAATTAGAGGTAAACCACATACTCGCTTGAACTGAAGTGCAGCATGTTGAAAGTTTCGGTTATCCTCAATGGCTACTTGCTGATGTAATATTGTGTTTTGCATGTTTCGCGTCCGGATGGATGAAGCCAGGTAACAGTGGTGGCTCGTATCTAACATTGTATATGTACCAATCCCTTCATATTTCATCGGGAAAGTTGCCAGCCTTTGTTGGACAGGCCCAAAACCAGCGCCCTCGCCAGTAACTATGTGTTGCAGGAACTGAACAAGGTGATGATCATATTAGCTCGCGGCCTGTTGAAGTGCCTGTGGATTGGTGGTGCACATAGTGAAGTAGAGGCGTGAAACCCCGGCACCGTTGCGCAAGAGAAGCAGTTCGCTCTGAAGGTCTTGAAGTTTCTTGATGGTGTTCATTAGATTGACAGTTTTTGTTACCCTGTTCGAGACCATGTCCCTGCAATAACTGAGGTCTAAACTCACCGGTCCGCCAAGTAACTTTACCCCCACTGAAGGCCGGCTAATGTTATCAGGAAAAACACCACTTTCAAAGCTTCTCGTATCTGGCGTTGGCCAAAAAAGTTCAGTCTTCTTAATGTTGAAATACAAGCCTCTTTGTGGACCTTCAGATTGTGTCACCAACAATGGTACCAAGCATGCAGGTTCATATTGCATTGAGAAATTTTGGTTACCAAAGGATGTAGTGCCAATGCAAATAATATGGGACGGAGCAGGTCACCTTGTTGCTTTCCTTGGGAGGAAGACAAGACATGCTCATTGTAATACAACCTAGCTGGATGTGCATAACAAAAAATTCTACCCATTTAGAGATGCTAGGGCACTTGCTTCTTACTTCCCTAATTAAGCTTGTTCTATCAAAAAGGTTGAAGGCATTATAGAAATCAATGAGCAACATAGAAAGATTATTTTGGTCACCTTTCATTTCGAGAATCTTGTTAACTGCATGCAGTATACCAAGTACCAACCTCAAATTGATGGTCACCCAGGTAAGTTGACATTGCACCGCACACTGAATTTGCTGCCAGTTTTAAGCACAACCTCCTCCAAATGGTCCCAACTGCAATGGGTCTCAAACCCCCAAAGCTGCAGCCAAAGATTGACAACCTTTGTAATAGATGTTAAAAGCTCATCCGCAACTGCTGAGGCTGCGCCACTCAATGCATCTAGAAGGTGCTGTCCTCCCAAGCCGTCCCTTCCACATGCAGTTCCCTTAGGAAAGCTTTTCAGTGCATTTAATACTGCTTTAGCGTCAACAGACAAAGTTGTTGCCTCAATTGCTTCAGATGGAATGGTAGGTGCACGTGTTTGAGGGTGCTTTTGCTGGAGTTCAGACAGGGTAGCTTCATTAGAGGTGCAATGCCATTAGATGATAGGACTCTAATGGCTGCTGTATAGTGGCCGTAGCTTATCTTTTTCCGGCAAGCTTGTAGATTAATGCTTTCTTGCTTCTTCTGTGTACGGCTCTTACCCTTATGCTGGCGCTTGGGTTTGGTGGCTTCCAACAGTCTACTGGTGATGGTGATACAGCAATTACGTTCTCTCCAGTCAAATAGTGCCTGATTTATTGACGCTATCTGCAGCTTTTTCCACGTACCAGACCGCTCTTCCTGTGTGCTTTTGGGTGTATACAAATTAAGGGTGCATATTGGCAGCAGGAGTAATGATATCCAAGAAGACAAATCCATAGGGATGAGAATAACCTTGTCTAGAGCACTTTTCAAAGTCCGACAGAAGGTTAACCTGCATTGGGGAGGAATACTGGATATAGTTAGGATCTGTTTCTGAAAAATTCGATCTAACAGCTCCAGGGTAAGACCCATTGTATCCTCAACACCGTCAGTAGAGGTTGATGTTTGTGCAGGATTGATTGCCTGGGGTTTATCAACACCAGGCATGAAAGTATCAACACTAACACCATTGACTGGACTTACTGTAGTGTCCCCATTAGGGTGACGACAAGGCCTGATCCAGGCGTTCATGTGCATACAATCAATGCAAAGCCACATTTGCAGGTGATTCAAAACCTTCTCACGTGCAGAAAAAAACATCAACATTGGTACGTATTCTTTCCCTACAGATTTCTTTGGCCTCTTTGTTTGCACAACCCTGACAGTCATCAAAATTCTTGGAAGGAGCCGTGGTATTGAAAAGGTAGTTGTATGTGATGACAGAGAGGATGTGGTAGACGAGCGCGATATGTTGGCATCATCTAGTGTTGAACGTTGCAGATCAATTTGAGTAGAAGAAGAGCGAGTGCCACGCATGGTGTTGGCATCATCTAGTGTTGAACGTTGCAGATCAATTGGAGCAGAAGAAGAGAGTGCCACGCATGGTTGCAAACCTTGAACAGGTTGCTGATACATGCCCAGGATTGCTAGTCATGGTAGGTGTCATTTGGTAAGCTTGTAAAATGAAGTAATGCTTGCTTTGTTTTTAATTCTGTTAGCACTACAGAGTACTGACGGAATCCAATAATGAACAGGTGCACTGCATGACTATTCACAGCAGCAAATAACACTAAGAGTTCGAATAGGAATCCACAGCAGCAAATAACATAACGAATGCAATCCAATCTATTTATAATCTACACTAGTGAATCTGAATAAAATACAAAAGCCCAGTACTGTACGATTTTAATTTGTTCACAGAAATTTGTTCACGGAAAACACCCAAGTCAAAACACTCTAGCTCTGAACAGGAAATACACATCCCATCGGGGAAAGGTCAAGCTAAGAAAACCTAGCCCTACGATGCCTCGACAATGACGGCATGCCAAGTCGAACCCGATAAGTTGCAAATTGCCATGCACATTCTCTGCAACTACTCTCGCAGTCCGAACATTGAGCAGCCCGTACATCTCTTCACTGAACACAACTGACAGATTTTTGGCAATAATGATTCTCCTACAGTCACCACACCTAAAAAAGGGATCCCAACCACATCTTGGCCTTTTGTACCCCCGTTTATCTCCATCCAGAGCAACTGCCACCACGGATTTATGTTCACGCTTGGGTACTGACTGACAAGGCACAACAATTGAGGCAGCAACGGACCTGTATAAGAAGCAATGCAGGAAGTAAGAAAATACGCTTATCAGCTTTGAAGAATTAAGATCATAATAGATTTCAGAAGCAGGTTTGAAGCCTGAGTTGGGTACGGCACTTACAGAGACGACAGAGAGTGCAGAAGCTTCTGCAAATCGTGAGGTGAGAAACCAACCCCATTGAGCAAGACATTGGAGTGTGCATGGAAAGACGTTCCCTTTGTTAGATCAAAAAATACAGAGTTCAGTTTACAAAATACAACAAATATATAGAAAGAGAAGTCACAAGAACATTGTAAGCATTTGATTTCCAATGTCAAAGCACAAGCCAGCCTTTAATTTGAAATAGAACAGAACTGTGTGTTAGCAGTGTAGAAATAGAAAGAAGTACACAAGGCAATCATGCCAACAGAGGATCTCTTCATTATATATAATTGTATCTTCTTTAAACACATCGAAAATCATGCTAAATGGTAAATGCAAAACCAGATATGCAAAGACAATCTTTAAACAATATTACGAAAAGTACACTGGCCAAGTTCAAAGCATTTAAAAGAAACATTTCCAAAAGGTTTAGAATTATGCTAGTATAGAGATACATCTACAAAAGTTGAATCCACAAGTAACGAAAAGAGCCATAGATGTTAAATAATTCACCACAGTTCTTATTGCTGTAACTAAAATGGAAAACTCAGGCCAAACGAACCTTAATGATCTGCTCCAACTCGGCGTTCAACACTTGGTTGAATTGAGACTCACTCACTCCATCCCTGTAAAAGAAAACCATAATCTATTCAAACACATATCCTGGTTTCTTTGTATGAAAGGTGAATAAGGCTGCTCGAAGTGAAAAATCACATCCAGAAAGTGTTAATATACCTCAAAATGATAATTTGGCTTGGCTTTCTCCCATTACTTGTCGGGTAGAAATGCACCAAAAGCTCCCTTCAAACCGCAACGAATAAGTTTAGTGAAGTAAAAAAGACACTGACACACTATCTAGTGCTAAATTAATGATACTTCAAATCGTTAAAATTACCATGTCATAATTGGCAATACTTTGTACATGGAGTCACTCATCTCCACTTCTGGGGATCGGGTACGTACAGATGGTCTGTAGCTTAAAATTAAAGGCCAACATCCAAAACCAAGAACCTGACAGAACCATTTTTATTTTACCAGCAATGTCAGTTAGGCTACAACTTTCCGAGTTCATGAACCATTGATTCGGTACAAAGAGATAAGAAACTAAAACAAAAAAACTTACAGCATCAATTGATAGGATATCTGATTGACCTGGTGACCCATGAGAAACATCCATTCCCAATATCATAGTTGGAGTCTCACTAATAAGGGGAATGTGAGGTACTCGTTCAAGCGCTAGCAAAGAATTCGTACCCCCAAGCTAATAAACAGAGAGAAACAAGATGAACATGCAAATAAGAGATTAAGAACATAAGAAAGAAAGGAAGGAAGGGGAAAAACTAGTAGCAGAGTACGCGGTTTACCTTTGTATTGAGTTTCAAAAGAACATCAATAAGGTACTGATCATTTATATTTGTTGTACAGATGCATTGCGAGACAATACCTGCTTCAGAAAGGCATTTCTTATTCCAAGGTCCTTAATAAAGAAAAATAAAACATTTACAAATTTTAAAGATGATCAAAAGAAGGAAACAGAATGTTGAAATTATGTTGTAGGGATCAAACCATAAACATCGGAATTCTTCCGCTCTGCCAAGGCACATAAAAGAAATCCAGGAGAACCAGGTAGCTTCTGTTTTATCTGTTCAAACATCATTTCAACACTGACAATAGGAGGTGATCTCCTTGATTGGTTATCTTCCTCAATTAGTAAGTACAGGGACTCCATATTCTGCATAAAGCGGAAGGATCAATACAATAAATACTTACAGAACATCTGCTATGGAACTAGAAATTATGCATCATAAGTAACACACATGAAACTCTCAACAAACAGACCTACATCATACTTCTCAAGAAGTGTGACAAAGAAGATTTCTTTCTAGGATCTAAAGCCGAATAATCCACTACATTAAGACATTACATCTGACGGAGACGGCCAACGAATTTCATAAGAATAAAAGATTGTTCCTAGGCACCTCTTATTCTGATATGAAACTAAATGATACAATGTCACATGCAACATATCTCAATTGGTCTAATCAACTGATCTTACAAGACCGAAAGATGCACTACCAAAAAATTGCAGCAATCCCTATTTCAGCATGATCAGAAAATCATTGCAAGAAAAGAGGAGACTCGTAACACTTACTTCGACAAAAGAATTGTGCCTTTCCAGTTCTTGCTTCACATTATTACTTCATAGTAAAAAGTACACAAGGCAATTATGCCAACAGAGAATCTCTTCATTATATATGATTGTATATTCTTTAAAAACATCGAAAATCATGCTAAATTGGTAAATGCAAAACCAGATATGCAAGGATAATCTTAAAATAATATTACGAAAACAGTAAAAAGTACACCGGCCAACAATCAAAGCACTTAGATGCAACATTTCCTAAAGGTTTAGAATTATGCTTGTACAGAGATACATCTACAGACGTTATATCCACAAGTAACAAAAAGAGCCAAAAATGTTGAATAATTCACCACGGTTCTTATTGCTGTAACTAAATTGGAAAAGTCAGGCCAAACGAACCTTAATGATCTGCTCCAACTCGATGTTCAATACTTGGTTGAATTGAGACTCACTCACTCCATTCCTACAAAAGAAAACCATAATCTATCAAAAAACTTATACTGGTTTCTTTGAACTCCAGGGAAAGAAGGCTACTCCACGGTTAATATACCTAGAAATGAGAGGTAATATCCTTGATTGGTTATCTTCCTCATTTAGTGAGTATGGGCACTCCATATTCTGCAAAAAGTGGAAGGATCAACACAAGAAAGACTTACAGAACATCTGTTATGGAACTAGAAAGTATGCATCATGATTCATGAGTAACACGCATGAAACTTCAACAAACAGACCTACATCATACTTCTCAAGATGTGTGACAGAAGATTTCTTTCTAGGATCTAAAGCCAGACGGAGAAGGCCAACGACTTTCATAAGAACACAACATTTTCCTATGCATCTCTGATTCTGATATGAAGCTAAATGATACAATATCACATGCAACATATTTCGATTGGTCTGACCTAGTGATCTTACAAGACCGAAAGATGCTTTACCAAAAAAAAATCAGCAATCCCTATTTTAGCATGATCAAAACTCATTGCTAGAAAAGAGAAGACTCGTAAAACTTACTTCGACAGAAGAATTGTGCCTTTCCAGTTCTTGCTTCACATTATTACTTCATAGTAAAAAGTACACAAGGCAATCATGCCAACAGAGAATCTCTTCATTATATATAATTGTATATTCTTTAAAAACATCGAAAATCATGCTAAAATGGTAAATGCAAAACCAGATATGCAAAGATAATCTTTAAACAGTATTACGAAAACAGTAAAAAGTACACCGTCCAACGATCAAAGCACTTAAATGCAACATTTCCTAAAGGTTTAGAATTATGCTTGTACAGAGATACATCTACAGACGTTATATCCACAAGTAAGAAAAAGAGCCACAAATGTTGAATAATTCACCACGGTTCTTATTGCTTTAACTAAATTGGAAAACTCAGGCCAAACGAACCTTAATGATCTGCTCCAACTTGACGTTCAATACTTGGTTGAATTGAGACTCACTCACTCCATTCCTACAAAAGAAACCCATAATCTATCAAAAACTTATACTGGTTTCTTTGTACTCCAGAGAAAGAAGACTACTGCACGGTTAATATACCTAGAAATGAGAGGTAATATCCTTGATTGGTTATCTTTCTCATTTAGCGAGTATGGGCACTCCATATTCTGCAAAAAGTGGAAGGATCAACACAAGAAAGACTTACAGAACATCTGTTATGGAACTAGAAAGTATGCATCATGATTCATGAGTAACACGCATGAAACTTCAACAAACAGACCTACATCATACTTCTCAAGATGTGTGACAGAAGATTTCTTTCTAGGATCTAAAGCCAGACGGAAAAGGCCAACGACTTTCATAAGAACAAAACATTTTCCTAGGCATCTCTGATTCTGATATGAAGCTAAATGATACAATATCACATGCAACATATTTCGATTGGTCTGACCTAGTTATCTTACAAGACCGAAAGATGCTTTACCAAAAAAAATTCAGCAATCCCTATTTCAGCATGATCAAAACTCATTGCAAGAAAAGAGAAGACTCGTAAAACTTACTTCGACAGAAGAATTGTGCCTTTCCAGTTCTTGCTTCACATTATTACTTCATAGTAAAAAGTACACAAGGCAATCATGCCAACAGAGAATCTCTTCATTATATATAATTGTATATTCTTTAAAAACATCGAAAATCATGCTAAAATGGTAAATGCAAAACCAGATATGCAAAGATAATCTTTAAACAGTATTACGAAAACAGTAAAAAGTACACCGTCCAACGATCAAAGCACTTAAATGCAACATTTCCTAAAGGTTTAGAATTATGCTTGTACAGAGATACATCTACAGACGTTATATCCACAAGTAAGAAAAAGAGCCACAAATGTTGAATAATTCACCACGGTTCTTATTGCTTTAACTAAATTGGAAAACTCAGGCCAAACGAACCTTAATGATCTGCTCCAACTTGACGTTCAATACTTGGTTGAATTGAGACTCGCTCACTTCATTCCTACAAACCAAAACCATAATCTATCAAAAAACATATACTGGTTTCTTTGTACTCCAGGGAAAGAAGACTACTCCAAATGAAAATTAACAACCAGAAAATGTTAATGTGCTTAAAAAAAGATAATTTGGATTGGCTCCCTATAATCCAGAGCACAGATGGTTAGCAATGAAGTAGATAAACATACATTGACACACTACCCTGGTGCTAAATAAAGACAATAAAAACTGTTGAAATTACCACCTCATAATTCCGTCATCCTCCCCATTTGGTAATACTTTATACAAGGAGCCGATCATCTCCACTTTGGGGGATTGCATATGTACAAATGCCCTGTACCTTGAAACCAAGGACCAAGATCTAGAACCAACAACCTGACAGGACCAGCATATTTCCCAGCAATATTTATCAGGCTACAACTTTACAAGTTCATGAAACACCAATTCGATAGCAAGATATAAGAAACTGAAACAAAAAAACTTACAGCATCAACTGATGTGATATCTGAGTGACCTGGTGACCCATGAGAAACATCCATTCCCAATATCATAGTTGGAGTCTCACTAACAAAGAAAATAGATTCACCCTGCAAATCATAATTTAAGTTTACACCTCACAAAAAATTGCACAAGTTCCACTTTGATAGACCTATATGACCCTAATTAGAAGCTAAGCAGAAGTCTTGGCATCTGACAAGGAAAACATAGTAAAAACTAGATTCACCCTGCATAACTGTTCTTGTTATAGAACTTAATGACATTCAAAGATAACAATAAACTGACAAGAAGTTACTCTTGTCAAAAATAATCCAATCAATATTAACCTAACAAATATCTTCTCCGTGATATTCAGGCATGAAAACTGATCTGATTATAAACTTACCTTGATGAATGAAGCATGACACTGAAGTTTTCTTCTCTCCAACAGTGCATCCTCATCATCCTGATGATTCTCTTTCACTGTATCATAACTGGAAAAAAAATCCAAAAACAACACATCATTACCAGATTCAGTCGTTGATGATGATAAAAGAAACATGAAAACCTGAGATGATCGAAGAAACTTACGTGTGTGGAAAAGCATCGAAGAAATGATCGCCTGGAGTGATGAAATCTTCAGAAATCAAACAAACATTGAGAGGTGAGTACATTGTTTGATGATTTGTATCCATAGAGTAGTGATCGATCAAGAGAAGAAGAAGAAATAGAGACTAAAGAGAAGAAACTAGGGTTTCTAGATGAGCTCAGAGAACTAATTCAGACAATGAAACAAAGAAGGAGAAAATGAGAGAGAAAATGAGAGAGAAGTGGACTATTTATATTTATAATTTGTTCTAAACAAGCTATAGCAGTTCGTCGGAATTCACCGTATTTATCACGGTAATTTGAAACTAACAAAGAGCGGGGTATTAGAATACGGTCAATTATTCGCAACTTACTTGGTGAATTAAAGTTGTTTAACTTGTTTTCTTCTTACAAGCTTCATCAGTTGTTAGTTGGGACCACAAACTTCACAACATAAACGGTTGAACTTGGACTATGGCTTGCTAATAACAGCTGGTGCATACAAGCATCGCGCCTCTTCTTTTGTAACAAGGTACAACCCATTTCTGATTGTACATCCGGTTTGCACCCTGACATTTCTGATTCTCTACCAATCCCACCATTATCCTGCCCAATACGACAAACCCGAACACAAAGCATTTTCCCCCATCCTGCAACAAACCAACCCTAGAAGTATGAAAATGGAAGGAAATGAAATGATTAGGTTTCGAAAGGTGGGAAGAGAAACTATAAGACATGGCTTGAAAACCCAAATGGAGAATCTCAGAAAGAATTTGGGAAACTCGGAGTGGTAGAAGAAATCAACAAGGCCTAACCCTAGCTTATTGAATTGAGAATGAGAAACAGCGAATTTGTACCAACTGCAATTTCGGCACTCACACATTGTGACCGCCACGTGTAAGTCAAGAGTCTCGGCGTTGTAAACGCACCGACTCCCTGATATCACATCCGATCCTCTTATATTTTTAGTTTTTTATATTGCGAGTCGGGTCCTTCTTGATATTAACCTTTTTCAATACTCAATTGAGCCGTCTGAATTTAGGCCCATTAATCTGTGTAATGTTGTTCACAAGATTATTTCAAAACTTTAAACCAATAGGTTAAATATTATTTTTTCCATAGAATCATAACGTTCAATATCGAAAGTAGATGATTAAGATAATTGTTTGTAAGGAAAACAACCCCTGTTTATCGGAAAACAAACTCCAAGAGAAAACTTCTCTAAAACAAATATAATTCACACGCAATCTTCTGTTACAACACACCCATATATATATCAAATAACTAATCCTAACCGTATACTCTAATCCTAATCAAATAACTAACTAGAAATCCAAATATTTACTATTACAATTTGTAATGTTAATCACATAACATTAAAACCACATTTTGATATGTTGATTAGTTCCCGATCGATTTACTTTTATTTAGAAAAGTAAATAACAAACAATATCGTTCTAGCTCATGAAATATTGCATTTCATGGAAACCATATTTAGAAAGAAGGCACTTTTTACATTAAAACATGATATATCAAAAGCATCCGATAAACTTGGATGGAACTTTGTGAGCTTTATGCTAAAATGTTTTGGTTTTGGTGATTTCTTTTGTAATTTAATACTTGGAATGCATTTCTACCGTTATCTTTTAGGTCCTCTTGAATTGTATGCCATGTCCTGTTTTTCAACCCTCTAGAGGAATCATACAAGGGGACCCGTAGTCCCCTTATCTATTTACACTTTGCATAGAGGGTCTATCAAGGTCATTGACAAAATTTGAACACCGAGGTTAAAGGTGTTAAAGTTGCGTGGATGTGGTCCTTGAATCACTCATCTAATCTTCGCACATGATTGCTTTGTCTTTGGGAAAAAAAAAAAATATGTTGTACAAGCTAAACATCTTTTAAATGTTTTGGATCCCAAGTGGTCAAGTTTTTATCAACTTTTCGAAATCAAGTATTATTTCCTCCTAAAGATCCACACTATAAGATTATTGCCAACATTTTGAACGTAAAATTTCTAAAGATGACAAATATTTGGGGACACCTCTTTAGAGCAAGTTCCTTGAATTTCGAATCTTTACTTGGAAAAACTTACAATAAGCTGAAAGGATGAGAAAACTAAATTTCTGTCACAAGCTGGTAGTACTTTTTTATTAAATTCTGTTACTTCTGCCTATCCATCCTTTCAAATGAGTTTTCTGGAATTTCCAGCAAATACTCTCAAGAAAATGGATAGGTTACAAAGAAACTTTTGGTAGGATAAAAATGATTCTAAATAGCAGATTTTTCCCAAGAGTTGCAAAACCATTTGCATTCCTAATGTCGATGGAGGGTTAGGTCTCAGAAACCCTGGGGTTTTTAATTTTTTTATGCTTACTAAGTTAGCATGAAGAGTTCTTTCATTTACATCTGCTCTCTAGATAAAAGTTCTGAAGTCTAAGTACTTTAGCAATACCAATCCATTAATCTCATTTACTCGGACTAATATCTCTTGGGTATGGTCCAATATTAGAAAAGGTATGGAAATTCCTAGACCTAACTCTACTTGGGATCTTTCACCAAACTCTAATTAGACATTTGGACCGAGAAAAGGATTCCAAATATCGATTTCCTATTTACCCATTAGTTATTAAAGAAAAAACATCAACTAAGATTGCTGATTTAATCTATGTGAATGGGGGGTGGAATATTGAGACCCTAAATTTATATTTCTCTTCTCATATTAAATTTCTCTCTCTACTTGTTCTTTATGAAGAGGTTGATGAGCTAAAATAGTTGCATACTAAAGTCTAGGTCCCATCTGTTAAATTTATATATAAAGTCCTTATTGCTAATTTTGGAAGCCCTAATCCTATTTGGAAGAATATATGGAGTTTAAAATGCCAACCTAGGATTAGGTTGTTTCTATGGAAGCTTTATTTAGTGCTCTTCAATTGGGCAGTATTTGTTAGAGCAATTCTCGGTTAAACCCACGAGGTTTTGCTACCTCAAACTTATCGCCGATGTTAGATGATAAAAACTATTTTTTGATTTCTAGTATACTGAGTCAAGTCTTATACTAGGTTTGACTTTGGTAGTTGAGTATCAGACATCACCCTCGAAGACTGAAGATCGACAAAGATATTTGAAGAACTTCAGTATCAAGTATGTGAAGACTGAACCATTCTATTTTACTCACTATATTACCATTTTATTCATCGAGACTATGTCGTATTACTTCCATGGAGATTTACAAAGAATAAATTTCGAGTCATGCTTATCTTGTTAAACATCTCGAAATATGATTCTAACATAGATGTTCAAAGATCCTAAACAATTTAGTTCAAGATAATTTATTGTTTGAAAATTAATTTGAAGATCAGTTGAGAATCGCCCATATAAGTGATTTTATTATTTGGGAATGTTTCAAACATCAAAGAAAGTTGTTAGAGCACTGCTCGGTCGAACTCACAAGTTTTGCTATCTCAAGCTTGTTTGTCAAGTTTAGTTGCCAAATTCTATAAGTCTTGATTTCTATTTTACTTATATCTAAGTCTCGGATTAGGATAGAAAGTGTAGTTGAGCTTTAGAATTCACGGCGTTCATCGATTGAAGATGAAGAACTACTAAGGAGAGATTGTGGAACTTCATCAACAAAAGGTATGTGGAGACTTGAACTCATCTATCGCTCAAAAGTCTATCTACTTTATCTCATATTTAAGACAAAAGTCGTATAGTTATATATAGACTTCGATTATACACATTTGATATTTCGAAATTTAATTTAACTCACTTACATATTTCTCAAAATATGTGTTGGTAAGCTTTCGCTTTAACCAAGTTAATAGAGCAAGGTCCTTGAATTTCGAATCTTTACTTGAAAAAACTTACAATAAGCTGAAAAGATGGAAATTTAAACTTTAGTCGCAAGCTGGTAGTACTTTTTTTATTAAACTCTGTTATTCATCCTTTCAAATGAGTCGTCTAGAATTTGCAGCAAATACTCTTAAGAAAATGGATAGGTTACAAAGAAGCTTTTGGTGGCATAAAAATGATTCTAAATAGCATATTTTAAAATGAGTCGTCTGAATTTGAATTTAACTAATTATTGTCATTTTAAAATTATCAAGTGGAACACTATGACATGACATAAATGTTTTTGAGCTATATATATATGAGGCGCAAGATATTAAGGAGAACAAATAAAATTTAATATCGGATTTATAACAATCCGAATTTTGAATCAGGGAAAAACCAAATAAAAATCCATACTCAAAATATTACGAGACGGAACGAAATTACGCTAATATTTTTTTCATTTTTGTTTGATGCGATTAACTTATATAGTATTCTATAAAATACTACTTAACTTAAAGCTTAGTTAAAAATGATATAAAGTAAAAAATTATTTTATTTTATAAGCAAAGGCTTCTATAAACTTCGGTAAACGGTTTGGAGTAATAAATGTATACTGATAGTCGATACAACATATCTACTAGTAAATATTGGTACAATTGATAATCTTCAATCAAATCGGAACACATATTTTCTTGCAGATCGTAAATATATTGTTTCAATGGATCTTCACAATAGTTATACTTACTTAGGATAATCATTTTAGGGATTTTGAGTTTTCTCATGATGGTTTGAAAGGTTGCAAGGGGATGTCTTTTTATTTGTTCACAAATTTATCCATTCATCAGTATGTGAGTCACAACAATTAGTTGCTGGCGGTTGCTCATATTAATAAAAGAAAAAAAGAAAAAACCTCGTACTCGAATTCTTTATAATAAAAACCTCGTACTCGAATTCGTGGACGAATTGAAAATCGCCTCGCTTGAGTAGCGAGTACGCACGAGAAAATCTGCCTTAAAGAGAGATTTTGATTACATAGCAATCAATCACACAAATATATATATATATATATATATATAACAAATTTTCCAAAAAAAATCAAGTTCAAGCAGACACTAACATCACAAAATTTTTTGTTGCAATTTTCACTTCAAACCTTAGAATAAGCGGTGACATAGGGAAGATTTCTTTACTGGTGTGTCAAAATAAACAAACAGTTTATAATTTATACCATTTTACCTCTTTTTGCCCTATAAAAGATCAATTAAACTGAACCAAAATATTTCCCTTATTTACACTAAAATTCAAAAACAACTGGGTCTGGAGACCTCACTTGTCTCAACGTGGTTTTGTAACTGAGAAGGAGAATTAGTGTTACCAGTATCATAATGGGGATATCAAGAATTATGAGAACTTGATCTTACTAAACTTTTGCAATCCACTATAAGTTTCTACCAAGTTAAAAAACGAAATACAATCTCGAGCTATATACGAAAAGCTTCACCCTCTAGATCATATTAACTACGAATTTCATAGAGAGTTTGAAACAAAAATCCAAATTTCCACAGCCTTTCAATACTATCATTAATCTGAAAACCATCAAAATACCACAAATAAAATACCACCAAAAACCACTACCCAACCTGGATTTGATATTCTTGAAGATTCAAAAAAATCATTAGTGATTCAATCAATCAATGAATCACTAATATTAACCTAAGCTTAACTTGGTGAATAATCCCCAATTTAAAGGATTTAGGTGGCTGATCGCCAATCAAACGATCAATTTATCTATATCTAGTATTACTGTATTAGATCCTCTATTTTCAGTGTCGGATCTTAACAAAGAGGAAATCTATTTCTTTTATCACCAAATACATGACATTGTTTTCTATTCTTCTTCCAAACGTCATATGAATTTATATTTGTAGCAAAGAAACAGGTTGATCTCAAAAACCTACATCTTCATTTTTGAATTATTAATTGGATTCAATTTTTTTTTTTCAAATTAATAAGTTTTATATTCAATTAAATCTTTCAAATTAGTTGACAAAATTTGCGGGTTTGTTGTTGTTTAAGCTTGAGTAAAGTTGGTAGTCAGTTTATCCGATCAAAAAATTAATTTGAGATTTAAAATCACCAAGTCTTATGTTTCATACACACCCGAAAATTTATATAGATGATAGACTTCAAATTTTCTGACTTGATTTAGTGATTTTTTCTAAATTGTTTTTAACTTTCTATCCTATTTAATTTATGAAATAATAAAATTTTAAGAGATTGCATAAATTTCTGTTCAATATTTGTAAAGATAACATCTAACTACTGATTTTCTTTTATAATACGATGAGCACGTTTACTGGATAACTGTTGTTTTTAATTAAGAAATCAATAATTTCGGGGTTCAGATGTTTTGTTTACCGACGTAATTAAGGTTTACGATATATTAGGAGGGTTCTATTTAGAGCAACCACGGTGGGAGAGTATAACCAAATTTTTGGTCAAAAATCGAGACACAGCGGACAGACTATCGATTAAAATCCGGACCAAAGACCAAATCCCAGACTATGTTTGGTCTGGGACCAAGACCAAAACCAAATATAGTCGAGCGAACGTATGCTTAACGCCCCACATCGGGCGAACGTATACTTAACGCCCCACATCGGGCGAACGTATACTAAACGGCCCATTTTTTTTTTTTTTTTTTAATTTCTAAACTTAGTGGGGCGAGTGTTTATACCACCGCCCCATTCTTTGGTTTGTTTTGAATTTAGTGGGGCGGGCATTATACCTCCGCCCCATTTTTTTTTCTTTATGCTTTATATCTCCGCCCCCCAATGAGTAACGTATAATCCACGCCCCCACACCAGGCGAACGTATAGTGTACGCTCCACCAAATTTAGTCTTTCACCGTAACGTCACACACGGACTAAACCTAAATTTTGGTCTTTTTTCCCTCTTTGGTCTTTGGTTATACTCGCACCACTGCAGCTTGCTCTTAGTGGGTGTTACATTTGGTCATTGGCAATGACTCATTGCCTTAATTTTTTAGGTCTGTCTACGAACAATGTAGAACTCAATCACCTCGGTGGATTTGATTTTTAATTAACCTGGACTTGCTCTAACCCAAGTTGTGCCCTGCTTAGGGCTGCACAACGGGTAGGGTGGGTAGGATATGGCCAATTTCGCCACCCTACCCGCTGACGGGCGGATAAGAAAATTTTTACCCGCCACCCTACCCACCATTAAACGGGTAAGATCCTACCCACCAGATTAATGGCGGGTCGGGTAGGATAGGGTGGCGGGTATAAACGTTTTTTAAACTTCAACTAAATGCATAAGTGCATAGGCTTTGTTAATTTTAGCGATATATGCCTCATCAACTAAATGAGCGACTAGACGAACCCTTAGAAGAGTAGAATAAGATGGTAGTTCAAAATCGATGATTTTTGTGGTTGGTGGTGGACAACAATTTATTCCTGTCACACCAAAGCGGAAGATCTATTTGGACTACGGTTTGATAAATCGGGTATAGTTATAGGAGCCGCAATAGCGGCATGCGGTCTTTACCAAACCCAGGATGTTGTTGCACCATATATACCTCCTAGACCAATAAGCAAATCTCTTATCAATGAAACTCGTCTGCTAGTTTCATTTCCATGGTTATCTTGATCACGGCTTTTACATTGGATAACGCTAAGATGGTTATATTTCTGTGTCTTCTTTTGAGGTGATCTAGTAGGACATGCGAGATAGAGTCTTTGAGGAGGCGGTAGAAATGGAGTGAAGGGATGAAAGCGAAGCCATGGCTTCTCTGTTGTTTGAATATTGAACAAGTTTATGATCTATGAATCTTTATATAAATAAAATGAATTTTGCACCAGCTTATACGATTCGTATCTTAGCATTTAGATTTTCCTTCATAAAAGTTTTGCACTAGCTTATATGATTCGAATCTTAGTATTTAGATTTTCCTTGAGAAAAGTTTTAAACTCCAAACACCGTAATGTATTTAAACAAGAAACAAAAAAGTCTGTTATATAAATAGGCGGGTAGGCGGGTAGGATAGGATAATTTCGAGCTTTACCCGTCATCCTACCCATTTAACGGCGGATAAGAAATCTCTAACCGTCACCCTACCCGCCAAATAATGGGTAGGATAGGATATGGTTAAAATACTGGCGGGTAAGGTAGGATTGGCGGATATGGGTAGGGTATGTGCACCCCTAGCCCTGCTTGCATGACATGAGGCAAAGTGACACGTGTGATTGGGGTGAGCGTGGGTGGTCCAATTTGACCCAAACCACCCATAATTCGGTGGGTGGACAACTAACCCGCTCATGCGTGGATCAAACATAGGTCCATTCTTGAAAATTCATCAGATATTGATCGGTTGAGGGTGCATGCCTAAAAATCTATAGACACACGTACCCTCTAGGTTAAGGGTATTTTTAAAATCATGCAAAGTATAAAGGTAAATTTAGTAATTTATACCTAGTAATACACCTAATTCGTATTATTTATTCATGGAAGTTCAGTTTTACAGTTGTTGATGGAGAGGCGTAAAAGGTTTAATCAAACGAGTAAGGATATTGAGGATGTTATAAATTATTAATTCAATGATATTTTTGTTAGCTTTGCTTTCATTATATTTAAATAGAATTTTTAATACAAATCTGTGTATCTACCCGCACCCAACCCATATACGCACCCACTTGCGGATGATATATCAAACGCGGATGAAAATCTAGCACCCGCCATTATAGATGGACCAGATGTGAGTGAAAC
This sequence comes from Papaver armeniacum, assembly GCA_023531295.1. Taxonomy (NCBI): domain Eukaryota; kingdom Viridiplantae; phylum Streptophyta; class Magnoliopsida; order Ranunculales; family Papaveraceae; genus Papaver; species Papaver armeniacum. The sequence goes on from JAJJWW010003377.1 coordinate 57,128, forward strand.
CATATCCATAGATTTCACCCTTTGCTCACAGTGTAATTGTATAGGGCGTGCCTTTGTCCAAAATGAAGAATCGTTTTTTGGGGACCATGGTTTTTTTTTGGGATTAATGTGTTCGGTTAGGAAATATTTTTTGCGACGTAACCGAACTTAGGTTCGGTTGAGAAATATTTTTTTGTGACGTAACCGAACTATTGTTCGGTTGGAAAATGTTTTTTGCAACTAAACCGAACTATTGTTCGGTTGGGAAATGTTTTTTGCAACTAACCGAACTTATGTTCGGTTGGCAAATGTTTTGCAACTAACCGAACTTATGTTCGGTTGGGAAATGTTCTTGCAACTAATATTTGCAACTAACCGAACTGACCAGTTCGGTTGGGAAATGTTTTTTGCAACTAACCGAACTTACCAGTTCAGTTGGTAATTCTTTTTTGCAACTAACCGAACTTATGTTCGGTTGGGAAATGTTTTTTGCAACTAACCGAACTTATGTTCGGTTGGAAAATTTTTGTTGCAACTAACCGAACTTATGTTCGGTTGGGAAAGGTTTTTTTGCAACTAACCGAACTTTTCCCTAAAAAAACCATGGTCCCCAAAAAAAACCTTGGTCCCCAAAAAACGATTCAAAATGAATGCCTCCTAGCCCATATAACTATATATAAATTTTAGCCCATCGAATTCAATTCACTTTTATTTTCTTCCTAAGCCCACAAATGAAGGCCAGCTGACTGATTTCTTAATTTGTTCGCATTCATCTCAGCTCTATCAGTTGACCGCAACTAATCTTTACAACACCATCACTGCCTTGTAGTTTAAAATTTCAGGATGTAATTTCACGAGACGTAAGTAGTATGATTATTATTGCTTCTACCACCAATATTCTTGTTCACCTTCTGTTTTCCTCTCACCTATACCTTGGTTTATTTTATTTTGTTTCCCGTCCATCATTATATTTTCTTTTTCTTATGAATAGAGAAGGAGACAGAAAATAGGGAGAAGAAGGGGAGAAAATCTTATTAGATGTGTATAATAGACTAACATTAGAGCCTCTATTTATAGGGCTAGACACAAGGGCATCCCAGTAATAAACGGGATTTGCCCTAGATATTCTTAACATAATTACACGTTTATAACACTCCCCCTGATGACATTGTGTCTAAGCTAATTACAAACGGACTAGGAAAACTCAAAAGAGAAAAACCTGAAATTGCATAAGCATGTAAAGACTCGAAACATTGTTGGACACAAAAATGTTGCCTCGTTAAAACCTTGACAAGGAAAACCCATTGGGACAAAACCTTGTGAAGGAAAAAGAGTACAACTCGATAAAGTCCAGTGAATGCACCTTAATTTGATGATGGCGCTCCCCCTGATGAGTACTTCATTAAATTATTGGCTTGCAAATCTTTGAGTCGATACTTCCCAATTTCGGTGAACGAATTTCTTGAATGTAGAAGATATTTGTTCTGATGAAGTCTTCTTTTGTGTTAGTCTTCTAATAGTAGTGTACTTGAATCTTCAAGCTTCTTCAAATTCATTGAGAACTTATGTCTTGGTTTGCTATCTTCGGAGATGATTTGCATATGTAGTTGACGTAGTTTCTTCAACAAGGTGCCAATATGTAGTTACAGTACCAAAGGTGAACAAAATTTGTGATCATACCTTACATGGATCAGAATGATATCCAAATTCATAGGAGAAGTTTATGTTGATGTGGTCTAACAAAATGATCTAGTTAATGGTGGGAATCCACCAAATAACCGAAATTGATACAACTCCCCTTGGATGACCACCATGTTGAATTAAATTGCTTCGCTAAAACCTCGCTTGATAAAACCCAATGGGAAAAAACTTGGACAAAGGAAAAAAGAGCACAAATATCAACATTTTGAAATAAAATAAAATAAAATGTCATGTTGCCTCGTTAAAACCTTGTCAGGAAAACCACATGGGATAAAACCTGAAACAAAGGAAAAAGAGTACAACTTTTGACGTAAATATGGATGCTAACCCAACTATACGAGTCTCACATAAGACAAGCATCAAAATAATAACTCTAGTCTTTCTCAAAGACGAGTTTAAGCTAACATAATTCCAAGCTGCAGATTTAAGAAAGAAAGAAGAAAAAAAATATAGAATTGATGCTGCTAAAGCGTGGATTTTTTGTGTTTTTAAGGACTCCTCAAGAGACCCATAAAGTTGATAGCATCAACTAATTAATCCGGATTTTGGTTTTGTACCAAATTTCTAAAAACACATGAAGGATTGTTAACTTGACATAATCAAGTCAAGTGGATGCCAGAATATACTTTGGATCCTACAAGGATTACAAATTTGAATATGTTGTTCAAGCACATACGAGTCCTTCAAGGACTACCACGCCAAATGTGTCCTATAAGAAGAACAATTGTTGAACCAATCCTAGGGTCTGAGCAAAAAGAAAACCCTCAAATCGTTTTCACAACGAACGTATTTCTCGTATAACGCAATATGACTACACCATTCTATAATTAATGGGCTTGGCACTTTTAAGGTGTTAAGTCTTGGATCCAAAATTGAGTTCATCGAGAAATTAATCCAATCTAAATTGGATTGTATGCCAACCAATCACATATGTCGATATTTCTCTCTAGAGGGGTTAACAACAACCATCTTTTATTATTATGTAGCTACTGTAAATGAATATTCGACAATCATTAGTTTATTATGACCCAACACAATTCTCCTGGTGTATACACACTTTGAAAAATTCAAATTTCTTTGGTACCCAGTTCATGGCATTATAATCTCCTCCTCGTCAAATTAGGAGATATTAATTTTGAGAATGTGAATCATATTATGATAGACTCTATCATAGCACTATCTATAGCATGTAGCAAATTGCTACATTTTTGCTAGAAGTGATTGGATTTGCCTTTTCAAACGACATTAGCTTATGGAAAAGCTAAATGAGATAATTTCACGCCTATTATTTAATGGCAGCATTTATCGATTTGATTTAATGGGAGAGAAATTGATATAACTTTAGTTAATTAACACCACCTTTTGATAGTGTATATAGTCTCCCCCTGATTATGGCGGAAATAATTGTATCTCATATACGAAATCAAGTTTCGTAAAGTATTATCCGATTAATTCGAGGACATATACTAAGAATAATTTCTAGTTTTTAACCATACCTGGTTGGAGAGTAGATACTGAATCCAGGAATCACTAAAAATATCCGAAAAATGTAATCCACTTGATATACAAATTGACCAAAGCATGGATTTTATTGGTTACAACCCAAAAGATATAAAATATGCAAATAAATCTCCAAATAATTCCATGACCTCAACGACATGAAATTGTGGACACTTTATTTTTCAAAAAAAAAAAAAAAAAAAAAATTCAAGATTAATATAGTCACTTCAAGGACTAATAATATTGGCTAACAAGCCGGGTGCGCACCCAAATTAATCTTAAGTGTCCAACTATATTCCAAATTCAAGTGGAACGGTTCCAAAATTTGGAGAGAATTACCATGAGGAAAATTATAGCTATCAATACCATAATAACGATATCCTATTTCTAGGATCGATAGAGAAATCCAATTCCAATTGGTTTATACGATTCTTATGAAAAAAATAAAGAAATCATTATCGTTATTCTTTGTAGAGAAAAATCTACGTTTTGGTTGATGAAGATTTTTTTGAAAGAACATAAATCAATAACCAATATTGGCTAAAAGTTCTTAAAATGCCAATTTTTACATCTTATTAAGGAGAATTGATGGGGGGAAACCAACATCAATTGGTTTTTACAATTACCAAATTGTATCGACAAATTAAAAAAATAAAAATATTGTCGTTTGCAATATCGCATAGTCAGTTGACGGATGGTTTCTTACAAAATAAAATAAAATAAATAGAAACCACTAATCACATGATCTTCGTCTAATGGACGAAGATACCAATTAAATTGGACGGAGGTTTTTCAACCATGCATGTGAATAATTACTGTGAAGGTAATTAAATTGCGATAATACCCAAAAAAATTTTGGTGATTACAGTTTCATTAGGGGAATAGAAACCGTAAACCATCTTATAAAAGAGATCAATTATACTTGATAAAGATTGATCACCCATAACTTAATATGCACAATAAATAATTAAAAAGAACTTTAACAAAATATTAATAAGCAATACATAGAGACACATTTGAGATTTTAATGTAAAGTGGTTGACAGCCGCCACTTTTAATTGGTACCTATTCGCTCATGTAGATGGAAATATATAGACGGAACTTTGTGACCACAAAAATCCATCCACGGAATAGTTTTGGTTTATATCTCGCACACCAAACAGTAGATTAGGATCGAGAGAATGAACATCTCCTAGCATACCGTGAGTGCTACGAGTGGATCCGATTTGACCTACAAAAGAACAAATAAAGTTAGCTCTGAAACGATGTGAATAAATCTTTGTTATAATCAATTTAAAAACAAAGATTAAGATATCCCTCTCATATCTCCATATTGTGTTGTCCTATGTGATGGAAAGTTTAACCGTCTGATCACACCACAAAGAGAACGAAGAAGAAGCTTAGTCGGTAGAGTTAGGTCGCTGATAACGTCTTATGAATAGAGAAGGAGACAGAAAATAGGGAGAAGAAGGAGAGAAAATCTTATTAGATGTGTATAATAGACTAACATTAGAGCCTCTATTTATAGGGCTAGACACAAGGGCATCCAAGTAATAAACGGGATTTGCCCTAGATATTCTTAACATAATTACACGTTTATAACACTTTTATTATTATAATATATAGTACTGCCATGTATGGATATATTATATCCTTCTCATTTGTAGAAATGGGTTAGGTTTTGGAATCCTAGTTCTGATGGATTTTTAGGAACTACAACAATGATAACATGGAATTTTCGGTAAAAAAACAAAAAAAACAAACAAACTATGCGGTCGGGAATTGCGAAATCGAGATGAAAACGGTCTGGGAAAAATACCAAAAACTTTCAAAAACGGTTCCTTTTTATTATAATCCCAGACATTATGAAAACGACGCATATTGTTTGCTTGTTTGTCCCATTAATTTCCATGCGTGAGTTGATTCATTCATTACCTAAATTTAAACTAGAAAATTTAAACATGTGCTTGAGTGTGAGTAAAAAAATATTTTAGAATAGAAAACCAGTTCCATATTTGCTTGCCAGTTCTAAGTTATAAAATAAATGCATACAACTAAAAACATAACTGCACAAAGATATTATGAGGGATAAGGTTTATTTTATCATTTGGCATATGCATGAGTTATCTATAAAGCTGGTACAAAAATATCGTTTTATGTCTTTGTCAAGAGAACACACGAGAAAGTTTGTGCGGAATGATTTTTCCACCGATCCATGGAATGATCTTTGTCAAGGACAACAAGGCCATACACTGCTTGAACTCAACCTAAGATCATCAAATATCTAGTCACAATAGACTACGATTGCTTTTATTGTGTTCGATTTTTTATGTAACACACTGAAAAGAATACATTAATAAATTGATAAGTGATAACATCTTAATTAGCCTTTGTCAATTTTGTTTTGAGGTCGTCCCCAAAGAATGGCGTTCGGGGCCGGTACTGGTGGCTAATATGATTGAGCTGGGAATTAATCGAGAAAATGATTTGAAAAGTGTACAAAGAAGTATCTGTGTTCTCACATTAATTTGTGGCCCATCCTTTTGTTTCCCCCATCAGGTTAAAACTCTTAACATCTCATCCACTTGATTATTGTTCTTCTTCACCTCGATTCTTCTCCATTTATTATTCAGTCTTGTGTCATTGTGGTTAAATTTATACTAACATATGAAAAGATATGCCATGAATATCTGAAAAGGTGAGGGTACCCAAATATACCTCTAGCTAAAACTTTTCCTACCTATAAGTCCTTTCTCCGAAAGTGATTGTCTATGGAGTGAGTCGAGACAATACAACTAATCGGTTCACACTTCGTGTGATCGTCTATGGATACGAGATCGAGACAATACAACAAATCTGTTTGATATTAACTCTCTTCAACCAAGTGATGTGAGTTACACAAAGGCTCTTGTGTTTATCTTAACATAAACTCCTTCGTCAGGTTCTTAGATCTATCTTATGTTCAATTACCAAAGTAATCGTTAAGATTTTGCAATCAATACTTTTAATCACCAAGAATTGTATTGATGCCGATCTACACAACTAATCAATCCAATCTACCACAAGGATAAACCGAATATAGTTGGATACTCTTATACCGAAACAAGTATTGTGCACACCAAAGATTATGAACCCCAAATCAGAAATCTTTAATATCTTCTTTGTCTTCAAATCTTCTTAGATCTTTAATAAACACCTGCACACAATTACTTGAATCTATTGTGATCAATCACGCACAGAACGGAGTCTGTTAACAATGGATTATCACAAGATCATCTTTAGCACTAACAACAGTCTAAAGATCCCTGTCGAAACTTCGATCTAGTTTGAGTGAATGTTATATCAGAAGAGAAGATTCTCAAGCATAAACAAACTAGGTGCAATCAACGTTCAACCACCGTTAGTCAATCAAATCAATCGAAAATAAAATATAAACCACAATTATCTAGTTTCCCACCAACAATACTCGTAGAGCTTCTCAATCCCAAAGAAGACTTTAAACTGAGCGGCCGTAAGAGATTTCGCCTAATTAGGTTACTCTCCTCTCCGAATAGGCGGCTACACCAGTAACAACACAACCAAGGAATTTTGCTGTCACGAAGGATTAGTTTGCTAGAAATGCAAACTTCAAGTATTTATATACAAGGAAGTTTGGACACTAAGGAATTTCCAAAACCGAAAATATTCTCAAAGATATTCAATATATTCCAAATTCGGTTTCCATAATTCCTGAAAATGCTCTGTCCAAAATAATGATCGAAAATCTCTACGGAAAATCTCAACTAGTAAATGCACATTACTAATTCTCATTTTCCTAAAATAAAATTAACAACCTTAAATAAAAGATTATTAACTTATTTATTTCGATCCTGGGATTTTCTTCTTGTAGCTATTAAGGAATAACTTTGAACAATAAAATATAAACATTACTGCATGTGTTAAAAGTATGCCGACATCCTTACTTTGTAAGTCCTCTTTCATACTTAAAACCTTGAAACCGATTTGCCACACTTCCAAACAAGTTTAAAATTGGTTCATCTGACTTTCAAGAACTATGCGATTGATTAAGAAACACTCAATCACAAATCATGGGTTTCACGGTTCTACCAAAACAAGTTTCGGTTCTACCTCCATGTGAGTCTTTGTGCATAGTCACACTAGCTTCCCAAAATTCGGTTGACTAGGTACTAGGATCGGTTCCCCACATATGTATGGTATCTAACTTATATGTGTTGTACATGTCCATAGGATCGGTTCCCCTTTGCCTAAAAACGTGTTGCACATGTTCATAGGATCGGTTCCCCTTTCTTCTATAAACCTTGTTGCACCCCATACAGGGATCGATTCCCCTTTGTGGTGTGTTGCACCTCTTCATAGGATCGGTTCCCCTTTACCCAGATTTGGTTCAACAAAACACAAACTCGATCATACCATCTCAGGTGATTACTTAAGATCGGTTTCACTAATAAAAGTCATACCAATACATAAGTTAGGCCTTTGTGAATAGTTTTACCAAGAACACAAACAAGTGTTGAGTGCTTATACTAAATCACACATATTGGATGTTCACAAGATATGCAACGAATAACAATCCCAATAACGCATGGCGATTTCCTTTTCGATTCATAAACAAGTTTATGAACTTACTTCCTTAAAGCACATGTAAAACATTATTTCCTAGGATGAAATCCTCACCTCATACCCATACATAATCACAATAGCATTCAAACGATTATGTCGATGTCTTATCTACAAAGTTTAATAGTTAAGCAATAAACTTCATATTGTATTCCTTAATACTATGTCTATCTAGAGTGTTCATGCTTCGTAGTTTTGTTTTCAATATTCACTACTTGAAATATACGTTAGGGAATGAAACAGTTCAAGTCAAATATCACTAACCTCAAGTGGAAGGATGATGTTGTCCTTGTAGCTTCTTACTTCTTCACTTCTTCAAGTCTTCGCAATACTTGTAATGTCTCATATCCTAATACTTTCAAGCTAACCTATAAGAAGTTCACTCTAGTACATAATCAAGCGACTCTTAAGATGAGTTTTGATTCACTAAAATATGACAACCAAACTTGACATACCAACGCTTGGTGGGTTCAACCGATATATGCTCTAACAATCTCCCCCTTTGTCAATTTTAGTGACAAAACTCTTACAATCATATGGATAAACAAATTACAAGAATTCATTACACATACGCTTGATTCCCGAATTCAACAACACAATAACCTGCATTCATTCAATCCTTAAATGCCGATGTTGACATTATAATAACAAATCTAATACTCCCCCTAAAGGTGAGATAGGTAGATTTCATCAATCTGCACGTCTTTGCTATACCAATCAATATGATATGCTACTCCCCCTTAGTCTATGCTTTCACTCTTTTGTTAGATAAACGTTTAAGCACCAATGTTCTCTTCCTTAGTGATACCAATCAATATAAAATCAATACCAGTATCACTTGTTTACTCCATATATTTCTCCCCCTTTTTGTCACAAAATGACAAAGAAACGAAAAAATAAAAGACAACACGAAAAGAATCTTACAAATCTTAAGCACGAGGGTTCCACACACCATTTTTGATAACCAATATCAAAACCGAAACTACAAAGTAATTTGTTTTTATATGTTACCAAGGAAATAATTGCCCGAAGTAATTTTCCCAATTTAGTTTAGCAAACCAAAAATCAACTAAGCATCTTAGTCCCTTGCTAAACCGATTGCACAAATACAATCGCTTCATTCGATAAGACCAAAATAAAAATAACTCTATTTTGCTCATCAGGTTCTAATTATCCATATAACTTAGACCTTTCAATTTTAAACAAGACAAGTACTTGGTTAGTTAACTAGCATTTCTTGTTAAGGCTTTCGATTAGACTTGAATAACCGAAACCTCCACTTTGATAAGTCTAACTAAGAAAACCTTAGTTTCTCTTATCCGGAATCGAATTGGACTAAACAACTCATCCCGTAAATCTTTTCTTTCGTTAAGCCATAAATAATTCATACAAACCAAAGTAAATCAACTTGCATAATTATTCACCTCAACCGGAAGCAATTGAAACAACATAGACATTATAGCACTGCAATTGCACTGAAATTTTGTAAGCCTAAACAATTGATACCACACACTAAAGCAAGATAACAATAGTTTTTCTTAACTGGAACCAATTGAATCACACGCATCCACACACACATCATGGAATAAAACATCAATTGTACCGAAATTTTGTTAAGCAAAAGCAAAATATATATGAAATAAAATCAGGCTTTTCTTAAACAGGAAAACAATTAACTAACAACATTGTTACCTCAAATTTCGCATCCACTTGTCCAATATGTTCGCATCTTCTTCCAGGGAGAATTGATATCGAAATATCATTATGTTGTCATCCTTATGCAAAACAAAAGAATAACAACAACCAACCTTTATCAGAGAAAGGTTGAAAATCGGTTTTAACAATTGCAAGCAAAAGTTGAAAACCGTCAAAACACATATGCTTTTATGCTAAACCAAAACCGATTCAACATATTGTGACTTTTTCACATATTGTTTCCACCAGAACCCCTCATGATCCTTTGATAAAGCCTACCAACACGGGCTAGAACTTAATCCTGCTAAATCAAAAAGTTACCCAAACCATATGGGTTCACAATATTATGAGATCGAATATCAAGGTAATAAAACCGAAATCAAACATCCATAGCAATAATAAAGCATTCAAGCACATGCTATCTAAATCAAAAACCATCACAAGGAAATTATAAATCAAATAATTTTATTCATAATAGACTTAATACAATCATTGAAAGAAATCAAAAATTGAAGTCTATTTTCTTGGATTAAGTATTACAGCATATAACTTAATCTCTAGTGGTGCTTCCATTGTTTACCGACGATTCCTCGTTGTTTTGATTCTTGAGTATTCTCTTCTCTTTCAGATGATTGAGTCTTTGTTTCAGAAGATTCAATTCCACAATCAACTTCAAGAGATTTGACTCGAGCAGTTTTTCATTCACCACTGTAGTTTCCAAAAGATCACGAGCGACTTCAAAATCTCCCATCAACATAAGCATGAGCTCAAAAGAAATATGATTCTTTTTATGTTAGTTTGAGAAGTAGCATTTGAATTCAACTGGGAAGGTCTCAAGTTTTCGAAGTTGAGATTCAATGTCAATAGTATTTTCACCCAGATTTTACCGTGGACAGAAGAAGGATCGGTCCTATAGAAGGTTTATATAATAACCCAAACTTGATTCAAATACCTAATCACGGTATTTTTATTTGTGAAAATATAAACTTTCGGAAATATCATAGAATTTTTTTCGAACCAGTATAACTTTAGAAGTTCTGAAAATATTTTTCACAACTTTTCTCATGGACTTTCCAAAGAACGAAAGTATTTTTCTAAAAGTAGAAAAGATATTCCAAGTATAGAAAAATACTTTAGATATTAAAGAATAATGTTAACGATTTTTATATTCTTGTGCTCTTTTAAAGAACTTCCCTTTTTATTTGAATTGATCACAATTAGGGAAATTCCAAAGACCAACATCAGTTGTTGGAATGATCTAGTGATAGCTTAGAATTTATGGAACACAATCCATCATGATATTTTTGAATATCTGTCCTTGTGGGATTCTTCCAAGAGTAAACTTCTTTCAGTGTGTCACAGCTGGAGTGATCTGATTTATTAGAATGATCAGATCGATGATCAAAATCATAAGCGTGACATAAAGTTTTTTGAGTTGCGAAACCAGAACTCTTATATCGACCCAGGAATTCCTTGGAATATGACATCATCATTCGATGAGATTGTTTCCTGGATACTATTTTAGATACTTGATCAACAACAAAGCAACATGATCTGAAATCATTTGTTTTTTTATTCAAGAGTTGATCATTTTCTCTGTTTAAGAGATAAACATCATTGGATGATATTGACCAGATACTAGTCAAATGATTATCCCTTAAAACACATCTATCTTGATTCTTATAGGTGGTTAGGCTATTAGAATCACGATGCAGTATATTAGTTGAGAGATTCTGGAGATTAGAATCACATATCCTTGTTTTAACCAATATACTCCTTTTGTCTTGAACAACATCAAGTCTTTTGATTCAGCATCTTCATGAATCAATGATTCTCTGACGAGCTTCTCGGCAGATGGATAATATACATTATCCTTTAAATTATATTTTTCAGCAAGCTTCATGAAAAATTTAATCTCATTATTGTCTTCTAAATCTGACTTGTTTGTCACAAGTATTTGTTTTCGTATTAACTCATCATGGTTAATATTTCATGAGATGTGTTCCACCAAAGAACTAACAGTGCTGAGATGTTTATCAGGTTTTGAAAACAAACAATCTTTCTGAAGTATATCACCTTATTGCTCTACGTTAACTGAACCATCCATTGGATTCAATTTTTTATAGGTTGGATCGCACCAAACACAGATTGTTAGATCTTTTCGTGTTTGCCTGCTCTGATACCAATTGAAAAGGCGAGGGTACCCAAATATACCTCAAGCTAAAAAATTTCCTACCTATAAGTCATTCCTCCAAAAGTAATTGTCTATGGAATGATTCAAGATAATACAACTAATCGGTTCACACTTCGTGTGATCGTCTATGGATACGAGATCGAGACAATACAACAAATCTATTTGGTATTAACTCTCTTCAACCAAGTGATGTGAGTTAGACAAAGGCTCTTGTGTTTATCTTAACATAAACTCCTTCGTCGGGTTCTTAGATCTATCTTATGTTCAATTACCAAAGTAATCGTTAAGATTTTGTAATCAATACTTTTAATCACAAAGAATTGTATTGACGCCGATCTACATAACTAATCAATCCAATCTACCACAAGGATAAACCGATTATAGTTGGATCCTCTTATACCGAAACAAGTATGTGCACACCAAAGATTATGAACCCCAAATCAGAAATCTTCAATATCTTCTTTGTCTTCAAATCTTCTTAGATCTTGAATAAACACCTGCACACAATCACTTGAATCTCTTGTGATCAATCATGCACGGAACAGAGTCTGTTAACAATGGATTATCAAAAGATCGTCTTTAGCACTAACAACAGTCTAAAGATCCCTGTCGAAACTTCGATCTAGTTTGAGTGAATCTTATATCAGAAGAGAATATTCTCAAGCATAAACAAACTAGGTGCAATCAAAGTTCAACCACCGTTAGTCAATCAAACCAATCGAAAACAAAAGATAAACCGCAATTATCTAGTTTCCCACCAACGGTACTCGTAGAGCTTCTCAATCCCAAAGAATACTTTAAACTGAGCGGCCGTAAGATATTTTGCCTAATTAGGTTACTCTCCTCTCCGAATAGGCGACTACACCAGTAACAACACAACCGAGGAAGTTTGTTGTCACGAAGGATTAGTTTGCTAGAAATGCAAACTTCAAGTATTTATAGACAAGGAAGTTTGGACACCAAGGAATTCTCAAAATCGAAAATATTCTCAAAGATATTCGATACATTCCAAATTCTGTTTCCATAATTCCTGGAAATGCTTTGTCCAAAATAATGATCGAAAATCTCTCTGGAAAATCTCAACTAGTAAATGCACATTACTAATTCTCATTTTCCTAAAATAAAATTAACAACCTTAAATAAAAGATTCTTAACTTATTTATTTCGATCCTGGGATTTTCTTCTTGTAGCTATTAAGGAATAACTTTGAACAATAAAATATAAACACTGCCGCATATGTTCAAAGTATGCCGACATCCTTACTTTGTAAGTCCTCTTTCATACTTACAACCTTGAAACCTATTTGCCACACTTCCAAACAAGTTTAGAATTGGTTCATCAGACTTTCAAGAACTATGCGATTGATTAAGAAACACTCAATCACAAGTCATGGGTTTTACGGTTCTACCAAAACAAGTTTCGGTTCTACCTCCATGTGAGTATTGTGCATAGTCACACTAGCTTCCCAAAATTCGGTTGACTAGGTACTAGGATCTGTTTCCCACATATATATGGTATCTAATTTATATGTGTTGCACATGTCCATAGGATCGGTTCCCCTTTGCCTAAAAACGTGTTGCACATGTTCATAGGATCGGTTCCCCTTTCTGCTATAAACCTTGTTGCACCCGATGAGTGCCAAATAGTGCATATTTATACACCTTTTTTATTGGCATTTTACTCATCTTTTGCGCTTAGAAATCGGATATTATCCCATATTACGTGTTTTCTTTGTTTTCAAGAATAAATATTTGTATTAATTAATTTTGTGTTTTTAGGTAATAAATAAAGTCCGGAGAAACCGAGGAGCTAAAGAGGCGAAGAATTGGAGTCAAACATCTATGGAGCAGATAGCCAAAGCCCGCGCGCAAATCAGTTGCAACCCAACAAGGAAGACTTGGGATAGAGCTACCCACGACCCGGATCCGAGCCCGTCTCTTCTGAGACGTTGAGATTTCTTTCTCCCTCATCCAACGGTCGCTGCCTCCACGTGCATCGAAGATCGCTGCTCCCGTGCAACACTAGATCACACCAAAACCGTCTACATCCCTGAGCCGTTCAGATCTCCATCAGCTCCATCCTACGCTCGCTAGGCCCTTCTCTTCAGTCCTTTGCTGCACCTGCTTTACACCGAATCAACCTAACCCTATACCCCCACTCGACCAAACCCCATTCTTCACTCCACCTTCTCTTTCTTCTTCTCTCTTCCGCTCTGCAAAACCCTCACCACCACCATCTCCACCTCCGTCCTTCACCCGACCAACAACCCTCACCACCACCATCTCCTGACACACAACCACACCACCGCTTACCTGCTCTACCTCTCTAGCGCTAGTTTTCTCTTCCTTAGCTTCTATCAACCCTAGAAGCTAACTTAGAGAAAGCTAGAACTAGGGGTTAGCCAACAACCGACGCATGGTGTTCTCTCAGAGCCAAATTGACAGAGGAGAGGGCGATTCAGGGTATGGGTTTGAGTTAATTTATGTTTTAAAATTAAATTAGGGTTTGGAATTATTTTGGGGTTGCATGTATAAATAGCGAGTGAGGGGTTTGTGTAGAAGGCATACCCTGGATTAGCCGGTGCGGTCATTTAGTGTTATTTTGTTCTTTGTTGCTTTATCATGTTTTAATTTAATTGCTAGGGTTTCTTTGAAACCCTAATTCCCAATTGTGTTTGAACTTGTGTTGAATGTTCTTGAGAGCTTATTGTATTAGATAGCTTCAAATTTTATCACTTCAACTCTTTTCTCTCACAGTGCATACCAAAGCCATGGATGCACTGTAGTTAGGTTAATACTGAGTTGAGAGTGATTCAAGCACTTGTTTCTAATTTTAATACTAATTCCCCTGACTAGTTGTGCTAAATTAGACAACTAGTACTTAGGGTTAGTGCCTTAGCTGCTATTTAAGTTATCACTTGGAGAAACTCTTAGATAAGTGGTAGCTAGTGACAAGCTTCACTTGTCTGGTATAAGAACAAGAACTCAAACTAGTTGAGCACATAGTAGGAATTCAGAGGTGGATTTGAAGACCTAGCAAACCCTTTTGTCACTGTTTTCCTTAGCTTAGGTTTATTTCACTATTTCAGTTACTAAACAAACTCAGTCCGCAAACGACAAAAACCTCTGTTGTCACATTGTCACTTGAAACTCAGTTTAGGCAAGCCTTAGATCATTTCAGAGTACCACAAGTCCTTGTGGGATCGACCCGTACTTGCCGCGTCTCCGATAAACGCCGTGCACTTGCGGTATAACCCGTAGGCCATAAAATATACATCTTCTCAGGCCTACCAAGTTTTTGGCGCCGTTGCCGGGGACTTGGCGCGTGCCCTGTGTTCATTGGCTCGCTTCACTGATTTTCACCCCTGTATATATATGTTGCATTAAAGTTTTAGCCCTTAACTAGTATAACTTAGCTGTAACTTGCCTATTTCTGCATCTTAGTTAATCTTCTTTGTATATTCACTCATTTGCATATTTTCTTATTTACATTCTCTCTCTGGTTTGAAGCTGTGGTCAGCTCAGCTTCATCAATAGCTGAGAGTTGCAGTATGCCATACTCTCAGCAACCATCAATAGTCGGTTGCATTTTCTTATTGCATTCCTTGCATTCTCTCTATAAGACTCTCTTTGCTTTGCCTGCACTTGGTTTTGTCTTTGTGCGTATGAGCAATTGAGACAAGCCAACCCAAGGAGACAAGGAAAGGCGCGGACTTAAGGTTAGCCATTATGCGCCTTGTCTTTGTGTGCACACCCACTTTTTGAATTTCTTTGAGCATAGTTATGAAAGACTGACCATCTTGGCATTGCACAGGTTGGTGACTCCACCTGCAATTTCCATATTGAATGCTAAGCTGCCATGTTTGCATGATCGAGTGAGATTTTTTTGCTTAAACTATCTTTGTTTGTTAAAATCAATAAGCCCGATAATTTGTCTTTGGTTGTGCATGCTATGAAAAATCTGCCAGTGCACATCGAGTTGAGAATATAATCTGCTTGATCTGTACTATAATTGTTAAACTCAACTGTTGTGTATCTGCCTTGCCGGTCATTGAATGAATGCCATGTAACCCTTGCTTGCCTGTTGAACCACTTCCCTTGCTGAGTGTGCAACCTGAGACCTGTGTTGTGAGCATATCTTGTGAAAAGTAGAGGCAACTGAACTAGTTGCCTTCCCATCTGTTGAGTCTGCAGACTCTGTTGACTGTGTCACCACTTGCATCTGAGTAGTTGCTCATTCTCCTGTGTACCTGTTGAGCCAAACTCCAGCCCCTGAAGCTGTGAGTTGAGCTGTAGAATTTTAGCTACCCTGTGCTGTGGTTAACCTGAGCCAGACCAAGGAAAAGCACATAAGCTGCCAATCTTTACTGTGTGCTCAGTTCTGTGAGGAAGTGTCACTGTGTGAATTCGTGTTACCCTGTGTATTCAATTGTAAATCTGTGCATAAGCTGTCTAAGTTGTCTTTGTTGTATAAGTTGTTGAGCAATCTAGGCCTCTACGGGGCCTGTACTTTCAACCCTAGAGGCCTTGACAAACCTTGTGTTCACCTCCAGCCCCTGTAGCTGTGAGAATGAACTTGGATAACTAGGCTGGTTGTAATCCCAAGTTGAAGTCAACTGAGGGAGTTGATATCAACTCAGAGAGTTGACACAACCCATTTGCCCTGTACCTTGTGTTCTTAAGCCTGCTCATTTGCAATCTGTGCACTTGCGGATTGAGCACATAAACCCGACACTGTGCATAGACCCGACTTATTACTTACTCGGGCTCGAGTGTGTGTTGCTGCGAGTTTATGATTGAGCACATAAACTCTGCCTCGCTTAATCCTGTCCTACAAGCTGTGCTGTGTTTAATTTTTGCATCATTTGGCCAAACTACACACACCTGAAACCTACGGAGGTGGGTTGTGTGAAACTTACACAAGAAGAACCTGAGTTTGCATAAGTCAAGCCCTCTACCAAGCTAACCATTCTAAACTTTCAGCCCACATCAACCCACAACCTGGGCTGCTAACTGAACCTGGGCTGAAAGCCACTGCTGGGCTTTGTGCACACACTGAGCCCACATCCTCTGGGCTATCTTTTTCAACACAACTGGGTTGTGCTGTTTTCACAAATCCTGGGCTTCAAACAACAAATCCCAAACAAACCAAACTTTCCCAAACAAAACCAAATGAATCCCATTGAAACCAAATCCCAATAAACCAAAGCCCACATAAACCAAACTAAATTTTGAGTTCAATTTGATAAATCAAGTCGGGATTTTTTGAGTGCGCATCGGGGATAGAAACAAATCCCTTAGAGGCGTGCTTACGGGCACGCTTCACAGGATGAACTCCCATACCATAGTGATTTTTAGGGAATATTATGAGCCTTCTCAGGGCCCTGACCTTGAGTACTCATACCCTAACCATCATGAGCACATGTATCAGTCACCACAGTGGGGAGTTGAACAATTTTATACTCCCCCAATTCCTAATTTGCAATCAACAATGGAAACACTCATGGAGCTAAATGCTAGGCTTGAAATGAATGCAATACATGACCATCCATGTAGCATTGATTATGAATTTCCCACTGTTGAAAACTCTCCTTTCATTGAACAACATAATGAATTTCTAGAATTGAATCAAAACCTGGAGCAAAGGTTTGAGAGTTTAGAACTCAAATTGAGTCAAATCTGTGATGCGCTAAATCAGGAAAGGGAGGACTTTCAAGATGAAATGTTTATCAACCATAATGAAGTCAATAGTATGCCTAGTCTTACTCGTGCAATTGATATTGCATATGAACCTGTTTTAAATGACGGGACTAGAAATACTATGATTTTTAATAAGGAAATGCATTGCTATGATGATGATGATGATGAATATGAAGAGCATGTGTATTTTGAAAATGTAGTAGAATCTTTAGGTTCAGAGACATTAATTGTCTCTTCTGTGAACCCTATGAATGATGCTTCTTTTGATATTCATGCATGTGATGTTGATATGGATCCTGTGGAATTGTCCTGTGAAAATGAACATGATTTACCCTCTTTTGACTTTAGGAAAGTGTGTGATGGTACAAATGATTTTAAAAATGAAAACAACCTAGATGTATCTAACCTCTCTCTGAGTCACAAATTGAAACTCCTCCACCAAACCTAGGTGTAGTTTGTAACAAAATTGCAAAACCAACTTTTCTAAAAATGCCTAACTTAGGCTTAGAGCTTTGTGCTTCCCAAGTCCTCTTGGACTATTTTGCATCAAAGTATAACACTCTTAAGGAGCCACGGTTGGAATATGTATGTCTGCACTGTAATTAGCAAAACTCATTTTGAGTTAGACCTTTTGCATGATGTACCTTTAAAATTGCAAGATTTTGTTCTCACAAACACACCGTTCACAAATTTAGGTTTGGAAACTCCTCCACATCTGCAGTCTTACTTGCACTCTCTTGTTATATCTGTGTAAGGCTGTTGATGTTTGTATATATTTTCTATTGGGTTGATCCTCAACTCTTTAGATTGTTAGTTTATGGTGAATTTTTGTATATAATCCAGTAGGACTTGTTAAATTTTCTTTTCTTGATTCGGTTGAGTCTTCTTGCACATATATTATGCTAATCCGATATGATCTCCGTTGAGAATATTGGATTCTAGCCTTGACGAATGAAGCTCAACCTTGCTCCTGCCGACATCCGGTAATCTCTTCCCTTTTATCTTATCAGCATAGTTCTCGTGGTACGTGACTGTTTAAATTTTCCTATCTGTGACACATTGAGGACAATGTTTGATTTAGGTTTGGGGGTGCATTTGCATATTTTTGCATTTAGAGTTTTTAGTCTTTTTAACCTTTTATTTCAATTTAAAAAAAAAAAAAAAAAAAAAAAAACTCTTTTTGTAAAACCTCCAACTTTAGAGATTTTAGAGTCACTAGCATGCTTTTAGCTATGATTACATAGAGATTCTGTAGAAATAACAGAACTTGGAAATTAGGAGAACACAATCGGGTTCCTTAGTTGATTAGAGCGTTAAAGTTGGATTTAACCATACCGGAGGGCGAATTAGGTCTTTGTTTAGATATTCGGTAGTAGAATTGTGATCACCCATAGTGGAGACTACCCATTTTACATCAAGTGAGGCACCAACCTTCAATTTTTTGCAACTTTCTAGAAAATCTGTTAGAGTGTGTGTCACCTACGTAAATTCCGGGTAGGAATGGTGAGCTACCCAACTTCGCACCATTTTCAGCACTACTTTTGATCTCTTGAGTGCTAGTTTTGTCAATCATGATGGTGACGTCTAAAGATGAAAACTCCTTCTAAATACCGATTTGTAGTTAGCATCATTCTCTCTCTCAATCGACAAGACCCATAGAAACACATCATCGTCAGCAATAGGAGATGAGAATCGAATATTGAAAGAAAAGTTGAGATAGTCCAAGGTTTACGTGCAACAAAAAAACGAAAAGAAAATAGGATGAGAATTAATAAAATTTATAAAATCGGACAATACAAGTTGTGGAAAAATTGAGTGATAAAGTCCTTTGTCCATGGAGTTAGTTGTTTCATTATTTGTATTTTTATTTTCACTTTTTGTAAACAAAAAAAAAAAAAAAAAAAAAAAAAAAAAAATTGTAGTTTATTTTCTTATTTTGCTACCACCATGGTAAAGAAGAGTTCAAGAAGAAAAAATCCAAACAACAAGGAATTTGAGTAGAAAAGTTAAAAATTGTCAAGTTTTGTGAAGTTTAGAAGTTCGTCATCAACATTTGAAGACCGAAGACCGAAGATTGAAGACGTTTCTATGGTTTCTTATGAGAGAGTGATATTAATTGCCGATCGGGTGAGAAGTGAGTGAGTACTCCCACCCCTTGCTAATGGTTGATTTCCTTCCTTAGAGATCATCAGAAAAAGATTCTTTTTGTCCACATACGTGGAGTCTCAGTTTTTATTTCGGAAGGTTATCCTTCTTACCTACAACGATGTGCGCAGGATTTCTCTCTTTACTCCTGCCTGCACACATGAGAGACTAAAAAGCGATCTTTTTGAGTGCAATTATCATAAAACCTTAATGGTGAGCGCGAAGTTGAGACTTATGATCACAATCGAATCCGAATTCTTTCATATGGTATGGTTACTTCTCGCTCAGCACTTAAGGATGAGAATGCGTTCTTTGGTAGTTCTAACTTCCTGTTACTAGCATGCAGAAACTCTATGTCCTCATAGCTTCTTGGAGGCTTGAGACTCTTTTACACTATGAAGTTGGAGAAGGTTTTGTGGGTACATCTACGGTAAACCCTCACGAGACTACAACTCGTCCACTAGGGACACCTAGGGGTTTAAAGGCTTAGTGCATACGCTAAATGCATTCGAGAGACTGCGACGGGGGTATAGTTAGGATTTCTTATTTTGTTTCACTTGAGGACAAGTAAAATTCGAGTTTGGGGGTATTTGATGAGTGCCAAATAGTGCATATTTATACACCTTTTTTATTGGCATTTTACTCATCTTTTTGCGCTTAGAAATCGAGATATTATCCCATATTCGTGTTTTCTTTGTTTTCAAGAATAAATATTTGTATTAATTAATTTTGTGTTTTTAGGTAATAAATAAAGTCTGGAGCGAGGAGCTAAGGCGAAGAATTGAGTCAAACATCTATGGAGCAGATAGCCAAAGCCCGCGCGCAAATCGGTTGCAACCCTGACAAGGAAGACTTGGGATAGAGCTACCCACGACCCGGATCCGAGCCCGTCTCTTCTGAGACGTTGAGATTTCTTTCTCCCTCATCCAACGGTCGCTGCCTCCACGTGCATCGAAGATCGTTGCTCCCGTGCAACACTAGATCACACCAAAACCGTCTACATCCTGAGCCGTTCAAATCTCCATCGGCTCCATCCTACGCTCGCTAGGCCTTCTCTTGGTCCTTTCTTTGCTTTACAAGAATCAACCTAACCCTATACCCCCACTCGACCAAACCCCATTCTTCACTCCACCTTCTCTTTCTTCTTCTCTCTTCCGCTCTGCAAAACCCTCACCACCACCATCTCCACCTCCGTCCTTCACCACAGACCAACAACCCTCACCACCACCATCTCGACACACAACCACACACACGCTTACCTGCTCTACCTCTCTAGCGCTAGTTTTCTCTTCCTTAGCTTCTATCAACCCTAGAAGCTAACTTAGAAAGCTAGAACTAGGGGTTAGCCAACAACTTAAGACGCATGGTGTTCTCGAGCCAAATTGACGAGAGGAGAGGGCGATTCGGGGTATGGGTTTGAGTTAATTTATGTTTAAAATTAAATTAGGGTTTGGAATTATTTTGGGGTTGCATGTATAAATAGCAGTGAGGGGTTTGTGTAGAAGGCACGCCTGGATTAGCCAGTGCAGTCATTTAGTGTTATTTTGTTCTTTGTTGCTTTATCATGTTTTAATTTAATTGCTAGGGTTTCACTGAAACCCTAATTCCCAATTGTGTTTGAACTGTGTTGAATGTTCTTGAGAGCTTATTGTATTAGATAGCTTCAAATTTTATCACTTCAACTCTTTTCTCTCACAGTGCATGCAAAGCCATGGATGCCTTTGTAGTTGGTTATATCTTGAGTTGAGTGACTCGGCTCTTGTTTCTAATTTTAATACTAATTCCCACGACTAGTTGTGCTAAATTAGACAACTAGTACTTAGAGTTAGTGCCTTAGCTGCTATTTAAGTTATCACTTGGAGAAACTCTTAGATAAGTGGTAGCTAGTGACAAGCTTCACTTGTCTGGTATAAGAACAAGAACTCAAACTAGTTGAGCACATAGTAGGAATTGAGAGGTGGATTTGAAGACCTAGAAAACCCTTTTGTCCTTTGTTTTCCTTAGCTTAGGTTTATTTCACTATTTCGAGTTACTAAACAAACTCGGTCAACCGACAAAAACCTCTGTTGTCACATTGTCACTTGAAACTCGGTTTAGGCAAGCCTTAGATCATTTCGAGCACCACAAGTCCTTGTGGGATCGGCCGTACTGCCGCGTCTCCGATAGACGCCGTGCACTTGCGGTATAACCTGTAGGCCATAAAATATACATCTTCTCAGGCCTACCAGCACCCCATACAAGGATCGATTCCCCTTTGTGATGTGTTGCACCTCTTCATAGGATCGGTTCCCCTTTACCCAGATTCGGTTCAACAAAACACAAACTCGATCATACCATCTCAGGTGATTACTTAAGATTGGTTTCACTAATAAAAGTCATACCAATACATAAGTCAGGCATTTGTGAATAGTTTTACCAAGAACACAAAGAAGTTGTGAGTGGTTATACTAAATCACACATATTGGATGTTCATAAGATATGCAATGAATAACAATCCCAATAACGCCTGGCGATTTCCTTTTCGATTCATAAACAAGTTTATGAACTTACTTCCTTAAAACACATGTAAAATATTGTTTCCTATGATGAAATCCTCACCTCATACCCATACAAAATCACAATAGCATTCAAACTATTATGTCGATGTCTTATCTACAAAGTTTAATGGTTAAGCAATAAACTTCATATTGTATTCCTTAATACTATGTCTATCTAGAGTGTTCATGCTTCGTAGTTTTGTTTTCAATATGCACGACTTGAAAGATAAGTTAGGGAATGAAATAGTTCAAGTCAAATATCACTAACCTCAAGTAGAAGGATGATGTTGTCGTTGTAGCTTCTTACTTCTTCACTTCTTCAAGTCTTCGCAATACTTGTAATGTCTCATATCCTAATACTTTCAAGCGAACCTATATGAAGTTCACTCTAGTACATAATCAAGCGACTCTTAAAATGAGTTTTGATTCACTAAAATATGAAAACCAAACTTGACATACCAACGCTTGGTGGGTTCAACCGAGCTATGCTTTAACAATATCGACATCTTGAAATTGCATAAATATTAAAGACATTAAATATGGATATATTTAGAGCATTTAAGCAGGGATGTATATTAGTTGATATTTTTCCATTTAGTTCGTTAGTAGATGTCTTTTGCAAGAATGGTATGTCAGAGTTTGTCGTATTTTCGCTTAATGCGATGACTAAAGGAATGCTTTCAATTTCTTTCACTTTTTCTGTTATTTCAAATGTGTGTAGTCGTTGTGACTCTTTTGAACATGCTTATGTTTTGTGGGAGGAATTAAGATTGTTTGAATATCAGGTTTACAGAGAATCAAGAATGGTATGTCAGAGTTTTTAAATTGCTATATTCTCATAAAAGTATACAAAAACACAATTGAAGCAAAATCGATTTGATTCACTCGAATCAATTCATGAATATTATAGCCACGGTTTGCAAAGATTGCATTCCTTAATTTATAAATGTCTTAGTTCACGAATTAAACTTTTTTTAGAAAATAACGCACTTAAGTACGCAACATGTACGCATACTTAATTACCCGGACTGAGCTTGTTTTCAGTTCACAAACTCCAGTAGAAATTCACGGGATGTGAACTTCCGACAGTATGCGGACATAGCTCCGGTTATCCTAAGCAGCAAAGTACGCATACTTTGGTTCAAGTATTTTGGACTTACACAAGTATGCGTTCACATACAATGTTTATATATAATCATGGATATATATTCTAAACTCTCATTTCAATCATTGAAACATTCTTAGAGGATGTTATATAGTTGTTATTCACAAACTATTTTTCATCAAAGCGATTTTCAAGTAATTGAAATAATCATCATGACTTTCGTCACTAGTAAAGATGAACTTGGCCAAAGAGAAAGCTTGCCAACACATATTTCGAGAAATAAATAAGCGAGATAAACTCGTCTCGAAATAACAAATGTGTATAATCGAAGTTTATATAGCAATACGAATTTTGTCTCAAGATAGGAGACAGAGTAGATAGACTTTTGAGTGGTAGATAAGTTCAAGTTTCCACATACCTTTTTGTCGATGAAGTTCCACCAGTTCCTTGAGTAGTTCTTCGTCTTCGCATGATGAACACCGTGGAGTCTAGAGCTCAACTACACTTTCTATCCTAGTCCGAGACTTAGCTATAAGTAGACTAGAAATCAAGACTTATAGTTTTGGCAACTAAACTTAACAAACAAGCTTGAGATAGCAACGCTTGCGAGTTCGACTGAGCAATGCTCTAACAATCTCCCCCTTTGTCAATTTTAGTGACAAAACTATCAATAAATATGTAATACAAAATAAATAAACTTTGCAGCTTCTCATCCACATGTTTGATCTCATTGGTTCTTCAACATTACTCGAAATCTTTGTCACTTCCAAGTACTCCAATGATTCCATAGATATTCAATGCAGCATCATCGTTGTTGAAGATCCGTAGGCATAATAATGAGAAAACAATAACTCTCAATCATTGTTATACAGTGTCATAGTATTATTACACATCATCAAACTTCAATTGTATCACAACTTTGACAACAATACTATGGTGATATGTATCACTCCCCCTTAGTCAATATTTCATCTCACATGAAAACCACTCCCCTTTACATAATGATCCAGAAACCATATGTATTTGTAGTGTGAAATAGTGGGATAACCATAATACTTCATCTCACTTTAATTCTCCCCTTTTTGTCAATAAAATTGGCAAAGGTACGAAAACTAGTGGGATCCTAATGAAATTTCCATAGAGACACTTCATGACCAAAAGAAAGTACATATCAACTTTTTAGATACAATCATATAGTCAAAACTAAATGCATTTATCAAGGAGTTTATAAATATACAAGATAACCTCTATAATATTCCACAGCCGCACTCCCCACAAAGATTTGGCAATTAAGCACAAGTTCAATTAAGAACTCTCCCCCATAAAATGTCATTCCCGAAAGAACAACAAGAGCGACCTTACTTTCACAAGAAAAGAAGGATTTCTTTGGACATCAAAAAATCACATAAGAATATGAATTTGTATCCAAAAATCTCAATTAAATTAACCACAAGAGAACAGTGATTAATTCAATCGGAAATGCTCACATAAAAAGAACTTACGGACATGTGGTATTTACATAAAAATTATGGATCGGGAAGATCAATACTGCGGAATAAGCAAAGATTCATTCTATTCTTTATCACCATTTGCACAATGACATAATAGAATTAATCTTTGTAAACAAAAGCTCATCCTTTCTTTTATAAATATTTGCCTAATGACATAACAGCTTATCTTTTGTTTGTCAAAAAATCATTCAATCTTTTATCAATACATGCATATCGACATATGAAAGACTTAACTTTTGAACATATATGGGACACTTTAGTTCACGGACGCAAACACACATATCCCATAACAAGTTGCAATATATGAAATCATAAAGATTAATACTGCAAAATCATTTACCAAATAAAATTTAGAATTTAAACAAATAAATTTAAAAACATTGAAGATGAAAATCATTGGACATAGCTATGTGTAATCACAATAATGGCTATTCCAAACCCTAGTTATTCTTCTTAAAAACACAAGAATAAAATTCTCATAAGAAGTTTTCTTAGACAAAATAAACAACTCTTACAGAACATGATTCGAAAAACATTAAACACTGCTAACAACCAGAGATTGAACATGGATGAGCTCATCAGTTGCTTTCTTCAGTTCGTTTTTCAGGAAATCAAGATTCCTTGTTGCAATTCCAAGTTGTTCACGTACGACCTCAAAATCTTGAAGAAGATTTCCTACCAGTTGAGATGACATTTGAAATGGTAGTTTGTTTTCATGATCAACAACATGATAGCAGGTTATGAAAACAGGGTTCTTGTGAAACTCGATAGTCTTGCCTTTCCCAATTTTGTCTCCCTTATTGCCTTCATCCATTGTGCACACACAGTTCAGACGTAACCCCCCTTTTTTGTTGACAAACTCGTATATATTTCGTGCGGGTTAAGTGAACGTGCACTTATGGTTACCAACTTGGTACACGACCAAGAGAGTAATGGGGCCAAATTTAGAAGAAGTCTTGAGAAACTCAAGGACCCATTCTAAACAAATTGATGACATTCTTAGTTCAGAAGAACATAAGATAATTGTTGATAAACAACAACTGATTGGTCAACATAAGAAAATCTAACAAGGAATTATTCTCAAGAGTGGACGATCAAAAAAATTACATCATGTAAAGTACTGGAGCAAGGATCAACAGTTTTATGATCATCATTATGTAAAGGGAAAAGATAATGAAACTAACAACGACTACTCTCTCAAGATAAAAGATCTTCTTGAGAAATATGATCATCCTTCCATAATTAGAAGAAGGATGCTATATTGAGATCAAGTTGTATTTTGATGAGCATTTTGCTCATCAAGAATATTGACTTCTTCTCTCTTTTCTTCATGAAGATTTTCAAAAAATCACTAGGATTAGTCGAAAAAGATTTAACAAAAGGAGGACAAGGGATACCTGAAAGAGCTGATTTTCTTGCCTTCTTAATGTTCCGTTTGAGTCTGTTTATGTTAGTCTTGAGCTCCGAGACTCGATTATTGATATGAATGAAGTCTGGAGCAGACACTTTAGGTTCAAGGCCTTATTCAGAGAGAGTAAAGGGATTTGAACCTTTTTTCTTTTCCTATGCCTTTTTCTCTTCTTATAGTGATTAAGAGAGTTAGTTGTCCATCTGACGTTCATCCTTCTACAATTGTAGACGTTTTTTTGTCACAAAATCATAATCTAGAAATGACTCATCACAGTATTTCTCTTGATTGCAGACTATGTCTTTTACTCCAGCAAGATGAGAGACAGGTTTAATTACTTCTTTAGACATCCATATGAGAATGTTATGAAGTTTTTTATTCCTCAGTCGAAAACGACATCTCCGTTCAAGGTGTCCTTTATTTCCACAATAATAACAGTTAAAGGAATTATTCTTGACCATTCTCTTGCGAGTAGATTTCAAAGGTGCACCATCCTTGTTTTCAGAAATGTCAGTTGCTGGAAAAGGTTTTTCACATGAAGTATTTTCATTAGCACAAACAAAATTGATCTTACTAGTACTTGGAGCGTCTATTCCTTTATATCCCAGACAACGTGTATCACGATATTCTTTACATGCTCCAAGCATAGAAGATAATTTTGTAGAGCTAGAGTTGAATCTTTTCAGATTCTCTTCCAGTGATTTTACCTTATCAAGGGCAGCAACGAGATCAGTCTCTAAACGATTTTCTCTGGCGAGAAGACCGAGTTCTCTGTCATTAAAACATTTTTGTTGAGAGAGTCATATCTTGCTTCAAATTCTGCAAGTCTTTTTTTCAACACAAAGAGGTTTCGAAGGAGATTATCACATTCGGACCTTTATGAACGTACATCTTCTTCTCGATCTTTAACGGTAGATTGTAAGAGTTTATACCCACCATCATAACCTTTAAAGAGTTTTCTCATTTTTCCGTTTTCTTGACAAAGAGGTGCCAAATATTTACTCAAGCAGGCTGTTGACTTCTTTTCTTTCAAAGCATGGTCAAAGAGCTTGATATATTGCGAGACTTCCTCATCAATACTTTGTCCATCTTCTGAATCACTTTCATCTGAAAGATCATCCAACTGTTTATCAAGACGTTTATCCCAGTTGAAGGAAGATTCAGTCAAAAGAGCAGAACCAGTCGATTACTTTAGATGTTTCAGGATTCTGAAACATATCAGAGTAACTCTGAACTGATGTTGCTTTATCAGAGATATTATTGCTGTCCATAGAGTCAGATCGCTACAAACAAATACTTATGAGGTCTTTAAACGTGTTTTCCTGCTCTGATACCAATTGAAAAAGTGGGGGTACAACAATCTCACCCAATATTTTGCTTAGAAATCTGTATGGACTAACTCCAATATACTTTTAAGATAATCAACAAGACAATCAGACACAATCTTAATAAAAAGTATATCAAAGAGTTATATCTCAATTTATCGATTCAATCCTTACTCAAACAAATAGAAATCTGCGAGCCTGATTGAATACAAGAGAAATTAACTTGAGCGGTACCAAAGACCAATGTTCAAGGATCAATCAATTTCAATCAACAACCAAAGGTTGGATTTACCAATTGATCGATTCAACGCACAACTGTGATATTTCAATTATATAACAAATATAATGCGGAAAAGAAATAACAGAGATACCAAAAGTTTTGTTAACGAGCTTAGTAAAGGCGGAAAAACCCGGGACCTAGTCAGATTGAACACACACTTTGTATTAAGCCGCTACGAGACACTAGCCTACTACAAACTAACTTCGGTTTGGACTGTAGTTGAACCCCAATAGATCTCACACTTTGATCAAGTGGGAGTTGAGCTCCTTACGTCTTTGATCCCGGCAGGATACTACACACTTGATTCCCTTAGGTGATCTCACCCCATAACTAATAGTTGCTACGACCCAAAGTCGAAGACTTTAATAAACAAATATGTATCACTGTGAGAAAAGTCTACAAGAATAGATAAATAAATCTCCCCACAGAAATACCTACGAGTTTTGTTCCGTCTTTTTTGATAAATTAAGGTGAACAAGAACTAATTGGTATCTAGGACTTATATTCAGAAAAACAGCCTAGAAATATCAACCACCTCACTATAATCTTAATCGACTAACGAAACAAGATATTGTGGAATCACAAATGATGAGACGAAGATGTTTGTGACTACTTTTTTCTATCCCCCTCTAGGAGAAATTAATCTCAAGCCAATCTTACGATTGCACTCAATCAAGATAGAAACAAAAAGATCAGATCATGCAACTATAGAGAAAATAGTTGGGTCTGGCTTACAATCCCAATGAAGTCTTTAAGTCGTTAACCTATAGGGTCTCGATAGAAACCTAAGGTTAAAGGAGAATCGACTCCAGTTTACACAAATAGTATCACACACGAGGTGTGGGTATTTGGTTTCCCAGTTGCTAGAGTTCTCCTTTATATAGTCTCCAAAATCAGGGTTTGCAATCTAAGTTACCTTGGTAACAAAGCATTCAATATTCATGTTAGATGAAAACTGACTATATTCAAGATAATATCTTTCAACCTTTAGATCGAACTTAGATTGTTATACACACATGAAATGTAACTTCATTTAGGTTTGAGTAAGTACCTAAAACGTGTACAAGTCGTTGGTTCAACAGTAGTTAACCAATGGTTAGCCATATGAGCACTTTCATATCAACCTTATTCATCTTCACCATAACTAGTTCAAATGACTCAAAAGAACTAGTTAGAGAGTTGTTCAATTGCTTAGATCTCATAAAATTATACAAGGCATAATCGAACCAAAAACAATTCTGATTCACTCAAATCGATTCATGAACGTTATAGCCACGGTTTGCAAAGATTGCATTCCTTAATTTATAAATGTCTTAGCTCACGAATTAAACTGTTTTCAGAAAATAACCCACTTAAGTACGCATACTTAAGTACCTGGACTGAGCTTGTTTTCAGTTCACAAACTCAGAAATTCACGGGATGTGAACTTGATGATGTCTACAGTGGTGCGAACTTAGCCGGTTATCGAGCAATAAAGTACGCATACTTTCATTCAAGGATTTTGGACTTACACAAGTATGAGTTCACATACAATGTTTACATCCAATCATGGTTATATATTCTAAACTCTCATTTCAATCATTGAAACATTTTTAGAGGATGTTACATAGTTGTTATTTACAAACTATTTTTCATCAAATCGATTTTCAAGTAATTGAAATCATCATGACTTTCGTCACTAGTAAAGATGAACTTGGCCAAAACGAAAGCTTACCAACACATATTTCGAGAAATAGATAAGCGAGATAAACTCGGCTCGAAATAGCAAATGTGTATAATCGAAGTCTATATAGCAACACAACTTTTGTCTCAAGATAGGAGATAGAGTAGATAAAATTTTGAGTGATAGATAAGTTCTAGTCTCCACATACCTTTTTGTCGATGAAGTTCCACAAGTTCCTTGAGTAGTTCTTCGTCTTTGCATGATGAACACCTTGGAGTCTAGAGCTCAACTACACTTTCTATCCTAGTCCGAGACTTAGCTATAAGTAGATTAGAAATCAAGACTTATAGTTTTGGAAACTAAACTTGACAAATAAGCTTGAGATAGCAACGCTTGCGAGTTCGACCGAGCAGTGCTCTAACAGAAACTAACTCTATATTTGCTTGCTAGCTTATATCGTAATTAATATAAGCTGCAGAAATCGATACATTTGGGTAGATCTTTATTGATAAGTTTCTTGAAAGTACAATCCTTTTCAATACCTTGCTTGCATCAGCATCACCAATTTCAGTGCCAAGCATCAATCCTTTCCTTTTGTGGGACGGATGATCGCGACGAAATTTTCTTCCCGGCACACCCATTTGAACCTTAACTTCCTCTTTGGATACTTTTCTATTTCAATATCTTTGATGTGAATCATAAGATTTCTATAGCGTTCGGCATGTTTGAATCTATCATAAGGCTTGGAACCATTAAGCACGTTAATGATAACTCATTATCGTCTCCAGCCTTGAGAACCAGACACTTTTTAGGATCCACATTTTTAATCATCTTAAAATAAGCGAACATTTCCATACACCTTGTTGACTTTCCTTCTCAAGGGTCCATATCACAGCCGAATCCATAGAGCACGGGTTTTCCTTCATATTTCCTTACAATGTCTGAAGCGTCAAAACTTTCAATGAATTCACCACTCTTTTCCGGCTCCTCGAAACCCTCTTTCGCAGGAGCATTTCCATTTCTTAAGTATGTTGCAGAGTTTTCTATCTCATGATCAATATAATGGCCATCACAATACTCTCTAGGAAGCTCAGACATCTTACTAACTAACGTCTTTCACGAGCTTCTTTTCCAAATTTGAAACTGTAAAACCCTAGATCACTTTTTTCTCACTTGTTAATATGGATATCCCCTTTTGCTCACTTGTTAATATGATAATATCCTGTAAAACCTTAGCTCCCTCACTTTTTAGTATGGATCATATAATCTGCTAAACCTAGATCTCCTCATTTGAGAAGAACAAAAAAACAAAAAAGAGTAATTAATATGGCAAGTTATTACAATTTATGAATGGATAGGTTTGTTTATCTTCGTTGGTAATTGTTGTGAAAATTTTAATATGAATTTTATAATATGCCAAAACGTACGGTGACAATATTAAATTCTAGTTGTATTAGCCAACTTAACTAACTTGATATGAGTTTAGAGCACCTCCAATTTTTTTATGTTTTTTTAATTATTAGAGGTGCTCTAAAACTCCATGTTTTAATAAAGTAAAATATAATAATAGATGGAAGAAAAACAAATTCAATAAAACCAAGGTTAGGCGTTGGTAGTAATATTTGGGTTTTTATTCAATAAATACTTCCATGGAATTGTAAAAATTTAAAATGAGTCTTGAAAACTAATTACTTTGCGAGACTTTTGCATAACTGGAAAAATCTTGTAGAGTTATACAACATCTTCTTTCTTTAATAACATGCAATAATAATAATAATATTATTATTACACATTTGTATATAACAATTAAAACTAAAAAGTGTTTAATCATGTCATAAAATTTTTATGCATGTAAGAAATATGTTTTATAGATTGTATATTTCTAAAATAAAATAAAAGAGAATAATAAATATTTTTAAAAAGGTGTTGGTGCTCAGCTTGTTGCTAGGCTGTCAACCAAAGGTCGATATGAGTTATGATGTAACTTCAAGTTTGTAGGATCATAATATCGCAATGCATAGGGCTCGCGGGATCAATAAGCAGCCCGGTCCGCGAGGGAGTATGAAACTAAAATGAGCAGCCTTGATGAGGAAACGACATACAAAACAAGCGAAAGACATGGAACACTGGCGAGGTTAAGTGTCGCGAGATTGAGTAAGTTGTACTTTGGCGACACTACGCGAGACATTCCGAAAATAAAGGATAGCCATTTGTCATCACTATGTATTACCCTATATAAAGGGTTGAGTGAGTCTGTTGTAAGGGAGATCTTTTTGGGAATTGTTGCGCAAGTCATTAGGAGAGAAAAGTTTAAGAGTGTTTTACTTGCTAAGTGTAATTCCATTTTCCTGTGTAGATAACTCATGAAATCAATCAATAAACATTCTCAATTATGCATCTTTCAATGAACTAATTAACCAAAATATAGTGGGGGTGTAGTGTGGGAAAACCTGCTACTACATATGCGCTAGAAAGCGAGGAGACGACGGTGATTGCCAGAAGAAATTGGAAAGAATATAGATTAACGAGAGAAGAGATTTGGAAAAGATACTCAAAAATTCATTGAAAAAGAAAGATGGCTAGAAGAAGAAATGTACAAGGGCAACCAACGATTGTAAGAAGAAGTGGGAGACTTGGAGGAGAAAGGAGGAATTAAACAGGAGAATCATCAAGGATGAATATGAGAAATGATGGAGAAGGTCAAAACCGGCCACAATCTCCTCGGTAGCAAACGCGGCGAGTGGATTATGATAGAGTAAAGCGTGCATACTTGGAGATCGATTACGAAGACGAGAGAGAAGAGGAGCGACGGTTGGTGAACAATGGACAAGGAGGAGGAGAGCAAGAAATGAATGGAGAAATGAATCCAGTGTAACGAAGAAATCGCTGATCCTAGAAAGATTGAGACAAACAATACACGAGGAGAGACGGCTAGAGCGGAAGAAGGCAAACTTGACAAGGCAGAATCACGAATTGAGGATGGAAAATATGAGGTTGCAAAATAGGAGATCTAGAAGTAGCGTGAGATCAAGTTCAAGATCGAATGGAGAAGAAAAGAAGGAGAGTTGTACCAACAGAACGCACCAATGAAGAAACACAAAATCCGAATATAGAGCACGGCGAGAGAAGAGGAGAAATAGAAGATCGTTATATTCCTCGACCCCCGAAAATCTTCCAAATGAGCGGAATAGGGAAAATCAAGGAAACATGCAATTCCAAGAACCAAATGACTCATTCTTTGAAGGGAGAATAATCTTGCATGGGAGAGAAGAATTGAGAAGAAAGCAGAGATCGAGGATGACATTGAGAGACACTACATTGAACAAGCGCGACTAGCTCGCGATGAGAGAAAGGCTAAGAGAAGAAATGGAAAATCAAGAGATGGAGGAGGCAATCCGACAGAATAACCATGACAACCGCGAGAGAAGGAGGGAACAAAATCGTACCAATAGAAATATTAATGAAGAGTATGAGAGGGTGCAAATGATGAGGCGAGAGGCAGCCAAGAAGAAGAACAACCGATATAATGGCGTGCGAATTAACGAAAGAGCGAAGAAAGAGCGTCGCGAGGAAAGAAGAGGAGAAGATAATGAGCGGGAAGGTCAAAATAGGCACGAGCGAAGGAGAAAGCGAGCTAAAAAGACCGGTAGAATCAAATTCGAGGCAAATGAACAAATCTTAAGAGAGCTAGGCTGAAATGAGAGGATTTGAACAATAGAAGGGAAGGAGGAAGGAGACGGTTAGACGAAGCTATTAGAAGCGCGAAGAATCCCTTCACGCTAGAAGTGCGGATGGGAGGAATACCTCCTAAATGTAATCTACTGCATTAACCAACATCTTTGATGGAACAACTTGTGCGATACAACATATTAAGGCTATATGAGATGTATGTTACAATGGGAGAATCATGATGCCATATTGTGCAAATATTTAGCGTCAAGCTTAATAGGAGAAGCACTAAAATGGTTTGAAGGTCTGCCAAGGAACACAATCACATCATTCAATCATTTACAAGCCACATTCCAGGAGCATACATAAGTAACAACTCTTGCGACCGGTATTGAGGATGTATTTGGTGAAACAAAGGAGTTGGCGAGAGCTTAAGACAGTTAATGATAAGATGGAGAACCATGTGCGAGCGAAATGGCGGGGACGGGTTGAGGAGAGATATCTCATACTCTCATTTGTGAATGCTCTCTTCGCGACTAACTTGTTATACATTCAAATTTTAGAATCAAAAATACAATCACAATGGCGGAAGCTGAGAATTACAGGGGAAGAATATATTGCCTTAGAAGAAAGACAAAATGAAATGAATTCTTATCCCGTCGCGAACACGAACTCCAACGCCGCGACGCAAGTTTGTTACCTCAATTCATAAATACGGTGGCGAGCACAAGACAATGAGCAAGGAGAGGCGATGAGGGACGCGGAAGATAGTAGCCATGGGAAGCCACGATCAAGAAGAGTTTGAACGTGAAAAGGAACTACTAC
The DNA here is from genome assembly GCA_023531295.1 of Papaver armeniacum. Lineage (NCBI taxonomy): Eukaryota > Viridiplantae > Streptophyta > Magnoliopsida > Ranunculales > Papaveraceae > Papaver > Papaver armeniacum. Next base: position 91,002 of record JAJJWW010003377.1, read on the forward strand.
AACAATACTTGACAATAATAAGATTCGGAGGCTAGATCATGTGCAAGAAACTTATGGTGGACGAAGGCAAAATAATAGTGGAGGAGCGGGAAGAGAAGTCATAGAAGAAGTATGGGAACAAATTAAGATGCCTCCTTTGAATGCTAGCGTTGAAAAGATGGGAAGCTATACTTGTGATGGAAAATGTTTGACACCTTGGAATGTTGGAATGGAACCACCGAGAGCGATAGAAGCCATGAGTTTTGTTCTTACCATCGCTTCCATGGGCATCAAACAAACGATTGTAGAAACATAAAGAGAATTATTCTCGGGATGATTGATCGGGGAAAATTGAATCACTTTCTAAGGGGAGAAGAAACGGGTCGGACATTACCACCACCACGAGAGATGCACGAACGATTGTCGCGAAGGGAAAGGAAACATTTGTGATAGAAGTAGGAACAAAAGCCAAGAATTTGAACCGCAACTCCATTGTCCCTCCTATCGCACCATCGAAGATTTTCATGACAACGTGCTCGGTAGAGTCTTTGCGAGAGATGCTAATGATAAAGAAATTATGAGTCGGCGAGGTCAACGCTAGTTAGAACATGTGATTGAAGACTATTTTTCTCTGCAGATGAAGTGCCAAAAGGAAGAGAAACACATGATAGCCGTTGGTTGTGAAACTAGAGATTAACCCAAAAACCGGTCGATGGAGAAGATGATGAGGCGAGAAGCTTATTTGGGCGATCAACCGAATCTTAATCGACACCGGAAGTTCATGAATATCTCTCTACCATACTTACAAGACGATGGGAGGAAAGATGAGGATTTGATCCCTCTACATACAAGATATATGGCTTTAATGGGCAAACAAACCAAAGGGAGAGGTTCACATGAGAATACCTCTACAAGGATTATCAACTGGTATTTTATTCTGTGTGGTTGACGTGGAATCTCCATACAATGCGCTGATTGGGAGACCATGGCTTCATGAAATCTTGGGAGTCGCCTCAACCTACCATCAATGCATAAAATTTCCACACCCAAGTGGCATTGGTATCATACAGGGAGATTGGAAGGAGTCGCAACAGTGCCATGAGGTCGATATAGAAAACTGCGAAGAAAGAAGTGCCAAAAGAAAGGGTTGGAAGCAACATGTGAAAAATGAACAGAGAAAGGAAAAACTGATGGTAGATGCTATAGAAGTGAGGGGCTGAACATACCCCCGAGGTGAATGCTTAGAGACAGATCAATATTATAACAATGGAGAAGCAAAAGATATGAGGAACAAAAGGCATAAGAAGTGAATAATCAATAACAAAGTAGGATGCAAAGTAGCAATTTGAAGTAATGATGTGCGAGAATCTCGCGACCAAGAGTGAAATGAGAATACGACTAAGAAAGAAAAGTGAAATACAACAAGTGAAAAAGAAGGCGTGCGAATACTTCGCAAACAAATATCAGCAAATAATGAAACATGAATGATTGAATGATTCAACAAATAAAAATGCGCAAATGAATGGGACGAACCTTTATGGCGTACACCTAGTTCGCGAATAACATTTCGTAAGAGGCAAATGTAAGACCTAAAGTGCGTCATATAAGGGGTATCTCTCGCCCAGGTGGTTCGGGGGAAGGTTACACGCTCTGAAGCCTGAACCATGAAAATTTGGGGCCCATGAAAGCCTATCAGGAAGAGGTACCTTGGATTCCCAACTATATATGTAGGTTATACCCTGGTTGGGCGACCGAGGGTCTCTTCCTAGGAGTCGATGTATGCTCAAGGCGCCCAGAGGTACACGGTTGAGCGAGTGCCGGGATGGATGAACCTACCCTGGCCATTCTTGGCAAGTCTTGGCATGCGTTGCACTCGCATGAAGAAAACTCCACTTAGGGTGCGGTCTCGTAACCATAAACCATATAGGTATAAGGGATAAGAGGCTGAAAACAAGCTGGTTGTTGTTAAGGCCCAGGATGGGAGGAGCTAGTCTTGTATGGCCGATGTTTCGCCTCCTTGAAGGGCAAGGGAGATGATAAGGGCGGTACTCTCCATTAGGGGGTGCCAAAACAGGACGCAAATGTCATGAGGCTTTGTTTTTCGCAAGGAGACTTAGGCTTGTCATATTTGTGCAATGATCTGCGAGAGGCAATAATACTAACGCGAGGGTAAAGGCGAGATCAATGGGTCTTTACATGAAAGTGTACGGACGTCTGCGATTTGGTCGCACGGACGGCAATGTCATGGGGCTTTATATTCGCAAGGATGTTTAGGCCTGTCATATTATCGCAACTAAAACATCTGCGAGAGGCAAAAATACTTGGAAAATGATAAGACAAGATCAATGGGTCTTTACATGCAAGTGTAAAGACGTCCTGCGATTTTGTCGCGATGAAAAGGTGGCGAGGGGAGGACCTCTAATGGGGAGGTCTAACTCGAGAAGACCACACAAAGATGATAAGGCGAGGTCAATGGGTCCTTGCTTGAAAATGTAGGGGGCGACTGCGACTCTGTCATGAGAAAGAAAAATTAAAATCAAATCCCTAATTGGGATAGATTTACTTAATAAAATATTCAAATGAGCAACTACGTTCACACGAGAGGTATTAACTAAGAAAGGAAGAAAGAAATATGGGAATTACTCCATCAAAGAGTTAAATAGTTCACACAAAAAGAAATTCAGTGAATTACAAAGAGCATTTAATTCTCTACACCAACATTATCGGGATCTGAGAGGATGGTTGAGACTTTTCTGCGACTTTATCAGCTTCGCCCCTCAATTGGTTGATTTTCATCGAGAAATGTTTTCATTACCTTCGTTCTCTCCCGATTCTTGGATTTTCATCGAGTCTTTTTATTTGGATCTTCATCGATTTCGATTTCTTTATCGGAGGAATCTCAGACTTTCATATTCATAATCACTATCTCTGGAGCATTAGGAACTTCATCATCACTTACTTCCAAAGGATCGACGTGAATAGGATCAAGAGACTTCCTGGACAAAGAAATGTTATTCACAAGAACCTCCGCTTTTAGAGGGAATTGGCGAAGCAATGCCTTTTGACGATTCTTACTATCAACGTCCTTACAATAAGACATATAATCAAATCTTCGCTCGCACGATCGCGAGAACGAGCAAGATGCGCGGAGAGTAGTCCATTTCCTTGCGAATTTTAGAATAATCTTGACTAGAGTGGAGATAGTGGAACGAAGCTTTTCTCAGAATCTGCATAACAAATACACAAGATCAGAGAAAACTCTTATCGAACATTGTTGGCATTCTTGGGGTAATAAACCGTTCATGGAATAAATACATAAATTAAGATAGAAGACGAGATTATACTAAGAGATTATACTAAGAGATTATACTGCTCCATCCAAGAATCTCTTTCAACCCGAACTTCTTGGCGATAGACTCCACTTTGATATATCTCCATTATTCGTTTCAGTTTAATACTTCAAGACGAGCAAGGATTTGAGTTGTAAAAAAAAAAAAAAAAAAAAAAAAAAAAAAAAAAAAAAAAAAAAATGGGGAACAATGAGCATACCTTTTAATTCTTCATTCTTCTTGCGAAGGTTATCACGATCAAGATGGAGACTATTGCACTTCTTGGTCATAACCTCGAGATCATCCTTCAACTTACTAATTTCTTGAACCAAAGATGCTTGAGACCTTATGAGACCAAGGTGCTTACTTAAAATCTCTGAGACGTTGGATTTAATAGGATGGCGGAATTCCTCTTGGCATCATTCACGAGACACGAAAAAGAACCTTAAAAAGGCCACATCTATACCCTCCAAATTTTCATCTCTGTTAGAGGAATTTGCTCTACCAAAAAAGATGAATCATCCTTCGTCAAAGGAACCTCTGAGGAGAGGAAGTTTCGGGGAGAGAAGTGATTGGAGAAATAGTAGGGACATTGATAAAGAAAAGGTGGTATAACATCGTTGGTAGGAAGGCAGGTTATAAGAAACTTGATCTATGAGGAGTTGAGGCATAGAAATATTGTCGGAGGAAGGGGCACAAAGTTATCTTGAAGATTTCGCAGCAGAGAGATGAAGGTGTGAATGAAGAAATGGAGCGTCGGGAGTAACTGAGGTTTGGAGTAGCGAGGCTTTTTGGGAGCACGACCGGTAGTTTTATCATCTGTGAATGACAAATTAAGTAAAAGCGAGGGCAACAATGTATTGTTGATAAAAATAAATGTTTCTTGAATACCTTGTCGCTTTCCTTGTTGTCTTTTTGAAGCCATAGATTTTGCTCATGAAGTGGACTTTGGTTGGGCGAGGGTTCTTGTTGCGAAGTAGATTTCGTTAAGCAGCCCAAAAGAAAGAAGAGGATCTTTCACGATGAATCTAGTTACGGGTTGGTTTTTTGAGCGACAATGGCGAGAAAGAGAATTACAAAGTTAATCATACCCAGTGTGATTTCAACAAGGAAAGCTAATTTGATCAACCACAAAATCAGCGGATATGGCACAAGTAAACAAACACGGGGACGCCATGAGAATAATATTTGTTAGGGAATAGCAAAAATGGTGAAGAAGATGGTAAGAATAGACAAACACTTGCGAGAACGATAAAAGAAGAAGAACACTTGCAGGCGATGAAGAAGATGAAAAGGAAAAGGAAAATTCTTCAGGGGATACTCCTATAAATAGGCGAGAAAAAATGTTATGACGTAGGTTAACATTAAGTGCAGATAAAAAGGTAGATATGGACACGTGTAAACGGTCACTACTAAACCCAAGGAAGAGGCAGAGAAAAAAGAACTTTAGAAGAATCCAAATATACTGACATATTTCCTAATAGGCGAGAAGAGATTGCGAACTCGATTGTTCTCTGTAACACATGAGGCAAGAAATGACACTTCAAATATAGGAGCTTGACTTCGCAAAAGAATAGGCAAGTACGTACTTTTCAAGTCAAAGTATTCTTCCGCTCATTCCCTCATCAACAAAAACCAAAGATCACTACAACAATGATTTTTCCTTAAAAATCGCTTTTCAAGCAACATTCAAGGAAAAAGAGGCAAGATGTAGGATCATAATATCGCAATGCATAGGGCTCGCGGGATCAATAAACGACGGTACCGCGAGGGAGTCATGCAGGAAACTAAAATGAACGACGCAATGAGAAACGACATACAAAACAATGAAAGACATGGAACACAGCGAGGGTTAAGAAGTGTCGCGAGATTGAGTAAGTTGCCTTTGGCGACACTTGCGAGACATTCCGAAAATAAAGGATAGCTTAGCTGTCATCCACTATGTATTACCCTATATAAAGGGTTGAGTGAGTGTTGTAAGGGAGATCTTTTTGGGAATTTGCGCAAGTCATTAGGAGAGAGAAAGTTTAAGAGTGTTTTACTTGCTAAGTGTAATTCCATTTTCCCTGTGTAGATAACTCATGAAATCAATCAATAAACATTCTCAATTATGCATCTTTCAATGAACTAATTAACCAAAATATAGTGAGGGGTGTAGTGTGGGAAAACCTGCTACTACAAAGTTAATCCACAAGATTGAAAAAAATAATCAGTTACCAGGGATGAGAAAAATCTTTATTACTAGAATAATTAATATTTTTAAATTTTTTGGAAATCTTGCAAAATCTTAAATATTTTGCAAGACTTTCATCAAGGAAAATATATACATAAAATCACTCAAAGTCTTGAAAATAGGAAAGTATGCAAAGTCTTTGAATTTTCAAGTTTACAACGAATAACACAAACTCTAGAAGACCTTTTACGATCTATAACTAGTAACATAAACTTTGAAAGACATTTTAAAAGAACGCGCAATTGGGGGATATAGGAAAAGGACAAAAACTGGATCCAAATATCAAATCAGGGTCACCCCTTATCTAAGTATTTTAAGTAATTCATAATCTACCACTTACTAATCAGGATTAGTGATTAATAATAATTAGTAAAATCTTAAGATTATTTGATAAATGATTAGTGTGTATTATTATTTGTGTTTGGGTGAGTGAGGTGAGAGTAGAAGGAGGGAAAGAAAATTTGAGAGGGAAATTATTTTGGTGAAAATGGAGGATGATTGTGAAGAGAGAATTCTCACTGCTTTGAATCTTTAGCTCAACTACAACAAGGAGCATATCTTCAATCTTCATCCAATGACAACAACTCACAATTGCAAGTTTTTGTCGAACCAACACCTTTGGATCATGAATTTTATGAGCATGAAGTGTTTCCTGAAGAACCAACCCAAGAGAGTAAACTAGCTCAACATATAAGCACTCCCAATACCAGGTAAAGTCACAAGAGGTAAAAAAATTGATTTTTTTCTTTGAATCCACTATTTTGGTCTGTAAAAGCTAAAATACCGGCATGGTGGCGGTATGAATACTATCTTTAGGAACCACGAATACCGACATGGTATTCATACTACTACGACCATCTTAGTAACCTCAATATCCCCCATTTTGAGACTAAAAACGGCATAATATGCAACCAAACAACTATGCCGGTACAAAACTTACTTTTTACCTACCACGGAATATTCTACGGAATATGCAACCGACATGGTTGAATTATAAGTTTACCATGCCGGTACTGCATGAAAAACATACAAGAAGAAGTGTCTTCCGAAGCTAAATACCGGCATGTAAAATTAATTAACTACCACGCCAGAACACACTACCGGCATCTTATTCTAGATAACTGATAGACACATTTTTGTGTCTATTTTGTTCTCAATGTTTTGTATCGTTAGTGCTCGATATTGTACTAATTATGTTTTTTTGTGCGTTTGTAGGTATTTTTGGGCAATAAACATTTTTGGAAAATTTGGCTTGAAAAGTTGATTTTGGCACCTGGAGGACATGTGTTATTCGGACTATCACTTTTGGATAAGGGGCACCTCAATTACTAAGGGGCACCCAAAGTACTATCAACACCCAAGCAACTGGTTAAGGGGCACCTTCATCCCCTTCGTTTGAAAGCGAATTTTGGCGGGAAGAGAGTTCTTTGGTGCGCGAATTAGGGTTAAACCCTTTGGTCGTGATTTCATACGACTCAATAGCCGGGAATTTTATGGGCTGACTTGGTTGATCATAACAGGCTAGTTTTGGGTTTCTGGGTCAATTGAATTTGGCTAGTTAATTCGTGTTGAAGAAAACATGGGCGTACTGTATGGGATAATATTCTCCATTAAACTCGAGAAGTTTTGGCATATTTTTCTCGCTTTAACTAGTTGATACCAGCCTGTTTAACCGAAACAGAGATGGTAAGAGCTTTAATTTCGAGAAAATATTCTTGTGGTGCGATTTGGAAGACAAACAAGGAGCATCGAATATTATTTCCTTGTATTTGGAGGATATGCTTTGAATGGGAGAATATTTTGTCTGAGGATTTCATTCTTTAACAGTGGAGGTAGCATTGACAACTCATCGTACAACAGAGGAAACTTTCCGTAACTGGCAGTGAAGAGTAAAGGTGATTGACAACAGATTATTCTCGAGATTTTTATGAGTTATTATGGAGTATTTCTTGTGCCTGTTGAGTATAAAAAGGCCCGTGGGATCAGAGAGAAGGGGTGTCGAGAGTTTGGGGTAGTTGCAGAGGTAAGAACAAGGATGCAGAGAAGAATCGCAGCAGCAGCAGGTGAAGAAGAAGGAGAGGAGTTTGAGACGACACAATAGAAGAGCTGTAATAGTTACAAGAACCCTAATCGAAGAACATTAGGCTGCCTGAGCTTGATCGCTATCGAGGGTCTTATAATCAACGAGTTCTGTAATAGTCCATTACCGACTATTATCTTCGGTTTGTAACAATTCCTTGTAACAACTAATGCATATGATTATAAACGTTGCAATGAGTTTGCTTTCATTCTTTTTCCTATATTTCTTCAATAAAAACATCGCTTTTGAGCTATAAATAAATCTTTTGATTGTGTTATTGACATGAAGAGCTAAACCCCAACATTGGTATATGAGAATAAGCCTTATTCACAATTATGTAGGATCGAATATCGCAACTCCAATACTTTGCGAGATTAATAAACGACTACGTTGCGAAGGAGTCGCATGGAGGTAAATAAATGACGTAATGGATGACGACGGTCAAAACATGAGGAAAGTGTGAAGACTTGGCGAGATTTAGGAGTGTCACGAGGACAACACTTACACACTCGCGACACTTCGCGAGTCGATTCCGAAAATAAAGGACAGCTTAGCTGTCATCCACTATGTAATACCCTATATAAAGGGTTGAGTAAGTCTGTTGTAAAGGAGGATTCTTTTTGAATTGTTAAGCAAGTCATTAGGAGAGAGAAAATCAAGAGTGATTGTAATTTCTTTAGCTCTGTTCTACATTTCTTTGTAAACCTTTCAAGAAAACAATTAATAAAACACATTATTATTCATCTTCAAATGGATTGATTAAGCAAATTCGAGTGAGGGGTGTAGTGTAGGATTTCCTGCAACTACATATGCGCTAGAAACAGGGATTGATCAAGATTGAGGATCGAAGAGTACAATTAAAATCGTTTAAATCAAGAAAATGAGAAAGGAAAATGCTAAATCAGATGAGGTAGAGGAGTTAAGAAGCAAGGAACATAATGAAGATATGGAATACAATTCAATTACAAAAGCAATGGTTAATGAATTCCACGAAAATATTAGAGGAAGGATACATAAACGAGATTTTGAAGGAAAGAAGATTATAGATGAGGAGAAGACATCGTCTTTGAAGGAATGGGAAAAGCAGAAAATAACATTCACAAGGCGAAGTACCTAGAGAAAATTTGAATCATATATCTCCACTAGTGATCACGATAAATGCAAGCGAGAAAAAAAGAGAAGAATCGGCAAAAGCGGCGGAAGAATGGGAAATAAATAGAACTTTGGTGGATACGGGGAGTTTGGTGAGTATCATGTTTTACCATACCTACAAAAAATTAGGATATAAAGATGAAGAAATGAGTTCTCCAAGATATTATATTCATGGTTTTGGAAAATCTATAACGATACCTAAAGGGAGATAAAATTACGAATTTTACTCGGAGAAATTGAAACACAAGTAACATTAAGTGTAGTGGATATGGAATCGCCGTACCACATATTGTTAGGGAGACCTTGGGTACATGCAATTAAGGCGGTAGCGTCAACACTCCATCGGTGCATCAAATTTCCTATGCCGAGTGGAATTGGTGAGATCGGAGGAGATATTGATAAAGGAAGAATATATCATCAAATCGAGGTAAAGCATTATGAAGGGCAAGTGAAGAAGCGAAAAGATCGCGGGAAGATGATAAAAAGCAGCTAAGAAAGAAGAAGAATTTAGAATTTACATGATAAGAGCAAAAGAGGAAAAGGAATACAGCGAAATCATGGGAAAAGGGAGTGAGTTCGCGAAGGAAATGAGAGGACCAACTCCTATGGGAGAACCGAAGTCTAGTTATGTCGTGATAGAACAAACAAAAGAAGTGAATGTTGGAACCGAGGAGGAGCCTAAAATCTTAAAAATTGGGACTAAAATGGAAGCGGATGAAGAAAGAAGAAGCTGTTGAGTTGTTGCGAGATTACAAAGATATTTTCGCATGGGATATGGATGAAATGCCTGGTATAGATCCATCAGTGGCTTGCCATAAATTGGAAATTGACAAGAATGTAAAACCATTTAAACAAAGAATTAGAAAGATCGCGACGGCATATCATCCTCAAATAGAAGAAGAATTGAGAAAATGTTGGACGCGGGAATTATTAGACAAGCAAAATATCCAGAATGGATAGCAAATATGGTTATAGTCCCAAAGAAGAAAAAAGGAATAAGAATTTGTATAGACTTTCTTGATCTAAATAAAGCTTGTCCTAAAGATAGTTTCCCATTACCGGATATTCATGCAATTGGTTGAAAGCGGCGAGGAAACGAAAGGATATCATCTCTTGATGGATATAAGGGTTACAATCAAATTCCTCTCCAGAAGAAGACCAAGAACATCTGCTTTCTTTGCTCCAAGAGGATTGTCTTGTTATACAAAAATGCCGTTTGGTTCTGCGAAATGCCGGTGCGACATACCAAAGAATGGTGGAGAAGGTGTTCGCGAGATGGATACACAAAACATTGGAGGTATACGTAGATGATATGTTAATAAAAAGTAGAAAAGCAAAAGACCACGTACGGGATTTGAAAGAAATTTTTGAACAAATGAGGCAATTTAATATCAAAGTAAACCCAGAGAAAAATGCACCTTTGGAGTCGCCTCACGGAAAATTTTTAGGGTACATTGTATCCAAAGAAGGAATTCAAGTCGACCCAGAAAAAAAGTACAAGCGATTCGCGATATGCCAACACCGGCGACAATAAAAGATGTTCAAAAGTTAAATGGGTTGTTAGCTTCGCTAGGGAGGTTCATCTCGCGATCATCTGACAAATGCAAGCACTTTTTCAATATCCTTAGAAAGGGATCGAAGTTTAAATGGATAGATGAGTGCGAGAAAGCCTTGCAAGGAATAAAGGAACATTTAATGGATGTATCAATTTTGCAAAAAGCGAGAAGAAGGAGAAGAATTGTTGATCTATCTTGCGACAACCCCGCATGCATTAAGTGCGGTGTTCTGCGAGTGGACGTGAGGAGTAGAAAAACCAATTTATTACATCGACCAAAACTTTCAACGCTGCGAGAAAGGAATTACTCAAAAATTGAAAAACTAATCTTGGCATTAGTTTATGCAACATTTAAACTTCGTATATATTTTCAAGCGCATGTTGTCAAGGTGGTGACAAAAGTACCAATAGAATCGGTGATGAAGAATTCAAAGAGGTCGGGAAGAGTTGAGAGATGGAATGCTCAAATAAGTCATTGCAAACTCAAATATGAAATACTATCTTCGCCAAAATCACGGAGTTGTCATGAGACTTTCTAGCAAATTTCCTTTGGAAGAGGATGAATCGAGTAGAAGAAATGATGGATGTAGAGGAAGAACATGGAGATCCGAAAGATTTGTTAACGGAACCAAATAGATGGGAAATATTAGTAGATGGGTCATCAAATGGAGAAGGAAATGGAATAGGAATTGTTGTGATATCGCGGAGGGTAATAAAATAGCTCTTTCTTTGATTGGAGTTTGCATCAACAAATAATGAAACAGAATATGAAGCTATAATACATGCTTTGCGATTTGCAATAGAAATGAAGTGGAGAATGTAAGGATTACTAGTGATTCACAATTGGCAATTCGCGAGATAAAAGAAGAATATGCCATAAACGAATTGTCTTTGCAAAAATATAAGAAACTTGTTGACGAGTTGTCGGCGTTGAGATACCAAGAATAAAGTGGAGACATATATCAAGGAGAAATAATAGGCTCATGAGACGCTTTTGCCTTTATATCAAGTATGATGACAGATCCGGTTGCGAGAAATATTAAAATACAAACACTTTTGATGCCGTCAATTGACAAAGAAGAAGAACAAGAAACCGATGTAATGGTAGTAGAAGACGGAACACAAACACTCTGCGAAGAAGATTGGAGAGCGAGAGCTTCATGCATATTTGATGTGGGGAGAAACACCAAGAAATAGATTGGAGACACACAAATTAAAAAGCCGTGCAACAAATTATGAATTAAGAGATGGAGTGCTATACAAAGACGATCTTTTAACGGGCCTTCACTTAGATGTTTAACAAGAAAGGAAGGGGAAATCATATTGAAGATGTTGCATAGTGGGGATCTTTGGTAATCACAGCGGTGGAAGATCTTTAGCATATAAAGCAAAAATGCGGGGTTATTATTGGCCATATATGCATGAGGACGCGAAACAAGTGTCAAGGCGTTGCGAGGATTGCCAAAGGCATGGGAAGAAAATACATGCACCGGGAGCTCCGTTAAATTCTTCAACAAGTGTCCGGCCATTTGGAAAATGGGGTTTAGACATTGTAGGACCATTTTTACCGAGAACAGGACGGAGAAGATATTTAATCGTCGCTCTGATTATTTCACAAAATGGGCGAGAGGTGAAAGCGGTACAACATATTCGCGATAAGGATGTTTTTACTTTCATATTTGAGAACATTATATGCGAGATTTGGGATTCAGACAAGTTGGTATCGACAATGGGAAGCGATTCGAAGGACAAAATATAGAATTCTTTGCTTAATGCATTTCGAGATACGATGTGGGAAATCAACTCCTCTATACCCATGAGCTAATGGTCGAAGCGAAGCGACAAATAAAACAATCGCGAGACATATTGAAGAAAAAGTTAGAAGGATACAATAAAGGATGGTGCGAACAAGTACCCAATGCGGTATGGGCTTATAATACAACTAGAAGAGAAGCTACAGGCATGTCCCCTTTTTGTTTAACATATGGAGTTGAAGTTGTACTCCCGACAGAAGTTAAGATTCCAACTACAAAGAAAGAAGCTTGGGAGAAAAATCTCAGTGCGGGTAACATCTTAATCAAGTTAGATGAATTAGAAGAAAAAAGAGAGAAAGCACTACAACATATGGAGAATTATCAGCGAAGATTGGCGAGAGAATATAACAAGCGTGTCAAGATACGTGAATTTCGGCCCGGGTGACTTGGTCTTTGCGAGAAACACCTATATATCAGCGAGAAAATGGTGGCAAGTTGGCAAGAAAATGGGATGGACCTTATATCATCAAGGAGATAGTTGGAGCAGGGGGCATATAGATTAATGGATCCACGAAGGCAAAGATGTAGGGCAAAAACTAAATAGGCCATGGAATAGGTTATATCTTAAGAAATATTACCCATAGAAGATGGGAGAAATGGAATGAATCTGTGATATAATGTTTTTGCAACGAGATAGATTGCGAGATCAAAGGAAATAAAGCAAGATTGTGCGATAGCTTCGCAAAACAGAATGAATGCTTGAATGAATTAACAAATATGAATGAGTGAGTGAATGGGACGAACCTTTATGGCGTACACCTTAGTTCGCGAATGATATTTCGCAAGAGGCAAATGTAAGACCTAAAGTGCGTCATATAAGGGGTATCTCTTGACATGGCTCGGGGAAAGGTTACACCGCTCCTGGAACTGAGTCATGGAGATTTGGGGCCCATGAAAGCCTATCCAGGGGAGATACCTTGGATTTCCAACTATATATATAAGGTTATACACTGGTTGGACGCCCGAGGGTCTCTTCCAAGGAGTCGAGTGTATGACCAAGGCGCGAGGTACACGGTTGAGTCAAGAGTGCGGGGAGCATGGAACTTCCTTACCACTCTTGACAAGTCTTGGCACATCTTTGCACTCGGCCCGAAGAAAACTCCACTTAGGGTGCGGTCTCGTAACCATAAGCCCTATAGGTATAAGGGATAAGAGGCTGCGAAAACAAGCGCTTCTTTGTTAAGACCAGGATGGGAGGAGCTAGTCTTGTATGGCGATGTACGCCTCCTTGAAGGGGCAACCGGGGAGAAGATAAGGCGGCACCCTCCATTAGGGAGGTGATAAGTGTCAAAAGACGCAAATGTCACGAGGCTTTATTTTTGCAAGAGAATTTAGGCTTGTCATATTTGTGCAATGATCCTGAGAGGCAATAATACTAACGCAAGGGTAAGACGAGATCAATGGGTTTTTACATGAAAGTGTAAGAACGTCCTGCGATTTCGTCGCAAAGACGACAATGTCACGGGATTTTATGGTCGCAAGAACATTTAAACCTGTCATATTGTCGCAAATATAATGTCCCCGCAGAGGCAAAAATACTTAAGAAATGATAAGACAAGGTCAATGGGTCATTACATGAAAATGTAAAGACGTCCTGCGATCTTGTCGCAATGAGGGTGGCAAAATAAGACCTTTACTTAGGAAGGCAAAATAAGACCACACAAATAATGATAAGGCAAGACCAATGGGTCATTACATGAAAATGTAAAGACGTCCTGCGATCTTGTCGCAATAACAACATTCAAGAAAGATCTTTAAACATTTTGAATATAGGCAATTGAGATCTTTTCATCGCAAGAAAGAGTACATGATAAGCTTGCGAGCTTGAGAAAATGATTAAATGATAAGTTTGCGAAACATATAAATAATAATGAGACTGAGGCAATGCTTGTGAGATTACAACAAAAGACTTAATGGAAAATAAAGGAATTGCTTGATAAGAGGGCGAAATGAGTTCTTATAGTAAAAAGGAAAGAGAAACTAAATGATTCATTCAACACGGGACTTAATCTTATCTTTTGCAATCAAAAAGGAACATTCAACAAGGTTACAAAGAAGTTTAATTCTCTATATCAATATTCTCAGTGAAGGAGATGGTAAAGATTCTTCAACAATCTTGTCGATCTCACCCTCGCCGATTGAAGGGTTTTCATGAGAGATTTTTCGCAAGGTTCCTTATTGATAACTTCATTATTAGCGAGATCTTCGCAGCTTTCATAATCATAATCACTATCAGGAGAGTTGGGTACTTCATCATCTTCAACTTCCAACGGTTCAACAGAGACAGGATCAAGGGATTTAGAAAGTAAAATATTATTCACAAGAACTTACGCTTTGGGGTGAAATTGACGAAGAAGTGCCTTACGTTGATTTCTACTGCGGATCTCTTTAAGATGATTAAGGTAGTTAAACCTCCTTACAGCTCGGTCGCGAGATTGAGCAAGGGAAGCAACTAGAGTTGCATTTTCCTTACGAATCTTAGCATGCGCCGCTTCCAAAGTAGATAGAGAGGAGTGAAGATTTTTCTCAGACTCTGCAAGAGTAAAGAAAGACATTAAAATTATAAAATGGAAAGTGGTATATAAAATTAGAAAAGAAAAATAATGGAAAAGGCAGTCAAATCTTATGACTACCTTCCTTCTGCGAGATAAGATATTGAGTAAGGGCCAAGCAATTATTCCCCAAGTTTTCCATGGAATTATCAAAACCATCACCAACAAGACCTTTTAACCATGAACGCAAACTCTTTTCGTTAGAAATCAATAACTTATTTTGCTTCGCAAGGGAAGAATGGGATTCTTTTAACTTGGTATAATCATCCTTGAGTTGGTTTGTTTTAACACTTAGATTTATTCTATTCGAATAAGTTTATCTCTTTCAAAGTGGTAGTATCTTCAAGTTTATTTTCAAAGAGGCGGATAGATTTGTTCTTGCTCATTCAATGCTTTTTTACAAGCATCAAGTTGTTGCGAGGATATCGCCACCTTATCCAATAAAGCTCGCTTCTCTTGAGATAAAGTTCCATTTTCATCGATAAGGTTTCCAACTCCAAATTAGATTTATTCAAAGAATATGAGAGACGCGACACTTCATTACTTAATAATTCTTGATTTTGAACTAAGCGAGATGTTTTCTTGAGAAAGATTATTTATTTGATCCATAGAAAATGTATGGAGGTTATCTAAACGATTATATTGCTCCATCCATGCGTCTCTTTCCGTTCGAGTTTCTTCCACAATAGATTCCAATTGATATATCTCCATCTTACGTTTACGGTGCAAAACTTGAGAGGCGAACCAAGTTTCAAAAAAAAAAAAAAAAAAAAAAAAAAAATGGGAGGAGAGATACCTTTTAGTTCTTCATTTTTCTTGCGAAGGTTATCGCGATCCAGTAAAGTATTATGAAGACTATTCTTCAAAGTCTTAATTTCTTGTTCCAAGGATATTTGCGATATCGTATCGGAACCAAAATATTTACCCAAAGATTCGTAAACACTAGTTCGGTGGGATCGGTGGAGGCTTTCTTAACATCATTCATGGTATACGATAAAATTCTAAAAGCTATATCCATCCCCTCCAAATTTTCTTTGGTAAGAGAGATAGATTTTGAGGAAGAAGAAATAGTAGAGGAAGAAGGAAAAGTTGAATCACCCGTGGTTATAAGATCGCTTGATTGGAGAAACACGATCAATAGGTGGGGCGAGACAAAAGTAAAAGTGGGGAGAGGCACGTCTGAAGAATTTCATTCACGAGAAAATTCGGGGATTGATTTATCCTGCGAAGATCTTGTAGGGAAAGTAGAAAATTTAAATCCAGAAAAGGAACAGTAGGAGTAGCGGCGGGAACATCGGGTTTATTATGGCAAAACCTTTTGGGAGATCTATCATCATTCTTATCATCCTACGAATAATAAATCAATTGAGAAAGCAGAGGCAACAAAATTGCTATTGAAGAAGTAAATATTTCTAAAATACCTTACTACTGCAGTGTTTGTTTTGGAAGCGAGAGACTTGATTGCGAAGAGGATTTTGGTTGCGAACCCGTAGGGATGTTAGGGTTCACCACGGTATACTTAGAACTGGGTTTATTCTTGCTAAAACAAAAAATGGCGGAAGAAATATCAAAAGAAGAATAAAATCAAGATGAAGTAATTTCAATAAGGAAGATCAATCAAGAGAATAGTCAAAATCAATAAAATTAACAAACCTGGATGCCATGAAAACAGTAGCAGAAAGACAGTAAAAAGAAGGTGATGAAGATGAACATCATGAAATAATTGCAGACGATGAGGAAGATAGAGAAGAAGAGAAAGAGTGCTTTTCACAAGAGATTCTCCTTTAAATAGAAGAAAAAAGAGTGGCGGAGGATAACATTAAATATCTTAGGTAAAAAGAGTAATTTTAGACACGTGTAAACGGTTATCCCAAAATTCAAGGAATCAAATTAAAGTAGATTTCTGTGGGAAATAGAAGAGATTTTTTTTCATACTATTTCATGAATACTTCATGCTTCGCATACTTCAAGAGATAGTACTTCTTGTTCACTTCGCAAAGCTTCGGAACTTCGCAAAAGAATAGAGGCAAGTACGTACTTTTCAAGTCCAGTATTCTTTCACTCGTTCCTTCATCAACAAATGTCAAAGATCACCACAGTAACAAATTTTTCCTTAAAAATCGCTCTCCAAGCAATATTCAAGGAAAAAGAGGCAAGATGTAGGATCAGAATATCGCAACTCCAATACTTCGCGAGATTAATAAACGACTGCGTCGCGAAGGAGTCGCATGGAGGTAAATAAATGACGTAATAGATGACGACAGTCAGAACATGAGGAAAGTGTGAAGACTTGGCGAGATTTAGGAGTGTCACGAGGACAAACACTTATATACTTGCGACACTTCGCGGAGTCGATTCCGAAAATAAAGGACGGCTTATTTGTCATCCACTATGTAATACCCTATATAAAGGGTTGAGTAAGTCTGTTGTGAGGAGGATTCTTTTTGAATTGTTAAGCAAGTCATTAGAGAGAGAAAATCAAGAGTGATTGTAATTTCTTTAGCTCACATTCTACATTTCTTTGTAAACCTTTCAAGAAAACAATTAATAAAACACATTATTATTCATCTTCAAATGGATTGATTAAGCAAATTCGAGTGAGGGGTGTAGTGTAGGATTTCCTGCAACTACGGTATAGATGTAAGAGCTTTTGATGCACCATGCTTGTGATTTACAACTAATTTTTTAGAAATCTACTTTTGGCAAAGAAAAGACTAAATAAAAGAGCTAGAATTGTTATGAGTCATTATATGAACCAATAGAATGTGATTAATGGTGGAATCCGAAGTCCCAGTCTCTCTCGATATTGTGACAATATTTTGTATATGTTTTTTCTTGTTTTTAGTATATTCCATTATTTAAGCCTAAAATCAATTTCAACAAAGTCAGAGTGAACGACAACCTTTTACCACTATATAAAATTCGATCAATTTTTAGCGCCGCCGACGCAGACTTGTGTATAGATTTGTTTTTAGGTTTTATTTTTATTTTTATTATTTTTGTTCTTTTTTACGCATTTTGGTATTTCTGTTTGCTTTCAGATTTGGAGTGGAGCGAAAGAAAAAGAGAAAGTGCTGAAAAGAAAAGCAAAGCCAAAATAGGAAAGAAAATAGAAAATCGAACGGAGTGAAGAAGAAAATTTTGTATATAGTGTTATTATTATTATTTTTATTTTTTTAGAAGCGTAATTAGGGTTATATTTTTGTAATCTTTTATTTTTGGACATTTTTTTTATTTTTTTTGGACTTTATTTTTGATACTTTCTTTTGGACTTTATTTTTAAAACCCTAAGGAAGGGTTATTTTGAATATAAACTGCACAGGGAAGGGTGACGATTACATTATCTCGTCCCCTCGGGTTCGTACAACGACATAGAGTCGGTGGCCTGAGTCGACTTCAACGGTTCATCCCGTATGGAGCGGGAGGTAAGTTTGTCGAAACACTCGCGAATCCCCTGTCGGGTTATTGTATTCCTTCGTTTGCATATATGTCGAGGGAACCGACTAAATGTCGCTTTAATTTACTAGTAAAGGGCAAGGCCTGGCCATACAAGATAAGGGTTCGGATTCCATTACCGTTCTCTTCTTGCCCGCCTTAGGAAAACAATACTTAACGCGTGATCGCTGTCGTAAGCGTCAAAAATAATTTCACTTTCTTACTCACTGATGAGTGCCAAATATTGCATATTTCTACACCTTTTTATTGGCATTTCACTCATCTTTTGTGCTTTAAAATCATATATTATCCCAGATTCTGTATTTTCTTTGTTTTCAAGAATAAATACTTGTACTAATTAATTTTATGTTTTTAGGTAGTAAATAAATCTTGGATGAATTGAGGAGCCAAAAGAGCAGAAAGTTGGAGACTAGCGACTATGGAAGAGAAGTTGCCACCCGCTTGCGCATCAGTTGCAACCTGACAAGTAGCAACCCGGTTACAAAGATATGGGCTTGAGCTATCCAAGATCCGACCCATGACCCGAATCCAAGCCCGATTCATCCTGAGCCGTGAGATTCGATATATACGCATCCAACGGTCGCTTCAACCCGCGCATCGTTGTTCGCTGCGTCCGCCTAACACCTTAGCCACCTACCCTCTTCACCCATCGACCAAACACTCCCCTCACTTTCTTTTCTCTCTTTCTCTCCCGACAGAACTACCAGAGCCCCCATCTCCTTCCCCCGACCATATGCAGAGCCAACACCACCACCACCATTTTCTTCTCCCGACAACACCAACACCACATCCGCACCAACAGCCGCCTTCTCCGCATCTCTAGCTCAAGCTATCTCCTTCATAGCTTCTCCCATAACCCTAGAAGCTAGGTTTGAGATAGATGGAGCTAGGGTTTCCTGTGAGCATTAATGGCTTGCAGAGCCGAATTGGAAGAGGGAACACGATTGGGTATGCATTTAATGTCAAATTTGAGTGTTAGAGAAGATGGAGAGGTATAAAATTGAGTTGTTCCTCATCTGAGAGGAGGGTCTGGAATTTTAGGGTTTATTTTTGTTAATTTAAATTCAATTGTGTTTTAACTACTTTGATTATGTTCTAATTCACTCTGCTAGGGTGTAGATGAAACCCCTAATTTGATGTTAAGTTAATCAATTCTCTATTATTGTTCTTGTTGTGCTTCATTGTTTTAGGAAGGATTAGTTAGCTAGTTGAACAAATTAACATGTGATTAGTTGTATTGTAAGAAGACATCTAATACTAGGGGTGAGTTAGTGAGAGTAGCTAATAAATCATCCATTGTATTCTTCCCTGGAAGGGATCAAGAACATAATTTGAGTTAATTTCCTTAGCATAGGGTTAGAAGGTGAATTCTATCATCCTAGTGCTCTCCAACTGTTGTTTACAACCTCTCTTGCATCCTTTCTACCTTAGAATTACAATCACAACAACACCTTGTCGTTTCGACACACTCAAAACCACCTTGTTACTGTTTTTATGTTTTGAATCAGTTTAGTAAGACCATAAGCATCACCATTACACCCTCCAAATCTCTGTGGATCGACCTGTGCTTGCCCTGTGTTGATAGTTGACACTGTGCACTTGCAGTTTACATTTGTAGGCATCTTTCCAAGCCTACCAAGTTTTTGGCGCCGTTGCCGGGGATTTGATGGCAGTGTAGTTGTTTCTGTTGCTTCACTTTACTGAATTTTAGCTTAGTCTTGTATGTATTAGCTTGCATTCCTTATATTATCAATCATTGTAGTATAACTTAGCTGAAACTTGTTATATTTCTGCATCTTAAGCATTCCTTCATCTCGCTCTTGCATTTCTAACTGTAATTTGTTTCAGTAGGTTAGTTACTTCTTAGCGTAATAGCATGCTGTAGCTTAGTGTAACCCATCTGTTTATATATTTTGCATTTGGTTCATCTTAGTTGCATCTTAGTTAACTCCATTGTGTGCTCCATCTTTCATCATTTTTGTTTACTTGCATTGTCCTGTATCTAGTTGAAGTTTACATGTATTTAGATTGCTATTTTTCAGCTATTATAGTGTAAAGTTGTAACCTATTTGCTATTTAATCTGCATTTTAGTTTTGCTATATTAGCTGTAACTTATTCCATGGCAAATTAGATTCTGTAGTTGTTCAGTTGTAGTTCATTATCATCTTCAGTTTTGTAACAATTCCTTGTAACTTGGCTGATCTGAATGATTATAAACGTTGCGATGATTTACTTCCATTCTTTTCCTATATTTCTTCAATAAAAACACTGTTTGAGCTATAAATAAATCTTTTGATTGTGTTATTGACATGAAGAGCTAAACCACAACACTGGGATAACAGAGGAAGACTTATTCACAATTATTTGGTAACTATATTTGATTCTTTATGACTTTTTGCACTTGATTCAATTGATTTATGATTTTCACTAATTAGTTGTGATTTCGTTTGATGGCGTATGCTTAGATGTAAGAGCTTTTGATGCACCATGCTTTTGATTTACAACTAATTTTTTAGAAATCTACTTTTGGCAAAGAAAAGACTCAATAAAAGAGCTAGAATTGTTATGAGTCATTATATGAACCAATAGAATGTGATTAATGGTGGAATCCGAAGTCCCAGTCTCTCTCGATATTGTGACAATATTTTGTATATGTTTTTCTTGTTTTTTAGTATATTCCATTATTTAAGCCTAAAATCAATTTCAATAAAGTCCGAGTGAACGACAACCTTTTACCACTATATAAAATTCGATCAATTTTTGGCGCCGCGACGCGGACTTGTGTATAGATTTGTTTTTAGGTTTTATTTTTATTTTTATTATTTTTGTTCTTTTTACGCATTTTGGTATTTGTTTGCTTTGATTTGGAGTGGAGCGAAAAGAAAAGAGAAAGTCTTTGAAAAGAAAAGCAAAGACAAAATAGGAAAGAAAATAGAAATCCGAACGGAGTGAAGAAGAAAATTTTGTATATAGTGTTATTATTTTTTTTTTTATTTTTTTTTTTAGAAACTGTAATTAGGGTTATATTTTTGTAATCTTTTATTTTTGGACATTTTTTTTATTTTTTTTGGACTTTATTTTTGATACTTTCTTTTGGACTTTATTTTTAAAACCCTAAGGAAGGGTTATTTTGAATATAAAGCGACGGGGGAAGGACGCAGCGATTCATGATCTTGTCTCGGCCCCTCGGGTTCGTATAACCGACATAGGGAGTCGGTGGCCGAGTCGACTTCAACGGTTCATCCCCGTATTGAACGGGAGGTAAGTTTGTCGAAACACTCGCGAATCCCTGTCGGCGGGTTCTGTATTCCTTCGTTTGCATATATGTCGAGGAACCGAATATTTGCTTTAATTTACTAGTAAAGGGCAAGGCCTGGCCATACAAGATAAGGGTTCCGATTTCATTACCGTTCTCTTCTTGCCCGCCTTAGGAAAACAATACTTAATGTGTGATCGCTGTCGTAAGCGTCAAAAATAATTCCACTTTCTTACTCACTGATGAGTGCCAAATATTGCATATTTCTACACCTTTTTATTGGCATTTCACTCATCTTTTGTGCTTTAAAATCACATATTATCCCAGATTCTGTATTTTCTTTGTTTTCAAGAATAAATACTTGTACTAATTAATTTTATGTTTTTAGGTAGTAAATAAAGCTTGGATGAATTGAGGAGCCAAAAGAGCGAAAAGTTGGAGACTAGCGACTATGGAAGAGAAGTTGCCACCACACGTGCGCATCGGTTGCAACCCGACAAGTAGCAACCCGGTTACAAAGATATGGGCTTGAGCTATCCAAGATCCGACCCATGACCCGAATCCAAGCCCGATTCATCCTGAGTCGTGAGATTCGATCTATCCGCATCCAACGGTCGCTTCCAACCCGCGCATCGTTGTTGCCGCGTCGCCTAACACCTTAGCCACCTACCCTCTTCACCCATCGACCAAACACTCCCCTCACCTTCTTTTCTCCCTTTCTCTCCTGACAGAACTACCAGAGCCCCCATCTCCTTCCCCCGACCAGATGCAGAGCCAACACCACCACCACCATTTCCTTCTCCCGACAACACCAGCACTACAGCCGCACCAATAGCCGCCTTCTCCGCCTCTCTAGCTCAAGCTATCTCCTTCATAGCTTCTCCCATAACCCTAGAAGCTAGGTTTGAGATAGATGGAGCTAGGGTTTCCTGTGAGCATTAATGGCTTGCATAGTCGAATTGGAAGAGGGAACACGATTGGGTATGCATTTAATGTCAAATTTGAGTGTTAGAGAAGATGGAGAGGTATAAAATTGAGTTGTTCCTCATCTGAGAGGAGGGCCCTGAATTTTAGGGTTTATTTTTGTTAATTTAAATTCATTTGTGTTTTAACTACTTTGATTATGTTCTAATTCACTATGCTAGGGTGTAGATGAAACCCCTAATTTGATGTTAAGTTAATCAATTCTCTATTATTGTTCTTGTTGTGCTTCATTGTTTTAGGAAGGATTAGTTAGCTAGTTGAACAAATTAACATGTGATTAGTTGTATTGTAAGAAGACATCTAATACTAGGGGTGAGTTAGTGAGAGTAGCTAATAAATCATCCATTGTATCCTTCCCTGGAAGGGATCAAGAACATAATTTGAGTTAATTGCCTTAGCATAGGGTTAGAAGGTGAATTCTATCATCCTAGTGCTCTCCAACTGTTGTTTACAACCTCTCTTGCATCCTTTCTACCTTAGAATTACAATCACAACAACACCTTGTCGTTTCGACACACTTAAAATCTCCTTGTTACTGTTTTTGTGCTTTGAATCAGTTTAGTAAGACCATAAGCATCACCATTACACCCTCCAAATATCTGTGGATCGACCTGTGCTTGCCCTGTGTTGCTAGTCGACACTGTGCACTTGCAGTTTACATTTGTAGGCATCTTTCCAAGCCTACCAAGTTTTTGGCGCCGTTGCCGGGGATTTGATGGCAGTGTAGTTGTTTCTGTTGCTTCACTTTACTGAATTTTAGCTTAGTCTTGTATGTATTAGCTTGCATTCCTTATATTATCAATCATTGTAGTATAACTTAGCTGAAAATTGTTATATTTCTGCATCTTAAGCATTCCTTCATCTCGCTCTTGCATTTCTAACTGTAATTTGTTTCAGTAGGTTAGTTACTTCTTAGCGTAATAGCATGCTGTAGCTTAGTGTAACCCATCTGTTTATATATTTTGCATTTGGTTCATCTTAGTTGCATCTTAGTTAAGTCCATTGTGTGCTCCATCTTTCATCATTTTTGTTTACTTGCATTGTCCTGTATTTAGTTGAAGTTTACATGTATTTAGATTGCTATTTTTCAGCTATTATAGTGTAAATTTGTAACTTATTTGCTATTTAATCTGCATTTTAGTTTTGCTATATTAGCTGTAACTTATTCCATGGCAAATTAGATTCTGTAGTTGTTCAGTTGTAGTTCATTATCATATGTAATTTTCCATTAGTCGATCTTTGTCATTGTGGTTACTGCTTGCAACTCAGTCTTAAGATTTACCAACAGTAAAAACCTCAGAACTTGGGGTACTTGAAATTTTAATCTGTAAATCTTATTTGTCACATCACAGCTGCCTGTGCTTGCTTCTTGAACTTTCTGCACTCGAGCTGACTGAATTACAAGTAGTTTAAACTTTTATCCTTTGTGTTGTGCAACCATATGTTAGATTTAAATTACAATCAGTAGTTGTCAATTGGTTTACATCATATCTCTGGGTCTGTAACTTTCATCCCACTTGAGTTACTTGGGTTAGTTGAGCATATGCCGGCATAACTTATATTTTGCTAAGGATTGTCTGTCACCCGTGTTTGGAGTCTCAACAAGTGTGTAGCAGTTTTGTTAGTTCACTACTACTCAGAATCTTTAATCACCAAACCTATGTTAGTAAAATTCGGTCGAGCATACCCATAATTCATAAGAATCTCTTTTTTGACATTTTTCGTGTTTGGAGTCTAATAGTGCTTTTGAACCCTTGAATCTTTAATCTGTACCATTAATTCGGGAATTGAAACTATTTGTTGAGTTTAGGGCCTGAATTTTGTTGAGTTGAACCGAAAAAAAGCCAAGGAAAGAAGAAAAAAAAGGGGGCGCAGGACAATCTGTGGAAGTGCCTAAACCCAGTTTTATACTGGCGGTATTGTATTCTCAAACTTGATGTCAGTCTCAAGTGATTGCTTCGACTGCTGAAATAGTATTCATCACTGATTTTCAATTTCGGTATCCATAAGCATAATACGGTATTGTTTGAGTGAAATATTTGCTTGCTGAGTTCGTAAACTCATTGTCCAAACTGTCAATCTCTGATCTTTGGTACTATACCTTGTTCACCTGGTAAACTAGCTGCCCTGGTACCTTTACATGATAAGCCAACTACTTTGCTGAGTATTGCTCAACCCTGCAATATCTGGAATTTGTGCATGATTCTGTGACACTTGAGAAAAAATTTTGTTAGCTGAAAACTTGTGCTTGTGTCTCCTTGGCTTCGGCAAAACCTGTGCATGGTTCCATCCCCTGTAACTGTTTAAGCTTGTCATGTTTGATCAGCAACTTGCTGTTAGCCAAGTTTGTTGTTGATCTGTTGATATCCTGTGAATCATAGTCACCTGCCAAAATTGTTGTTTTTCACAACCACACAGCACATGCTTCACCTTGAGTGAGCATAATCTAGCTGCCCTGTAAACTGTGCACATTTTCTGTTATTTGGTTAACCTGCCAAACAAATTTTTTGCGGTGCAATTTCTTAACGTCTTCAGTTCTGATTGTTAAAGGGTTAGCTTGTGACCCTGTTGAATGTGTTGGTTGGCTGAATTGTTATAGCCAAGCAGACCTTTGCATACGATCTGAATCTGCAACCTGCTAAAATTGTTTGATCGGCTGTGTGAATGTTTAACATGCTTGATGTTCTAGCTAGGCTATGATTGTGTCTTTTAGAGACCAAACAAACCGACTAGTTAGAATCCGCCCAGACGATATTGTCAACATACCCAGTTCTTCAACAGAAAGCCCGGACAGTGCGAGGCAATGGGTGATGAACCAACCCAACCAAGTAGTCTCAAAGACTACATGTACCCCACTAGGGCTAGTCAGCCCTCTTGCATCATTCTACCGGTGATCTTTGTGATTTGAAGCGAAAGCAAGCACAATTCACATGTTACCGTGTTTAGAGGGGTTAATCTGGAAAACCCCTATCACCATGTTAGAGACTTTGAAGATATCTCAGCCCAGGACTCTACGTTTTACCCAAATGACGGAAGAGTCCCTCAAGATGAGATTGTTCCCTTTCTCTTTGAAAGAAAAATCCAAGTCATGGCTTCATGCCCTACAACCACAGTCCATTAGAACATGGGATGATCTCACAAAAGAGTTTTTCAAAAAGGTTTTCCCCAACCATAAGATCTGCGACAATTCGCCAAAGTTTAAATGGTTTTGTGCAATTAGAAGACGAAACTCTAGCAAAATATTTGGAGAGATTCAATGAATTATTACTCCAATGTCCCCACCATGGTTTTGAAAAATGGAGACTTGTGCAAATTTTGTATGAGGGTCTAGATGTTAGGACCAGAACCACGGTTGAGTCAATGTGCAATGGTGCATTTATTGACAAAAGTCTTGATGAGGCTTGGACTTTCTTAATCGAAGTCGCTGAAAAGACTCGGAGGTGGGAGTCCATCCGTGAACCTAAAAGGACTACCCATGTAGCTAATGTTCATAGAATCGAGTCTGACTTTGAGGGAAATGCAAAGATGGCATCTTTGGCTAGGAGAATAGAAATGCTAGAGTTGCGAGAAGAATGTAAAAACTAATGCCCCTACTCTCCGTGACCAAATTGAAATGGCCACTTGTGCCGCATGCCATAGCTCAGACCACTTAGTGGAAAGTTGTCCAGACCTACATGCATTTCAAGAGTCTAAATCCGAGCAAGCCAATGCGTTGTACCATAGGCAAGAGAACAACCCTTATTCTCAAACCTACAACCCAGGGTGGAGGAATCACCCTAACTTCTCATGGTCCAAAGGGCCTGTACAAGGGGGAACAACAAATAATAACCAAGGATACTCATATCCTAGAAACCCCCAAGTACAACCACACACTCGGTACACCTAGAGAAAAAGCCTAGCTTTGAAGACAGTGTCGGTCTGTTGACCCAAAATCTTTTACAACTTCAAAAGACCACCGACCAACGTTTCACAAGTCTAGAACTTAAAATGGGTCAAATTTGTGATGCATTGAATGAGAGAGAAAAGGTAAACTCCCTAGTCAACCCCAACAAAATCCAAAGAATGTATTTGGGCGAGGCACTTCAACCTGCAATGAAACTTCACATAGTCATGTGAATCTTTGTCACCACTCTTCGTAGTGGTAAAGTTTTTGAGAACAATGTAGGTGTACCACAGTCAAGCGAGTCTAAATCGGACTCCCAAGTACACACAACACATGAAAAACATCTACCGTAGAAAAAGAATCTGAGCATGTTGATAAACCTAAAAGTCCTACTGATATAGATGTTTCTTTGCCAAGTCATGCACCTGTTGCTCCATTCCCACAAAGGTTGGTGCAGCAAAAAGGGGGTAACCAGTACAACGAGATTTTGGAAATGTTCAAACGAGTTAACATAAACATTCCATTTCTCGAAGCAATCAGGCAGATACCCACCTATGCTAAGTTTTTGAAGGATTTGTGCACACAAAAGCGAAAGCTTCATGTGCATAAGCGTGCTTTTCTCACTGAGCAGGTGAGCTCAATAATTCAAAACAAGATTCCAACTAAGTTTAGAGACCCAGGTAGTCCAACAATGACATGCACCATAGGTGACCATGTGGTCGAAAAGGCGTTACTAGACTTAGGAGCAAGTGTGAATCTATTGCCATACTCTGTGTATGTGCAACTGGGCCTTGGGGAGCTGAAACCCACTCCTGTTACGCTACAATTAGTGGACAGATCTGTGATAATCCCTCGTGGCATTGTTGAATATGTGTTAATCAAGGTTGATAAATTTTTCTTTCCTGTGGACTTCATCGTCTTAGATACTCAACCCGTGCAAAACCCAGATAGTCACATTCCTGTTATTTTAGGACGTCCTTTCCTGGCGACGTCCAATGCTATCATAAATTGTCGTAATGGAGTGTTGAAATTGTCTTTTGGTAACATGACCGTAGAACTGAATGTTTTTAACACTAGTCAACAACCCATTGATTGTGATGATAACTTGATTTGCATGAGATTAACATGATTGAGAGTCTGATCCAAGACTCATTGCCTGACATTTTGTCAGTGGACCCTTTGCAAGCATGTTTAGATAACTTTGACTTAGATCTCTTTGAGTCTAAGTACATTGGCGAAATTCATATTGCTAAATGGAAGACTGCAGTGGAACCACTTCCACTCTCTGATTCCAAATCTGCCTCACCTCTTGATGAACCACCTAAGCTTGATTTGAAACCACTACCTGATACTTTACCTGTGATTATTGCATCATGTTTAGACACAGAACAGGAAAGTCAACTTTTAGAAGTGCTTAAAGAACATAAAGGAGCCTTAGGTTGGACTATCTCAGATCTTAAAGGTATAAGTCCCACAATCTGCATGCATCACATAAATCTTGAAGAGAATACTAAACCATCTAGGG
Source organism: Papaver armeniacum (assembly GCA_023531295.1). Taxonomy (NCBI): domain Eukaryota; kingdom Viridiplantae; phylum Streptophyta; class Magnoliopsida; order Ranunculales; family Papaveraceae; genus Papaver; species Papaver armeniacum. The sequence goes on from JAJJWW010003377.1 coordinate 118,801, forward strand.
AAATGCAAAGGTGACTTAACCCCAATATGAGAGATGTTGTCAAAGGTGAGATTTTGAAATTGCTTGATGCGGGTATCATATACCCGATTCAGATAGCTTGATGGGTGGAGTCCCATTCAAGTGGTACCCAAAAAGTCTGGCATTACTTTAGTTCAAAATGAAATGAATGAGCTTGTCCCCACCCGTGTGACCACAGGGTGTCGAGTTTGTATTGACTATAGAAAACTGAACACAGTAACAAAGAAAGACCATTTTCCTCTTCCCATCATTGACCAAATTCTAGAAAGGTTGTCGAGACATAGTCACTATTGTTTCTTAGATGGCTATTCGGGCTACAACCAAATTCACATAGCACCCGAAGACCAACAAAAGACCACATTTACCTGTCCTTATGGAACATTTGCTTATCGTCGTATGCCTTTTAGGTTGTGTAATGCACCCGCTACTTTTCAACGTTGCATGATGAGCATATTTTCTGACATGGTAGATAAGTTTCTTGAAATTTTCATGGATGATTTTTCTGTCTTTGGGTCTTCTTTTGATGAATGTTTACATCATCTTACTCGTGTGCTGATTCGATGTAAGGAAAAGAATTTGGTTTTGAATGGGGAAAAATGTCATTTCATGGTTAACTCAGGCATTGTTCTAGGGCATATCATCTCGGAAAAAGGCATAGAAGTAGATAAAGCCAAGGTTGATCTCATTCAACACTTGCCTCAACCTCGTTCTGTGAGGGACATAAGATCATTCTTAGGCCATGCGGGTTTTTACCACCGATTCATCAAAGACTTTAGTAAAATTTCAAGACCTTTGTGTAATCTTCTTGCAAAAGATGTTGCATTTGTCTTTGATGATGCTTGTAAGGAAGCATGGGAGCAATTGAAGGCTCTCCTTACATCTACCCCTATAGTCAGACCACCTGACTGGACCTTACCATTTGAAATTATGTGTGATGTGTCTGACTATGCTGTAGGAGCTGTTTTGGGCCAGCGAGTAGACAAACTCCCTTATGTGATCTACTATGCTAGTAAAACACTTAATGATGCTCAAATTGAATTATTCAACAACTGAGAAAGAGTTGCTCTTTGTTGTGTTTGCATTGGATAAGTTTAGATCTTATTTGATAGGGTCTAAAGTCATCATATATTCTGACCATCTTTGCATTGAAATATCTTTTTTCTAAAAAAGATGCTAAGTCTCGTCTAATTCGATGGATACTCTTGTTACAAGAGTTCAACCTCGAAAGTCGAGATAAGAAAGGGTCGGAAAATGTTGTTTCTTTGATCACTTGTCTAGGTTGAATGTTGAATCTGTTGATGAATCCGTGCTGATTAGAGAATCATTCCCCTGATGAACAATTGATGCTTGTGTCTCGAAATGCCGTGGTTTGTTGATATCGTGAACTACCTTGCTCTACAGGTAGAATGCCTTTGCATTGGTCTAAACAAGACCGTTTTTAAATTCTTGGCTGAAGTTAAACATTTCCTTTGGGATGACCCATATCTGTTTAAATACACGCCAAGACCAAATCATTAGGAGATGTGTCCCCAATTCCCGAACAACGTGATGTCATCTCTTTCTGTCATGACCATGCATGTGGAGGCCACTTTAGTGCCAAGAAAACTGCTGCAAAGATCTTGCAGAGCGGTTTCTATTGTCCAACATTGTTTAAGGATAGCCATGCTTTTTGTGTTGCTTGTGACCGATGCCAGAAATTAGGAAGTATATCTAAGAGAAACATGATGCCCTTACAACCCATTTTGATTGTTGAGCTGTTTGATGTGTGGGGTATTGATTTCATGGGTCCATTTCCTAACTCTGAAGGTAAGTTGTACATTCTTGTTGTTGTTGATTATGTCTCTAAGTGGGTAGAAGCCATTGCATCCAAAACAAATGATCATAAAGTTGTTCTTTCTTTTCTTAAAGAAAATATTTTCTCCCACTTTGGAACACCTAGAGCAATAATCGGTGATGGAGGTAGTCATTTTTGCAATAGACCTTTTGAATCACTTGTGCGCAAGTATGGAATCACTCATAAGGTAGCAACACCTTACCATCCTCGGACTCAGTGGCCAAGTAGAAGTTTCTAATAGGGAAATTAAGCATATTCTTGAGAAGACTGTTAATCCTTCTAGGAAAGATTGGTCTTTACGTTTAAATGATGCTTTGTGGGCCTATAGAACTGCATACAAGACTCCCATTGGCATGTCCCCTTACGGACTTGTGTACGGTAAAGCTTGTCATCTACCTAAAAAGTTAGAACATCGTGCATATTGGGCTAAAAAGAAAATGAATTTTGATCTTGATAAGGTGGTACTCAAAAGAAAACTTCAACTCAATGAGTTAGAAGAATTGAGAAATGATGCATATGATAGTGCCAAAATGTACAAACAAAGAATGAAAGTGTTTCACGACAAGCGCATTTTGCGCAAGTCTTTCACACTGGTCAAAAAGTTTTATTGTACAACACTCGTTTGCATTTGTTTCCGGAAAGTTACGTTCTCGATGGTGGTCCATTCTTGGTACGTGCATTTGTTTTCCCCCATGGAGCCGTTGAAATCGAAAACCCAGCAACCAAGAACATCTTCAAGGTCAATGGTCGAGAGATTGAAACCATTTACGGAGCATCTTCCACCGAGAAGTTGAGACCGTAGACCCTGGAAGACCCCATCTATGTGGACTAAACTAGTTCACTTGTGTACATACATATGGACTAAAAATCCATTCTCTTTCCCTTTTTCTTTTTTTTTTTTAATGTGTGCTAACCAAACTTTTTGTCTTGCGCTCTTGTTGTTTGCTTTCAAAGCATTCATCCTCTATGGTTTAGCAACATCCTCGTGCATCCGGTAATCTCTTCCCTTTTCTCTACTCAACATAGTTCTCATGGTATGTGATTTGTTTGAATTCTTATCATATGTTGACACATTGAGGACAATGTTAGATTTAGGTTTGGGGGTGTGTTTTGTATATAGAGTTTTTAGTCTTTTGAAAAAAAAAAAAAATATATATATATATATTCAAAACTCTTTGTAAATATGTACATAAAACCTCCAACTTTTAGAGATCTTAGAGTCACTAGCATGCTTCTAGCTATGTTTACATAGAGAGTCCGACCGAAATAACCGAATTTGGAAGTCTTGGAGAACACAATCGGGTTTCTTAGTTGATTAGAGCGTTAAAGTTGGATTTAACCATGCTTGGGAGGCGAATTAGGTGCTGCAAAGATATTCGGTAGTAGAATAGTGATCACCCATAGTGGAGACTACCCATTTTTACATCAAGCGAGGCACCGACCTTCATTTTTTTGTGACTTTCTAGAAAATCTTTTAGAGTGTGTGTCACCGTACGTCAATTCCGGGTAGGAATGGTGAGCTACCCAACTTCGCACCACTTTCAGCACTATTTTTGATCTCTTGAGTGCTAATTTTGTCAATCATGAGGGTGACGTTTAAAGATGAAAACTCCTTCTTGTAGTTCGATTTGTAGTTAGCATCACTCTCTTCCTCTCGACAACACAACAGATCCATAGAAACACATCATAAATCGAGCATAGGCAACGTCGAGAATATTTGAAGAAAATTTGAAATAGTCCAAGGTTTACATACAACAATTCAAAGAAAAGAAAATAAGATGAGAATTAGTGAAGTTTATAAAATCAAGACAATACAAGTTGTGAAGAATTGAGTGATAAAGTCCTTCATCCATGGAGTTAATAGTTTTATTGTTTTTGTTGTTATTTTCAATTTCTTTTTAAAAAAATAAAAAAATAAAAAAAATAAAAAAAATTGTAGTTTATTTTCTTAGTTTTGATACCACCATGGTAAAGAAGAAGAATTCAAAAGAAAATTCCAAGCAACAAGGAATTTGAAGAGAAAAGTTACAAATTGTCAAGTTTTTGCGAAGTTCAGAAGTTCATCATCAATAGTTGAAGACCGAAGATTGAAGACGTTTCTATGGATGCTGTGAGAGTGATGTTAATTGCCGATCGGATGTGAAGGTAAGTGAGTACTCCCATCCTTGCTAATGGTTGATTTCATTTTCTTAGAGATCATCAGAAAAGATTCTTTTGTCCACAATTGCCTTGGAGTCTCCGTAAATTATTTCGAAGGTTATCCTTCTCACCTTCAACGTGTGCAGGATTTCTCTCTTTATTACTGCTGCACACATGAGAGACTAAAAAGCGGTCTTTTTGAGTGCAATTATCATAAAACCCTATTGGTGAGGCAGAAGTCGAGGTTTGTGATCACTCTCGAACCCGAATTCTTTCATATGGTATGGTTATTCTCGCTCAACTCTTAAGGATGAGAATGCGTTCTTTAATAGTTCTAACTTCTTGTTACTAGCATGCAGAAACTCTATGTCCTCATAGCTCCTTGGATACTTGAGACTCTTTTACGCTCTGAAGTTGGAGAAGGTTTTGTGGGTACATCTCTGGTAAACCCTCACGAGACTACAACTCGTCCACTAGGGACACCTAGGGGTTTAAAGGCTTAGTGCATACGCTAAATGCATTCGAGAGACCAAATGACAGGTGGTATAGTTAGGATTTCTTAATTTTGTTTCACTTGAGGACAAGTAAAATTCAGGTTTGGGGGTATTTGATGAGTGCCAAATATTGCATATTTCTACACCTTTTTATTGGCATTTAACTCATCTTTTGTGCTTTAAAATCATATATTATCCCAAATTCGTATTTTCTTTGTTCTCAAGAATAAATACTTGTACTAATTAATTTTATGTTTTTAGGTAGTAAATAAAGCTTGGAGAAAGTAAGGAGCCAAAAGAGGAGAAAGTTGGAGATGAGCGACTATGGAGAGTAAAGTTGCCACCACGTGCGCATCAGTTGCAACCCAACAAGTAGCAACCCGGTTACAAAGATATGGGATTGAGCTATCCAAGATCCGACCCATGACCCGAATCCAAGCCCGATTCATCCTGAGCCGTGAGATTCGATCTATCCGCATCCAACGGTCGCCCAACCCGCGCATCGTTGTTCACGTTGCGTCCGCCTAACACCTTAGCCACCTACCCTCTTCACCCATCGACCAAACACTCCCCTCACCTTCTTTTCTCTCTTTCTCTCCCGATTTAACTACCAGAGCCCCCATCTCCTTCCCCCCGACCAAATGCGAGCCAACACCACCACCACCATTTCCTTCTCCCGACAACACCAACACCACAAGCCCAGCACCAACATCCGCCTTCTCCGCCTCTCTAGCTCAAGCTATCTCCTTCATAGCTTCTCCCATAACCCTAGAAGCTAGGTTTGAGATAGATGGAGATAGTGGTTTCACCAATGAGCATTAATGGCTTACATAGCCGAATTGGAAGAGGGAACACGATTGGGTATGCATTTAATGTCAACTTTGAGTGTTGGAGAAGTTGTGATATAAATTAGTTGTTCCTCATCCGAGAAGAGGGTCCGGAATTTTAGGGTTTATTTTTGTTCATTTAAATTCATTTGTGTTTTAACTACTTTGATTATGTTCTAAATCACTCTTCTAGGGTGTAGATGAAACCCCTAATTTGATGTTAAGTTAATCAATTCTCTATTATTGTTCTTGTTGTGCTTCATTGTTTTAGGAAGGATTAGTTAGCTAGTTGAACAAATTAACCTGTGATTAGTTGTATTGTAAGAAGACATCTAATACTAGGGGTGAGTTAGTGAGAGTATCTAATAAATCATCCATTGTATCCTTCCCTGGAAGGGATCAAGAACATAATTTGAGTTAATTGCCTTAGCATAGGGTTAGAAGGTGAATTCTATCATCCTAGTGCTCTTCAACTGTTGTTTACAACCTCTCTTGCATCCTTTCTACCTTAGAATTACAATCACAACAACACCTTGTCGTTTCGACACACTCAAAACCACCTTGTTACTGTTGTTGTGCTTTGAATCAGTTTAGTAAGACCATAAGCATCACCATTACACCCTCCAAATCTCTATGGATCGACCTGTGCTTGCCCTGTGTTGCTAGTCGACACTGTGCACTTGCAGTTTACATTTGTAGGCATCTTTCCAAGCCTACCACTCACTAAATATAAATGAAGTACAAGGTAAGGAAGAGTTCGTTTCCACAGAGAGGCAATTTTTGTTATGTGATTTTCAGTTTCTAAGGTAACCAAGGGGGGATTTTTGTTGTTTTAACGAAATACTAAAGTAAAAATAAAATAAAGCAAAGCAAATAATTGGAATAATCAATAAGGAGAAGATATTGGTCACGGGATAGTATCATTCACAAACATGTATTTTCATCAATGATTAGAATTGGTATTTTAATCTCTTATTTACTAAAAGTCCTAGGATACCTTGATCGCAAGTATATCCCGCTAATACCATTTTCATCACAACCACATTAAAAGATGCATATGTGAATTCTTCTAGAAAGCAACCTAAAGTGTAAAAGCACAATTAGATTTAACTCCCTAAAAGCAATAAGTTCTATGGAATAAGACTAATCAATGCAAACGAATGTGTAAAAGCACTAATCTTTTTAACAAAAGTTATGATTCACTTGTGACTAGTAGGATATATCACTACAAGCACTACCCACAATTATGCTACTTAGAATCGGGGATAAACAACTTTTTCGTATTGAAAACCCTAATATAGCTCTAGAGATGAATGTAAATCGGATTGATTCGGACTCAACCAAACAAACTATCAAATCATATAACACTATTAATTGTGAATCAAAAACAATAAAATATTGAGACAAAACTAATTCATTGAATCATATGACATATTGAGAAATCAACTTTATCCCATAACCAATAATTATTGTTTAGCAACTCATAGCTATGGAGTTCATCATAAAAATATTAATTGAAAAGAAGAAGATGAACAAAAGCAAACCCTAGAAGCGTAAACAAAACCGGCTCTCCAAAGTTCCAAGAAGAATATGTGATATGTCATATCCTTAAAGTTGTAGAAGTCTTTCCTTTAAATAGCTCTCTTGTTTCCAAAATTAGGTCTAATCTTCAAAGGTCCAAAAGATAGAAGTCCACCAAGCCCATGTGTGAGAAAAAACCCATGTAAAAACTCTGCCCAAAAACTGTCGCTGGAAAGTTGGTATTATGACCGGAAAAGTCGCCGGCAAACTATTTCAGGTGACCGGCAAAGTCCACCCGGTCATCGGTCAAACGTGTCAAATCGGTCAGGAGAGTCAGCCGGGTCAACTCGGGTCAAACCGACCGAGTCAGGTGAGTCAGGATCAGTCAGCATCGAGTTAGATGGAGTCAGGTTCTAACTAGCCTGACTGAGTTGGTATTGGCCAAGGCTATTGCACTGGCCTAAGTTGTGTTGCACCAAGATTGTACTTCACCAACGCCCATCCAGCCATGATGGCTACTCATACTTTGTAAATCTACCACTGGCACTTCACAAACTCAGTTGTAGCTCCATGACCACTAATCCTCCAATGCCAGAAGCTGCAGCTGCAGCTTCAACTCCAATCTCTCCCTGGAATATCCTCTAACTCCTGGAAGATGTACACATGGCCATGCCAAACACCAGCTTCAATTCCTTGCTCAGCTTTCACTTTATTTCGATTTGTAACCTTTGCATAGTTTTGACACACACCACGGCTCCAAGCATTCCCTGTGTAAGTCACCACCACACTCCATCCATAGCTTCTACAATTCAATCAAACCATTCTATCTCAGGTCCTACAGCTCATTCTTCTCGCAATGCAGTTGCAATTCAGTTCCTAGGCAACATCCATTAGCACCAGCTCATAACCAATCACAACATCAGACAATCATCACCTCTTCCATGATGTGCATAGTTGCACTGATTCAACACAGTTCAGGCCATTTGACCACCTTCCCAGCTTTCATCTCAACTGCAATACCTTGCCAGCAACCACAAACCATTACCCTGGACTAACCTCAAGAGCTCAACCCCAACACATTAGGTCCCTGGTAGTATCAGCAACTCCTGCTACCTCAGAAAACTCCATTTGAGCTTCCCTGTAAACCTAGACATACATCTAAAGCAGCTTCACATCTTTCTCAGCTCATTTCTTGCAGCTTAACCATCTTTGCGCTCACGCTACAGTTCAGATTTTCAATACAAACTCATTCTGACTTATTTCAACCAAGAGCCGCCAATTTATTACCCATTATTTTGCATTTTGAAATTGACTGGTCATGCTCTTACAACTTTATAACTGCGATTCCTTTTCAATTCAGTTGCCACCTGAAATTCAGCTCAACAACATCAAACTCAGAACCCAGTGCTATTCTTGTCCTTGCTCAAACAACAGCAACCACCAGCTAAACCATCTCCAGTTGCACCTTCACAGTGATCCACCTGCAGCTTCAAAGACACCACCACATTGCAGCTATAACAATTACCAGCTTCATTTAGCTGTTGCAATCACCAACCTCAGTTCTGCCATCAATTCACAGAAAACCCATGATAAACACCATTTCCTTTACAACATCAGATCTTCTCAAGTTCAGATTCTCATTAACCCATTTACTTAAACCCTAATCCAGCTTCAGACACACCCTTCTATAAATTAGAACAAACCCATTGCAGCAAATCCACAGACCCTTGAATCTTCATATCAGATGCAATTTCTTCACTAATTCAACATCACTCACTGTTGCATCTACCCTGCCAACCTGATAACAGCTTCCATGACAATCACCAGTAGCGGCTCATAATCACCACTACAATCAACTTCTCTATCTTCTGAGAAAATCATACACAACACCCATATCTCCATGGCAGTACCAGCGAACAACCTTCAACCACCACCAGTTCAGAGGTGCAACTATCAATCAAATCTAAGAGCAAAAGAAACCCATTCTTCCCTCAATTCTTCACGTCAATGATTCCTTCTCAATTGCAACACTGATTCAGAATTGAACCAAAACCCTTGAAAATAATCACCCTTATTCTGGATCGATTCATCACTGCCCTTCAGATTCACCAGCATCATCTTCAGTCTGTTCAAACTCATCTTCTCTCTCTCGATCTCACCATTAATAGCACCTCCCTTTCTCAGGCTTTAAGAGCCGTCATAGATTCAAACCAAGATGGAAAAAAATAACACCAGATGAAAAGAAATGAATTTTCTCTGATTTTTAGGTTTGGTGTAGGAAATGAGGTTGGATATAACCACCCAGGCGATGCATATAAGGGCCAACCAACCCATACAGTGCTTGTCGGTTTGGATAATCGACAACTCAATTTTTCGACTCAAGCTGTCATTCATGTGAAATTGTGGGTTCATTCTTCACCTCCTCCTTGCGCAACTTAGCCTGCTCCCAGTGAGTTGATTTATTCACCCTTTACACTCCAAATGGCTAATTTCTTCTTCTTTTGCTCATAATGACTCCATTGCACCTAATACTCAGAACTAAACATAAGAGATGCAATTCCCAAGGAAAATAACAAAGAAAGCATAAACACTAGATATAAAATTAGGTGTTTTACAACACCTATCAGATTCCCCCACACTTAGACTTTGCTAGTCCTCGAGCAAATCAAACAAAAACAATTCTAAAAAAATACATACAACTCCGTGTCGTCGAGGCTACGGTCACTTTTAGCATAAATAACAAGCCTTTAAACCCCTAGGTGTCCCTAGTGGACGAGTTATAGTCTCGTGAGGGTTTACTAGAGATATACCCACAAAACCTATTTTTCCAACTTACTAGTTCTCCGAAATGATAGTATCTAACGCGCTAAGAAGACATAGAAATTCTGCATACTAGTCATAAGAAGTTAGACACATAAATGAACACAATCTCATTCTTAAAAGTTGAGAGAGAAATAACCATCCCTTCTCGAAAGAAATTGGGTTTGAGTGATCGAAAGTCTCGACTCGCTCTCAAGGAAGGGTTTGATGAAGTTGCTCTCAATAATAAACAGCTCTTTATGGGTCACACATGTGTCCAGGTAGGAATGAAGAGAGAATCTTGCGACACATTGAATGGTAGGAAGGCAAAAACCCTCAGAAGTATTTTGAAAACCCACGTCTTTTGTCATTTTTGAAAACCCATTTTCGACGATCTCTAAGAAAGGAAATCAACCCTTAACGAAGGTGGGAATATGCTTACTTACCTCGTTATCCGTTCGGTGCAGCTAGCACCACTCTCACAACATCCATAGAAACGTCTTCGGCCTTCTATCGGGGTCTTCATCTTCGTCTTCGGTCTTCAACTCTTGATGATAACTCTTGAACTTCGTAAAATCTTGACAATATGATTCTTTCCTCTAATTCCTTGATGCTTGAAACTTCATTATAGATATTTCTTCTTTCCATTGGCTTTATTGAAAGAATACAAAACTAAAAACGAACTATACAAACCCAAAATATAATTATTATTTTTTTTGTTTTTTTTTTAATCAATTTTTTTTTGATCAATAAATAAAATACAAAATAAAAACGAAATAAAACAATAAAACTAGTAATGAACCTAAAGAAATTTTCTCTTGTCTCTTTTCTTTTTTTATTTTCTTTTATTCATTTTTTTTTTTTTTGAGACAAGAGAAAGTAAAATACAAATAAAATAAAAAATGTAAGTACAAGGGCCATGGTGTAAGTACTTTACCGCTTGATTCTTCACAACTTATATGTCTTGATGTCATAAACTTCTCGAACTCTCATCTTGATAATTTTCACTCTTGTACAATAGTCTTCAACTTATAAAAATTTCGCTCCTTGTTTTGTTGCTATATTTGAATCGAAATCTGCTCATTTAAATATTGTTGCTTGTAAACCTCGAACGTGTTCAACTTTCCTTCAAATTTGTGATGCTCCTCTTGTTGATGATGATGGTGTTTCTATGGACATTGGTGTAGAGAGAGATAAGGTGGATGGTGCTAGCGCGAACAAGATTACAAGTGGTATGTAAGTTAGCAATTCGATGTCACCATCATGGTTGATAAAAATAGCACTCAAGAGATCAAAATAGTGCTTCTATGGTGGGAGGTTGGGCAGCTCACCATTCTCGCAGGAATTTACGTACGGTGACACACACTCTAAAAGCACAAATTTAGACAGTACAAAGAATTGAAGGTTGGTGCCTCACATTATGTAACATGGGTAGTTTTCCATATGAGGGATCACTACTCTAATACCGAATTAGTCGATCTGCACCTTATTTGCCATTTGGCATGGTTAAATCCAACTTTAACTCTCATACAATTAAGAAACCCGATCATGTTCTCTGTCATCTCTAAGTTCAGTCACTCTTATGAGATTCTCGATGTAATCTTAGCTACATGTATACTATGTGACTCTAAACTAACCACAAGTTGGAGTTTTCTTATTTACTAGTTTACACAAAAGTTGAAAATTTCAAAAATTTACAACGCAAATGCTTAACCACTCCCCCACACTTAAACTTTACATTATCCTCAATGTAAATTGAATCGTCCAAAGTAAGTCAAGGTGGGAAATTCTAACAAAAAATCAGAAAAAATAAAAACAAGACAAGAAAAACTAAAAACAAAACAAGAAATAAATACAAGACAAGAAATACTCATCCTATGGGTTGCCTCCCATTTAGCGCTTGGTTTAAAGTCGCCAGCCCGACTATCTCCTTGCTTTCTATGACTCCTCCGGAGAGTACATCCACAAAGTTAACTCCTTCCACCACTTCGGAAGTGAAATTCTCATAATATGGTTTCAACCGATTTGCCCATAAACTTTAAGTTCTTTCCACTGTAGCTATGCTACTGCAATTTCCACCGCACCATGAGAAAACACATTAGTAACAATAAAAGGTCAGATCCATCGTGACCTTAATTTACAAATAAATAAATGCAAGCGAGAATTAAACAAAAGCACTTTTTGCCCAATGCAAAATTGTTTTCTAGAAATCATGTTATCATGAAATGATTTCGTCTTTTCTTATAAATGCGTGAACTTTCAAATGCATCATTGCGGAGCTCCTCTAGCTCTTGGAGTTGTAACTTCCTTTGCTTTCAGCCCCATCCATCTCCATATTGCATTGCTTAATAGCCCAAAACACCTTATGCTCAATTTCAACGGGTAAATGACAAGGTTTACCATACACAAAGCCTAAAGGGAGACATCCCTATAGGTGTCTTTATCGATTCTATAAGCCCACAAAGCATCATTAAGACGCATGCTCCAATCTTTCCTTGTTGGATTCACCGTCTTTTCTAGAATGGATTTCACCTCCCGATTAGACACCTCGGCTTGTCCATTTGTTTGGGGATGATAAGGTGTTGCAATCTTGTGCGACACATTGTACTTCTTCAACAAGCTTTGTAAAATCCTTTTTTGAAGTTGAGAACCCCATCGCTAATTATGGCTCTTGGAATTCCAAACCTTGCAAAGATATTAGCTTGCACAAAATCGAAACCACTTTAGAATCATTAGTTGGGGTAGCCTTAGCTTCCACCCATTTCGAGACATAATCAAACGCAAGTAAGATATAAAAATTCCATGGGAGTTGACAAAAGGCCCCATAAAATCAATACCCCATACATCAAAAACTTCAATAAATTGAATAAAAGTTTGTGGCATTTGATTTCGGGCACCTAGATTCTTAGGTTCTTTGGCACCTATCACAAGTTGTACAAAATATATGTGCATCCTTAAATAAAGTCGGCCAATAGAAACCACTTTCAAGTACCTTGTGAGCGGTTCTCTTACTCCCAAAATGTCCTCCGCAAGCATAAGAGTGACAAAAAGAAAAGATAGAATTAAATTCAGATTCGTGAACACACCTTCGTATTACTTGGTCACTACCATGTTTCCACAAGTATGGATCATCCCATATGTATTGGTTCCCCAACTTCTTAAGTTTGTCCCTCTCAGCACGAGACAAGTTCTTTGGGATTTGTTTAGAAACTAAGTAATTGACAATATCGGCATACCATAGTTCTCCAAAGGCAATTGAGAAGAGTTGCTCATCCGGGAAACTTTCACGCAATGGGATAGCCTCCTTGTCCACAGCAAGACGGCTCAAATGATCCGCAACGCTGTTCTCAATTCCTTTCTTGTCTTTGATTTCAATATCAAACTCTTGCAAGAGTAAAATCCATCGTATGAGCCTCGGTTTCGCCTCTTTCTTTGTAAGCAAGTACTTAAGTCTGCATGATCGAGAAAAAGACAACAACTTTTGTACCAATTAGTCAAGAGCGAAACTTTTCTAAAGCAAAAACAATGGCTAATAACTCTTTTTCAGTGGTTGTGTAGTTTTGTTGGGCCTCATTTAACGTTCTAGAAGCATAATAAATAGCATGAGGAAGCTTCCCCACACGTTGCCCAAGCACCGCACCAACCGCATAATCACTAGCATCACACATAAGCTCAAAAGGCTTGCTCCAATCCGGTGGTTTAATGATAGGTCTGAAATCAAAAGTTCTTTCAAAGCGATTGAATGCCACCATACATTTTCATCAAAGTTAAAAACCATATCTTTTGCAATAAATTACAAAGTGGTGATGCTATCTTGGAAAAGTCCTTGATGAATCTACGATAGAAAACCTGCATGACCAAGAAAAGAGCGTATCTCCCTCACCGTAGTGGGAGGGGTTAAACACGAATAAGGTCTATCTTAGATTTATCGACTTCCAAGCCTTTAGAAGATATTATATGGCCTAAAACTATGCCATGAGTTACCATAAAATGGCACTTCTCCCAATTCAAGACAAGATTTTTCAACACATCGTTCAAGGATTAGAGACAAATTGTTCAAGCAAAGGTCAAATGAATCACCAAAGACACTAAAGTCGTCCATGAACACTTCGATTATGTTTTCAACATATTCGAAAAAAAGATACTTACCATACACCTTTGAAAGGTAGTCGGAGCATTACATAAGCCAAAAGGCATCCTTCTATAAGCAAAAGTACCGAAAGGACAAGTGAAAGTGGTTTCTCTTGATCCTCCCGGCTTATCCTCCGAGCGCTATCACAACCGATTATAACACGAATAGCCATCAAGGAAGCAATAGTAAGAGTGTCCATCTAAACGTTCAAGCATTTGATCTTAATAAAAGGTAAAGGAAAGTGATCTTTTCTAGTAGTGGCATTCAATTTTTATAATCAATACAAACCCTCCAACCGGTTTGCACATGAGTTGGGACAAGTTCATTCTTATCATTCTCCACCTTTGTCACACCTGATTTCTTTGGTACTACTTGTCTGCGGGCTCACCCACTTGCTATCGGATATGGGGTAGATAACACCCACTTCAAAAGCTTGAGAGTATCTCCTTTTCATAACTTCCATCATGGGAGGGTTCAAACAACGTTACGCTTCCTTGTAGGCTTTGCATCGTCCTCCAAACGAATTTTATGCATACAAACGGCGGGGCTTATACCCTTGATATCGGCAATTGTCCATCCTATGGCCGTCTTGTATTCTTAGCACCCTTAGAAGTTTTTGCTCTGTAAATCACTAAGCTCATTAGAAACAATCACAGGTAACTCTTCATTTATCACCCAAGTACAAGTACTTTAGGTGATCGGGAAGAGGTTTCAATTCTAAAATTGTAGATTTAACAATTGAAGGTACAAGCTTTTCATCACTGCATGGTAAAGAAATGTTGATGGTGGATTTTCGTTTAAGGTTAAACTTGTAAATAACCAGAAAACTCATGCGCTGACATCTTGTAAAAGATAAAGCCATTTATAAAGTGTTGGATACTCCCTCACTTAATTCACCAAGAACGGAACATGTAGCAACAATCCCTTAGGTGAATTTCATATCGGCCTTGTATTTCACATGTACTCGGTGTGGCATGACGGCGATTGTTACTCTTACGAGTAACACGAACCTCAAGCACTATAGTGAATCATTATCGGTGTGGCATGACGGCGGGTGTTACTCTTCTGAGTAACACGAACCTCAGAACACTATAATGAAACCATGTACGAAATACCGCCACAGCTGATTCTCGGTGTGTTATACCAGCAGAGCCCTCTCGGTGTGTTATACTAGCCCGATTGAGCCCCTCTCGGTATGTTATACTAGCCGATTGAGCATCAGAACTGACCATATCATGGGATATGATGATCGATGTGATCATCCAACTCCACAAGCATGATTGGACGACCCCGGATCAATTCCATCACCTCCAGCGGTATGGAATACACACCCGCATGGTGACCATTGGCCTTCGCTTGCCAAGAAACCATCCATACCAAGCATTATGGACGGAAAACCTAAATTAGGGTTTGCGGCATATTACATGTGCCGCAAAAGCAGTCTCAACCATCCATCTTCGCGAGGTATAGATGGAGGTGTAGATGTAGACTCAAAGGCCGGAGCATGTCGACACAATCACCATGTGACCGCCTACACATGACCAATCGGTCAAAACCAACCATGATTGGTTACAACACATCGGGCTTTGAAAAGAGCATGGTCGCACTGGCTTTGAAAGCCAAAATTAGGGTTCAAGCCATCACGAGCGTCCATCTTCTCGGCACGAATGGAGGGTCACGATTAGATTAGCGGGTCCGGTCATACCAAGCATGACCACCGTGGGCCCATCTACCTCTTCTTGCGGCCGGCCAAGGCATATCATGCTGGCCAATCCAAAACGCCCGCTCAAACATGCGTGGTTACACTTCCCAAATTTCAAATCGATCTCGACCACTCAACTTCACCGGACGAATTGGGTGGCTTAGATCGCGTTTTCATGGGACGGTGAGACATGGGCGTGAACATCAGCCTACCATCTTCACGCCAAACTAACCGGCCAAGACCGACCAAGCTAGGTCGTCTTGGAAAACGCGCCGGAAAAGGGTATGGCGCGCGGCTTCTTGCGGTATCAATCTCGACCACTCCTCTTTGACGGTCAAATTGAGTGCCCCGGATCGCGCTTTCATGAGGGAACGGAATACAGGCACCTACACCATCATGCCGTCAACACGCATGTATGGTCGGTCCTCTCAAAATCCTTCCCATGCTTGGTTTCGACCAAGGCGAGAGTGATGCTTGCGCACCTCTTTAAAAAACCTAATATTCATTAACGGTCGCAGATGAGTATCTCAAGGCTCATCTCGTCCGTCCGACTTCACCGACTTGGTTACACAACCCCGGTCGAGTCAATTGGTCGATGGCGTCATTACCCCATCGCCTTACCAGCACCACAATGCACGCGCACATGAAATACACACGATACTTCACAAGTATCGACTTCCCGAGCTCTAACGCAGTTATTGATTCAGCATTACATGCTATCTTTCGTGGATCCACGATCCACATTCCAGGACATCAATCATGTCGCAAAGCTGGGGATACATACGGGGTATTGGTCTGGCGGTTTGGCGTGCGGCGTGCAGCAACGCGCCATCACAAGAATGTGTTAGGAAGTCATGGGCGGTTAAAGATGAACGGGAGAAGTGGGCAAGACTAGTCGTATCACCGGGCACACAACTCCACTACTCCATCATTCCACTACCTCCACTTCCCACGAGAAACGTGAATGAGGCTCAATGACTTGTATAAATAGGTTCTCAGCCCTATTTCAAACAAAAAAACAAGGAACAACGAGAACAACACAAGTTCGGACGACCAGAAATCAAGTGTTAATACAAATCGTATTCAAACACCCAGGCACGCTTGCATCAACCGCAAGCTTGCTCATCTTTTTGTTGCAAGTCATAAGCAAGCCAACACCTTCACAATCTCAACACCTTCTTCGCTTCCCTCCCTAAGATCAACCCCATCTCCTTCACTTTGTGACCGAAACAAGTACAGGAACGGCCATTTCTTGGTTTAGGCAGGACTTGCACAGTTGATCTCTCGAATCTACAAGCACTCACCGCGCAGTGCATTTGTTGAAGGTTTAGATTCATTCCTCATCCACACCCCAAATTACCAAATTCTGCAGGAGTAGTTTTCACCCATCAACAAGAAATAAAAGAGATATTATGAGTTTCCGGGCATCCTTGTAGTGAATTAAGATCACCAAGGGCTTCCTTGACTTCATTACCACACTCTACACCATTATCCATGGGTGTAGTTAACACGGTTTCCAAAGCGTCATCACCATTTAATTCAAACATTTGTTGTGCCAATGTATCCATAACATCAATTGAGAAACAAGAGTGGACATCACTAGGATATCTCATCGTCTCGAAAATGTTGAAACGTATTGTTTCTCCATAAAACTCCTTGGTCAACGTTCCCTTGTCCACATCAATAATGGTTTTCGCCGTTTTCATTAATGGACGCCCAAGTAGCAATGGAAGAGACGAGTCCGGTGAACCTTCATCCATCTCTAACACACAAAAGTCAGCTGGAAATACAAGTTGATTAACCTGCACAAGAACATCCTCAACAATACCCATTGGGTAGACATTAGAGCGATCATTAATTGCAATACAATTTCAGCCTTTTTAAGAGGACCAAGATCAAGTGAATTATACATTGACATAGGCATAACATTAACGGATGCACCTAAATCCAACATAGCTTTGTTAAATGTTGTGTTACCAATTGTGACGGGAATGTCAAAACTAGGGATCCTTGCACTTAAGTGGGAGTTTGTGTTGTAAGATTTCCGAAGCATTCTCTCCCCCACTAAGCACTTCATTACCTTTGAGCCTTTGATTATTTGTACACAAGTCCTTCAACACCTTTGCATACTTTGGAACTTGCTTAATAGCATCAATAATGGTATGTTCACATGGATCTTCTTTAGAACGTCTAAAATCTCCTTTTCTAGTTCCGCCTTCTTAGAACTTGCAAATATGCGAGGAAAAGGTAAAGGAGGAACATAAGTAAACGGAGATTTAGAGTTAGGAATAGTACCTCGGAAGTTTGGGGAGAATCCTCATTCTTCTCCTCAAACAGGTTCCTTTGGTGTTTCCACCTTGCCCGAATCGGTAACCGGGTTGCACAAGTTGTGTACCACTTCTCAATGTAATAGCATTGACACCCTCTTTTGGGTTAATAGGTTGAGAAGGGAGTTTCCCATTATTTTGTGCCTTCAATTGGTTCAACTCAATAGCCATGGAGCCCATTTATGTTTGCAACTCCTTGATAGCACTCTTAGTTTCTTGCTGACTCTCTTTAAACATGGTAGAAATGCCTTGCATCATTGTTTGAAGCTTTGAATCAATATCAGAACCTTGATTTTGCATTGATTGTTGTGCTTGTGGTTCTTGAAATTGTTGTCTCTACTGAATTGTTGTTGTTGTTGAGGTTGAAATCCACTTGAAGAGTTGAAGGTAGGTTGTTGAACCGCTCCTTGATTGTTGGCATAGCTAAAATTGGGGTGATCTCTCCATCCGGGATTGTAAGTGTTGGAGTAGGGATCATATCGTCTTTGTTGATTTGGAAAGACCGCATTAGCTTGCTCATCTTCATAACATCGAGTAGAACTTGGTATAACCATGACTGCAACTTGTTGCATCATTCTTTGACATGTTACCCATTTGTTGATTTAAGTTCCTCAACCTCGATCACTTCATTCACTCTTCTTAGAAGCACATCCGAACTCGCGGCTCAAAAATTGTTAGAGTTTGTTTCCATGTTTTCAATCAACTCTCTAGCTTGTGCCACCATCTTGCTAACTAGTGCACCACCACCCGCAGCGTCAATAAGATTCTATCACTTGATTGGAGTCCTTCATAGAAATATTGGATGATCATAGCGTCCACCGAATTGGTGGTGAGGGAAGCTTTGCCACCAATCTCTTGTATCGTTCCCAACATTCATATAAGGATTCTCCCACATTTTGCTTCATCCCACAAATCTCCTTGCGAGTTTGAGTAGCCTTTGATGCAGGAAAATATCTCTCTAAAAGAGTTTCTTCAACCCATTCCATGTTGTGACACTTAGGAGGTAAATAGTACAACAATCCTTAGCACTATCCATCAAAGAGAAACGGAAAACTTTCAACATTGCACCATACGCCTCGACATCCGGAAGCATGGTAGTGACAATGGTGTGGAAGTCCATAAGATGTTTGTTTGGGTCTTCATTCACCATGCCATGGAACTTTGGTAATTCTCTAAGCAACCCCGGCTTGATCTCAAAAGTAGAGTTCGTTTAAATACACCCTTGTTGTGTATCAAGCCTATGAGAAGCCAAGTCCTTGAGTGAACGATTTGCATCACCCATTGTTTCTTCTTCTTCAACTTGTGGTTCGTCTACGATTGGAACCTCTTGTTCTCCTTCTATTTGTAACTCTTTTCCCCACTTCTAACTCTTGATTTTCATGGTTGTGTCTTGACTTGGTTGGAGTATTGTGCCTCTTCGAGTAGATATCCCGCACCTTGGATAGTTCCAATCTTTAGGCGGGGATTAGGTACCAGAAAACAATTCTCGCAAACAAGTGAGAAACAAGACAAGAACCGAAAAGCAAAGATAAAAGTAGAAATTATAAAAAGAAACTAAAAACTTAATAAAAAGCCGTATGCCTCCCCGGCAACGGCGCCTAAAATTTGATCGCTGCTCGTAAGCGTCAAAAATAATTTCACTTTTCTTACTCACTAAATATAAATGAAGTACAAGGTAAGTAAGAGTTCGTTTCCGAAGAGAGGCAATTGTTGTTATGCGATTTTCGGTTTCTAAGGTAACTATGGGGAATTTTTGTTGTTTTAACGAAATACTAAAGTAAAAATAAAATAAAGCAAAGCAAATAAGTGGAATAATCAATAAGGAGAAGATATTGGTCACTGGATAGTATCATTCACAAACATGTATTTTCATCAATGATTAGAATTGGTATTTTAATCTCTTATTTACTAAAAGTCCCTAGGATACCTTGATCGCAAGTATATCCAGCTAATTCCTGTTTTCATCACAACCACATGAAAAGATGCATATGTGAATTCTTCCTAGAAAGCAACCTAAAGTGTAAAAGCACAATTAGATTTAACTCTCTAAAAGTAATAAGTTCTATGGAATAAGACTAATCAATGCAAATGAATGTGTAAAAGCACTAATCGTTTTAACAAAAGTTATGATTCACTTGTGACTAGTAGGATATATCACTACAAGCACTACCCACAATTATGCTACTTAGAATCAGGGATAAACAACTTTTTCGTATTGAAAACCTAATATAGCTCTAGAGATGAATGTAAATCGGATTGATTAGGACTCAACCAAACAAACTATCAAATCATATAACACTATTAATTGTGAATCACAAACAATAAAATATTAAGACAAAACTAATTCATTTAATCATATAACATATTGAGAAATCAACTTTATCCCATAACCAATAATATTTGTTTAGCTACTCATAGCTATGGAGTTCATCATAAAAAATATTAATTGAAAAGAAAAAGATGAACAAAAGCAAACCCTAGAAGCGTAAACAAAACCGGCTCTCCAAAGTTCCAAGAAGAATATGTGATATGTCATATCCTTAAAGTTGTAGAAGTCTTTCCTTTAAATAGCTCTCTTGTTTCCAAAATTAGGTCTAATCTTCAAAGGTCCAAAAGATAGAAGTCCACCAAGCCCATGTGTGAGAAAAAACCCATGTAAAAACTCTGCCCAAAAACCGTCGACGGAAAGCTGGTATTATGGCCGGAAATTGGACGGAAAAGTCGCCAGAAAACTATTTCAGGTGACCGGAAAAGTCCACCCGGTCATCGGTCAAACGAGTCAAATCAGTCAGGAGAGTCAGCCGGGTCAACTCGGGTCAAACCGACCGAGTCAGGTGAGTCAGCACCGAGTTAGATGGAGTCAGGTTCTAACTAGCCTGTTTCGGGTTGGTATTGGCCAAGGCTATTGCACCGGCCTAAGTCGTGTTGCACCAAGATTGTGCTTCACCAACGCCCATCCGACCATGATGGTTGCTCATACTTGTAAATCTACCACCAGCACTTTACAAGCCTCGGTTGTAGCTCCATGACCACTAATCCTCCAATGCCGAAGGCTGTAGCTTGACTCCAATCTCTCCCTCGGAATATCCTCTAACTCACGGAAGATGTACAGGGGCCATGTGCCAAACACCGACTTCAATTCCTTGCTCGGCTTCCACTTTATTTCGGATGTAACACTATATAATTTGCAACAACACACACCACACCTCCAAGCATTCCCTATGTAAGTCACCACCACACTCCATCCGTAGCTTCTACAATTCAATCAAACCATTCTATCTCAGGTCGTGCCGGCTCATTCTTCTACGCACGATAATTTGCAAGATTCCTAGGCAACGACCATTAGCACCGACTCATAACCAATCACGACATCAGACAATCATCACCTCTTCCATGATGTGCATAGTTGCACTTGATTAACTGATTCAGTGCCATTTGACCACCTTCCCCAGCTTTCATCTCAACTGCAATACCTTGCCGGCAACTACAAACCATTACCCTGGACTAACCTCAAGAGCTCAACCCCAACACATTAGGTCCCTGGCAGTATCAGCAACTCCTGCTACCTCAGAAAACTCCATTTGAGCTTCCCTGTAAACCTAGACATACATCTAAAGCAGCTTCACATCTTTCTCAGCTCATTTCTTGCAGCTTAACCATCTTTGCACTCTGCCAGTTCCAGCTTTTCAATACAAACTCATTACATCTTATTTCAACCAAGAGCTTCCAATTTATCAGCCATTGTTGCAGCTGCAGCTGGTCATGCTCTTACAACTTTATAACTGCGATTCCTTTTCAATTCAGTTGCCACCTGAAATTCAGCTCAACAACATCAAACTCATAACCCAGTGCTATTCTTGTCCTTGCTCAAACAACAAGAACCACCGGCTAAACCATCTCCGGTTGCACCTTCACAAAGGATCCACCTGCAACTTCAAAGACACCACCCACATTGCGGCTATAACAATTACCGGCTTCATTTAAATTGCCGCAATCACCAACCTCAGTTCTGCCATTAATTCACAGAAAACCCATGATAAACACCATTTCCTTTACAACATCAGATCTTCTCAAGTTCAGATTCTCAGTAACCCATTTACTTAAACCCTAATCCAGCTTCAGACACACCCTTCTATAAAACCCATTGCAGCAAATCCACAAACCTCGAATCTTCATACGGATGCAATTTCTTCACTAATTCAACATCACTCTTTATTTGCATCTACCTTGCCAACCTGATAACGACTTCCATGACAATCACCGCAGCGGCTCATAATCACCACTACAATCAACTTCTCTATCTTCGTCAGAAAATGCATACACATCACCCATATCTCCATGGCGTGATACCGGCGAACAACCTTCAACCACCCCCACCGGTTCGAGCTGCAATTATCAATCAAATTTAAGAGCAAAAGAAACCCATTCTTCCCTCGTTCTTCTTCGTAAATGATTCCTTCTCAATTGCAAACATGTATTGAGAATCGAATCCAAAACCCTTGAAAATAATCACCCTTCTTACGGGATCGATTCATCATTGCCCTTGAATTGACAACAACATCATCTTGATCTATTCAAACTCATCTTCTCTCTCGATCTCACCGTAACAAGACACCTCCCTTTCTCGGGCTTTAAGAGCCGTCAAGATTCCGAAAAAAGACCAAGATGGAAAAAAATAACACCAGATGAAAAGAATGAATTTTCCGATTTTTAGGTTTTGGTGTAGGAAATGAGGTTGGATATAACCACCCGTGCGATGCGTGATGGAGGGCCAACCAACCCATACGATTGCTTGTCGGTTTACAGCCTAACCCATGACTCAATTTCGACTATTTGTCATTCATGTGAAATTGATTTCATTCTTTCACCTCCTCTTCCAACTTAGCTGCTTTGCTCCTGGTGAGTTATTTGTTCACCCTTTACACTCCAAATGGCTAATTTCTTCTTCTTTTACTCATAATGACTCCATTTACCTAATACTCAAAACTAAACATAAGAGATGCAATTACCAAGGAAAATAGCAAAGAAAGCATAAATACTAGATATAAAATTAGGTGTTTTACAACACCTATCAATGCGAACCTAAGCTTTAAAATTTGGAATACAACGAGACCGATAGGGTAACGAGCTTAATAGGAAAGTCATTCGAAAAATATTGGTTACTCTTATAAGCATACTTCGAAGTTCATGATGGTTTCATTGATTTGAATGCGTGGATCGCCGCCTTGTAATGCTTGGGTGAGGCCTTGGGTATCAAAGCTCCACGCAGCTTCCTCGCCTCCTATTTCAACTTGACAACTCGGATTGATTCCAGAGAGGTTTGCTTTCCAGTTGTAACGAGTTCCTTTTCGAAGATTAGAAGCTGGTCTAGAAACAATCTAAGTGGAGCCATCATGCTTTTTTGTTTGCTAAAAATGCAGGTTTGTTGTGGCTTAGAGTCGGCCTTGTTTGTCTTTGTGTAAAATTCTCTTGCGAATTAGGATGTCAAACTGGTATTATAATAGCCATCACAATGAATATGAATTTCTAACTGAACAATACAGACATCACTCTTTTTATGACCATAGTGTGAATAATGGTTGGGAACTCCAACCTTTTGAAGGTTATGGGTCATACCACAGGAGCTTGATTACTATCCACACGTGCATTTAGTCTTTTAGCAAAGAAGATTATAATACTAGTTCTTCGTCTCTAGAGGATACAATCAAACTTTTGAAAAGTAGTCCTTTTTATGATCATACATTCCTACTCCTTCTTTAGAAGAGTCCTCCAGGGATTTAGCTAAAACGACATATACACTAAGTTAGCTGAGGTGAATAACGTAGTTATGGACGAAAGGATCGCAACAATTTGAATCTTCTTTAGAAGACATCCTCAATAGATTAACTCAAAACTTAGATACAACACTAAAGAGAACTTTCTTTGGAAGAGACCCTTGAGAGGGGATAGTGAGCAGTCAACACGAGAGAGACTTGCGTTAGAGACGAAAGAAAGTATTGCTTTCGAAATAACCTGGAATTGCCATATAGTGTATCCAATAATACCCTTGAGAATGAAGATAGTTATTCGCATAATCAAGATGACGAGGTTAGAATTGGTAACACCACTTGTTTAGATAAGGTTCGATCATTTTCATGTTATTATATTGATGATCATGATGTGGATAGTGTTGATGAAGAATCTGAAGTTTTTAGGCATAGTGATCAGGAATTTGTTTTCCAATTGAGCTTTATAATGATAGTAATATTTGGTTTAAATCCAAATAATTTTAATAATAATTATTCACCTATTCAAAAGGATGAGGATTTGAATATAAGTATCTCCGTTTAGACGATGTAGAATTTCTAGTTACAAGCGATAATGGTTTAGAGGAACGGGTTTATCTGAGAAATCTTGTTTTAGAGTCCAGGATTTAGAAACAATAGTCTTAGACGAATAAGATTCGTAAAGCTTTTAAATATGAATGAGGATGCATCACCTGAGTATAGCCTAGAAGAAGCAATTGACCATTTTTAGGATTCCGATGATCTAGAAATTAGGGAAATTGTAGCTAGTCTATCTAGAGACACCCAAAACTCTAAGTTGGGGGTGATTATCATTCTCCCCGTGCCTTACCTTTAGCTCTTCTGGAGATCGCTCACTTGGGACT
The DNA here is from genome assembly GCA_023531295.1 of Papaver armeniacum. NCBI lineage: Eukaryota > Viridiplantae > Streptophyta > Magnoliopsida > Ranunculales > Papaveraceae > Papaver > Papaver armeniacum. The sequence continues at coordinate 143,243 of JAJJWW010003377.1, forward strand.
TGACATATGTGCCTCTAACCATTTTACAAGATTATCTTCATACGTTTTCTGAACCTAATGATGTCAGAAGAAGTTCAGTTAGAAACTCCATCCTCTCGGTTGATGTAGTTAACCTGAGGCTACGATACCTCGATTGACTTTGTTTTCCCACCAAAAACTTTTTTCTCCGATTGTGGGAACTTATGAAATTTAAATGTGTCGGATATTAAGTTTGAGACTACACCTAATTACTTTAGGAAATTAGGGTCGACATATTTGTTTAAGGGAAGACCACCACTCTCTTTGTGGTCGGTTGTGTAAGTCAAATTTGATTGACTTTAAGGATCCGCAATTATTTAGGTTATTATTATGCTTCTAAGTTTTTATTTGAGTTTTTACAGACTCTAGAACTCGAACATTCGGATCTAACTTTTATGGAAATGCAACCCGGAAAATATGTTATCTAGACCCGGTTATAGAATTAACTCAACCACGTAGCTAGATGTAGTTGTATTAAACAGAAACTAGACAAGGGTGTGCTTTATTTGTTAACTTTCTTGGCATGTTGGTTTCCTTTTACTTGTGATAGCCCTATTTGGTTTTGGTGATCCATGATTATTAAAATCTATTACTCTATGATTCTATAAGGTGACTAATCCTTTCTTAATTGGGTCAAGACTTTAAACTTAGCACTTCTTGGGAGGTAACCATGCTCATGCAAAACGGTAATATCTTTCCCTTACTCTTTTCTTCAAGTGGTAACAGTTTCTCATTGTTCATGCTTTTAATTTCATCTTTAGAACATTGAGGACAATGTTAGATTTAAGTTTGGGGGTATGGGAGAAACTTTTTAGTTGCAGTATATAAATAAATAAACTCCAAAGCCTAGAAATTTATGCTTATTAAGGTTGGCACTAACCAATCTAAGTGGATGGGAATATCTTGGTTGTAGGAGTTGAGGAACCAATCTGATTAGATGGAAACATCTATAGAGTTTATTCATAAAAGCACAGAACTCAGGTGTTAGAAAAAAAAAACATGGTAGTTTCGCCATATCTCATTGATTCCTTTTCACCTTTTGTTTTTATTTTTCTTTTCTTATAAGTGATTAGGTGAAATAGAGGGATTGAGATACCAAAAAAAAAAAGATATTGAGACCGGACCATCAGACCAACCGGTATAAATTCAATAAAGTCGACCGCTGGTTCCCTTGTATATGTCAGTTGTGTTGACCTAGAGTTAGGATTATCGACCACTGGTCCCCTTGTATATGCCAGTTGGGTTGATATTACGAGGTCCGTATTTCGAGTCCATTAGTTTAGGTTCACCTTAGTCAACATCATCTACGTTTTTCTCTACATCCATCTTCTTAATCTATCCATGTGATTGGTTGACTCCGGTTTATGATGTCCGAAACCATCCGAGTAGAGCTTTATATGAATTTTAGTATGCTTGAGTCACTTTATATGAATTTTAGTATGCTTGATTGTGCAAAGATTCTGCGTGTGCGTACAGCTAGGGTCCTGAGGTTTGCTGGTTCTCCGGGAGACAACACTCCGCACTAGGGCCACCTAGGGGTTCAAATAATTTTTATTTTCTAGAATAAATTTGCTCGAGGACTAGAAAATGTAATAAGTTTTGGGGTATTTGATAGACACATTTTTTGTAATACATTTTGTTCTCAATGTTTTTGTATTGTTAGTGCTCGATATTGTAGTAATTATAGTTTTTGTGTGTTTGTAGGTATTTTTGGGCAATAAACATTTTTGGAAAATTCTGGCTTGAAAAGTTGATTTTGGCACTGGAGGACACGTGTTATTCGGACTATCACTTTTGGATAAGGGGCACCTCAATTACTAAGGGGCACCCAAAGTACTATCGACACAGCGGTGGTTAAGGGCACCTTCATCCCCTTCGCTTTGAAACTGAATTTTGGCGGGAAAAAGAGAGTTCTTTGGCAGTAATTAGGGTTAAACCCTTGGTCGTGATTTCATGCGGCTCTGGTCAGCTGGAATTTTATGGGCTGACTTGGTTGATCATAACAGGCTAGTTTTGGGTCTCTGGGTCAATTGAATTTGGCTAGTTAACTCGTGTTGAAGAAAACATGGAGTACTGTATGGGAGAATATTCTCCATTAAACTCGAGAAGGTTTGGGATATTTTCTCGCTCTAACTAGTTGATACACACTGTTTAATCAAACGAGAGATGGTAAGAGCTTTAATTTCGAGAAAATATTCTTGTGGTGCGATTTGGAAGACAAACAGGGGAGCATCGAATATTCTTTTACTTGTATTTGGAGGATATGCTTTGAATGGGAGAATATTTTTGTACGAGGATTTCATTCTTTAACAAAGTGGAGATAACATTGACAACTCATGTCGTACAATCGTGTGAGAGGAAACTCTGAATGTGAAGGTGAAGAGTAAAAGGTGATTGACAACCCAGATTATTCTCGAGATTTTATGAGTTATTATGGAGTATTTCTTGTACTGTTAAGTATAAAAAAGGTGTGGGATCGGAGAGAAGGGGTGTCGAGAGTTTGGGGTATTCAGGTAAGAACAAGGATGCGAGATAAGAATGAAAGGCGACAGTGAAGAAGAAGGAGAGGAGTTGCCGGACGACACAATAGGACGCCGTGTTCGAAGAACCATAATGCAAGAAACATTAGGCACCTGATGAACAGTCCTTGTCGGGGTCTTATAATCAACGGTTACGTCTTTCGATCCATTACCAACTATTATCTTCGATTTCATAACAATTCCTTGCGCGCTTAATGCATACTTGATTATAAACGTTGCGCGTTGAATTGCTTTCATTCTTTTTCCTATATTTCTTCAATAAAAACACTGTTTGAGCTATAAATAAATCTTTTGATTGTGTTATTGACATGAAGAGCTAAACCCCAACATTGGTATAACAGAATAAGCCTTATTCACAATTATTTGGTAACTATATTTGATTCTTTATGACTTTTTGCACTTGATTCAATTGATTTATGATTTTCACTAATTAGTTGTGATTTCGTTTGATGGCGTATGCTTAGACGTAAGAGCTTTTGATGCACCATGATTGTGATTTACAACTAATGTTTTAGAAATCTACTTTTGGCAAAGAAAAGACTCATAAAAGAGCTAGAATTGTTATGAGTCATTATATGAACCAATAGAATGTGATTAATGGTGGAATCCGAAGTCCCAGTCTCTCTCGATATTGTGACAATATTTTGTATATGTTTTTTTTTGTTTTTAGTATATTCCATTATTTAAGCCTAAAATCAATTACAACAAAGTCCGAGTGAACGACAACCTTTTACCACTATATAAAATTCGATCAATAATGAGCATGCCGGAACGACTACCGGCATTGGTCAATTTTAACAATACTATGCCGGTACATACAAAAAAACATACAAGAAGGAGTGTTTTCCAAATCTAAATACAGACATGGTATAATAATTATGGTATACGCAAGGGACTTTATCCTAGGGCGTTTAAATTAGATTACGAGAATGCCGACACCTCTATTTCCGGCATTGCTTTCAAATAAATTGTTAATCAAGAAAGTGCCTAAAAATTGGTCTGTTATTTCGGTGCAGTTAAATATCTGGGATTTGTGGTTAAGCATGCCGGGATTGCTTACCGGAATAGTATTAAAGTTTTCTTTTTTGGACCTAATTTATTTTCTTTTCGTTCGATTCTTAGGTTGTGACATATATTGACCCAACAAATGCAAAACCGCTCGGTCGGGATACTATAAGATGCCTCCGCTATGTTCTCAAAGAATTCTTTTCACCTAGTATCTTGAATATTACTAGTGGATTGCTTGTAATGAACCCTTCTAATCACCCATTGTTGTCCTTATGTAGGGAATAAAAGATCCAAAGGAAACAATTGCTTGGGCTAAAAAGACGGCTCTTAAGAACATGTGTGTGTTGGTGAGGAATACCCAAGGTTCAAAAACCCGTTTTGAGATGGTTTGCGAGAGAAGTGGGGAATACAAGGAGAATAATATCCACAGGAGAAAGGATTATGTATATCCAAAGAAGACTAATGGGGTATACAAGACTCGTACAAGGAAGGATAATTGTCCCTTTAAGCTTGTATTCTATCTAAAAGACAAGGACAATGAATGGGATAGTAGGGTGTATTTCGGCCGTCATAACCACCGTGATCCGAAAGATTTTGTTGGTCACTCACTAGTTGCGAAGCTAAAACCTCATGAATTTGAGGATGTAAAGAGATTGACCAAAGCACTTATCAAACCGAGACAAATTCTCAGAGGCTTAAAGGAAAAGGATGAGACTAACGTGTCTTCTCTACGTACAATTTATAGCGCACACGCAACTATTAGAAGGGCGGAATGGGAAGGGAGGACCGTTATGCAAGAATTTGAGAAGATAGTTTGGGATCACAAATTCACACGTATCATTAAAAGAGGGCCGGACAGTTAAAATCTTCTCTACTATGACGTATCACTAATATAATCTTCTCTTACAGAGTCATCATTGCAGCTGTCAAATTTGCAAGTCACCTTCTCATCTAGCCATGGACTATCCTTTTATTTATTCAAAGTGTAGAAGTTGTGATGGGACACGCCGGTTTTGGATTGCAAAAACTGATGATGCTGAAAATGGAAGAATGTTTCTAAGGTGTTTGAATCACCCAAAGTGCGATGAGTTTCAATGGTTTGACAAAGCTGTTGAACTAGCGAATTAAGAGAAACCCTGAGAGGCCAATGCAAGCCTATAGATGGGTGTGATGGGTGTTATAAGAAGGGAAAGGAATATGTTGAAAGAAGAAGAACCAATGAATATGGTCCTTGACACCCCCATTCCGGACGATGTCTTCGAAGAAATTCGCGAAAGCTTAAAAGGTTCGCAATTGTTGAAAAGGGATGGAAATAGATTATGAGATAATCTTTAACCAAAGTTACTCTATTCCATGTTTTTTAGTATGTTTTAATTTAAATTTTCAAATCCAATGTAATAGATTACTTAGGAATGAAATAAAAGAGCATTCGAAATGTATTTATAATCAACAAAAACATTGTAGTTTTATCTAAACAATGTTCGGTTTTTTCTAGAAAAACTATCAGAAGTATGAAAATCTTAATTAGGCATAGATCAATCATAAAATGTCGGTTTTTGAAGAAACTTATGAAAGTTTTAAAAAAAATCATAATTAGCGCATAGATTTTATAAAATACTACAATGCCTAGATTACTCTCTAATATCTATACGGGAACTTGGACCCTTTCATCTTCTTGTTCCTTTGGTATGGTTTTAAAAAACAATTCAGTCACAAGTATCGAAAACGACATGGGATTATAATTACTCACAATTGAAAGCCGACCGTGATGTAAACCTAAACGTTTCAATGCCGACACCAATTGAAAAGAAAACTTGCAAAGAGAACATTTCACTAGAAATCTAAACATGTTCAACGTAAACCAAACAAATTGGATTGTGCTTAAATGTTCTTAATCCAGGTATCATAAACCAAAAGCAAACCAAACAACTAAAGAGTTAACCATGAGGTACAAACAAAAACAAGTTCGGAATTGCTCAAGACGTAACAACCACCATCCAAATAAAGAAACACAACTAAAGAGTTAATCACTTGGTCTTTTGCTTCTTTTGGGCCGGTTTCTTCCTAGTTTGAACAAATCTTTTGCACTAGGTAGGTTTCTTCAATTCTATCAAGCTTTTCCTCGACTTCCTTCATTTCTTCAAGGGATAGAACCTCTCCTTCCTGGTACTTGCAACCAAACATCTTCTTCAACTTGCCAAGCCGACGCCGCTAGTTTCATACATCAAACACATAATTAATATAGATATGATAATATAAGATTATGTGTACATTAAACGACTAAGCAATTAACAATAATTACTAGCAATCCAACGGTCTTATTAAGTTGGGCCATCGTAGGTGGTGCCTCTGCAGGAGTTGGAACGAGAGGGTTTTTCTGGGGTGGAACTTGGACGTCATCCGGGCGCACGACATAAGAATGTGACCATTCCAGGTAATCTTCCATGTAGTCGTCATCAACTTCATCACCATTTTTCGCAATTTCCCACTTACTAATATCTACCAAACGATGTGGTTCCCTATCCCTCCAATGTGTTGGTTCCGGATTTGGATCATACTCTACCTGCAACCTATTGAGAGTTGAAAAGCACCTAGAAAGGTCAAGAACATAACCTTGAAGAGAGCTGGTCTCAAAAGGTGATAATTGCTTATATCCAAGTTGGCGCATCTCACGTAGAGGATCAACCATAACGTATCCCTTTGGGTGGAACAACGGCCCATTGTAAAATGCAAAGTTACCAAACCTCAAAAGTTGGCGGTTTCCTCGAGCCTCCCTGTAAGGGTCGAACACAACATCTTTGGTACTCATCGCGTCCAGAGACAATCTCATATCGATCAGTCGATGATTGTTACCGGGCTTCAGAATATTGTTGAACTCGTATATCTTATCTCTAGGCTCCTCGGGGTCGTCAATGTATATGATCTTCAAGAAGGGACAGTCCTTGAACAATGTTGGGAAGTGTTCATAATCCCACACCTATACCAATGTGGAATGATACATATAAGAATCAGTAAATTTTGTTTCTAAGTTCATGATAAGTGTACATGTGTACAATATACATAAGCACATAAGTTTAAGAACAAAATTACCTGCATTAGAGTGAAATTCCCGACAAATTGGTTTGTTTTAGCCTTAGAGGCCCTTCTCATCTCCGTCAACAAATGTGCCATTACCACGGTGCCCCAATAATAGTTATTAAAGATATATTCCAACGGATCCAAGTACTGAAGGTAGTTTGAACTAACCTTGTTGCCACTAGTGTCATGGAATACCTTAGTGCCCAAGATGTATAACAGGTACGCAGCGGCTGTATAACGAATTTGTTCAGGGTCCCATCCATCCTTCAAACTTTTTTCCTTTGTTTTTTCAAACTTCTTCTTAAGCAGCGTCAGCTTGAATGTCTTTGTCATACTAGCCTTGGATACATAGAAGCTCTCCATAGAAGTTTTGTAGTCCCAACCAAACATCTTGTTAGTTAGTGCGTGCAACTTCGACCATTCTAGGTCCAGACACTCATTTCCTTCTGCAATTGATTTGCCGATAACATTCAAGCCTAGAATATTCTGAGCATCTTCAGGGATGAAGGTCATCTCCCAAAAAGGGAAGTGCATGGTATGAGTTTCACCATGATACCTTTCAACGAAGCAATTGACAGTCACAAAATCAGGCTTCACATAATTTTCAACCAAATCATATAGACCAAAATCCTTTATTATTATTTGGACCTCTACACATTCCTCAGAAAAATTCCAACCATCCGCGGCTTGGTTTCGGCAAACACGCACAACCTTCTTATGATCCTACAATTAGGAGACAATACAATTAAGATATTTTACATAAATACACGACAATACATATGCACAAGATAAAAAATGCTTACATAGGTTTGATAGATAGTACGAGCCCACGAGTCCTTGTATCCAAATAGTATTTCCGGCTCCGGAGCTTCATCCTAAATTCTACCACGATTAAGGTCAGGTATCATGTCATACTTATGAGGTAGGTGCGAACCTTTAACTTTTACTTTGCCTTTGGCCATGCCTTGCGTCGGTTGTTGACTTGGACCACCATCTTCCTCTACAACTTCGCTTTGGGTTGCTAATTGACTTGGATCAACCTCATTATCTTCCTCACTTTCCTCTTCATCTTGCTCATCGTGCTCAACTTTTGTTCCGAGGGTTCATGATTGCAAGTCGACTATGGTCATCACGACTCTCCCAAATTATCCCTCCTGGATCGGCCCCCAAACGCTTTTTGCGACCTTTTATCTTTCCCGAGGAAGGGGGCGAGAGGCGGGAGTATCAATGTTAGTCTTCATTCTTCTCTTAGTGACATCATCTTTAGTTTTTCTTTTGTTAGCTTCCTTGGCTTTTGACCTATATCATAAGCAATAACGAAATGAATATAAGACAAACTCACTTTAGTTTAAGTACCGGCATAGACTCACGCAAACAACACCAAGCCCGAGACAAGAGCCCCGCATAGAAACGTAGCAACTAACTCATGCAGAATTTGATTCGGCAGTGAACATTAACTATCGACAATGCGGTAGTCATAGGTAATTCTCCGGATACCAAAGATCACTATCGACACGGTACCGGCAGAATGCAGGCATATAATGCAACCTAAAACCTATGCCACGGTGCCAGTTTCATAGGTTTTCCTGTAAGTTTTAAGTACACTACCGGCATACTCGAATAATTATAAAAGAATGCCGTAACCTAAAACCGACATAGTATTCAACCCAATTTCTATGCGGTACATAACATTCATTTTGAGCGACTACAGGTTTGGAAACGGCATTGCATTCATGATAACATCAAAGCCGTAACTTAACTGTATTCATTCTAGATCGAATGACGTAACCCAATACCGGCATTGTGTTCATACATATTTCAGTGCCGGTACTCGATGAAACTCAACTGTTTGAGTTAAGGTTCGCGATTCTAACCTAAACCCATTGATATAAATCGATTTAAACACTCATAAAGTAGTTTAAAATCACTTACCTTCTCGTGAAGCCATGTTTTAGAGGTTGATTGTCCGAGTTCACGTCTTCTTCTTGCTCTTGAGCAATCAAAGCAATCCTTTGTTCCTGTTTTTGTTGAGCAATCGATTTTGAGTTCGATTGGGCATTTGTTTTCTTTCGTGGAGGAATTTTTATGATTCAGGTGGGTTAATCGACGAAGAAATTTTTGAATCGACGAAGAACGGATGAAGAAAAAAAAATCAAAACCTAAACCTAGAAGAGTGCCGGTACCGATTTGAGAATGAGGGATATATATGGCATTTTAGTATTTGCATACCCAAAAATTACCCCTTAACAGACACTAGTGGTCGGGGGAAGTAATTTATATCCCCCAATTAGTTTTTATATCTCCCAATTACGCGTTCTTTTAAAAGTATACAACCAATAACACAATATTTTGGAAATCCACTAAATTAGAAATCACTAGAAGTGTTTACTAAGTAAAATCTCATTAATATAATGGATAAGAGAAAGAGAGGGGATAACATGGAAGGAGAACTGCAAAGAGGAAAACAAAAAATGAACAAAAATAATGGTGGTGGAAGCAATAATAATCATATTGCACATCAATCGTGAAATTAAAGCTAGGAATTCCACAGTGGTGGTGGCGTTGTTGGTGATATTTTATTGAATGACATACTGAGTAGACTTCCCGTGAAATCAATTCAATATGTAAATATTGGAGATCAATAATCCAACATAATCAACTTTATTGATCTATACAATACACGATCACAAGCACGTCAATATAAATTCTCAAGAATGATAATAACACCATTAGCGCCACCCTCTTTATGTCTCCAGTTAATATTTATGGTGGCAAACATTTTATTAGAGCCTTAAATGAAATGGTGACATGATCAATCGATACCAACGAAAAGGGTGAAACAAAGACGAGGATGATATATTCTCGCATCATAAGGTTTCTATGTGCTTCATTCTATCCAGAGTAATATAACTCTCTCTATTAGAAGCAGAAAAGACCACTCGAGCTTGTCTCGTTTTATCACATATTAATCCTAGAACATGTACATGGTTTGGTTTGCTTTGTCAATCTTGAAAATTATGCTTCTGTTATGATATACAATCTCATCACCAGAGACAAGATTTCATGGATTATAACATGAACGAGAACAAGTATATTACTCGAGAATATCTTTGTTGACCAAAAGCTAAGACCCCAAGGACAACCACTAGATATGTACCAGAAGAAAACTATCTACACACGTATGTTTGGGCTCTGATTCGATTCAACGACTAAGGAACCCAAAGTTTTATGCATATATCAGATATATATAAGGGAAATTATCGGGGTGGGTGAGGGGTGGGGGGGATATCCAGTCTAGGAAATTAGTTCAACTTATGATAATTATCAATATACTTATTGCGAGGTCACGACGATAGAAGGCGAGAGTACCTGGAGAAAGATTGATGATTATTCAATCCCACCAAACATGGTAGTAGGTGAACGTGATAAATGTGTACATGTAAATGGTTCGAAATACTGGATGTGTTACAAGCATGAAACTGATCCGCACTTACATAGAAAAAGTGATCATAATTCGGAAGTGAGACGTTCAGAGCGATAATCCCAACTTTTATCGTTGATGACCTCTTCCGTTTAGATTGGGATGAGATAAAATATAAATGGACTAATAAGTTACTAGATGTTGATGGTCATATAGCTATACTAAATATTGAGGAAGATAACTATAGCGAAAGAGATTGAAATGACGAGGGTACGAAGTAAACCACAATCTTTTCGATATCAACCTATAAGGCCGATATCTTGCGTGATCTAATATAGGCATAGACTATCAAGAAGATAGCAAACCACAATGTATACACTTGGTATATAGTATTGGTTCGAAACCGAACACAACTGTAGGGATCAAGCCAAGTGTTTGGTATTAACGTACAATTACTTTAGTTATTCATGAGGAAACCGCAAATGAAAAAAAAAAAACGGGACCTAGTTCAGTTTTGAATACTCTAAGAATTAAGATGCTATACAAAGAACACTACCAACTTCGTATAGTTGAGACCACGTAAACTACCCCTAACTACCTAGTTACCTCAATATCCATGCTCCTATAACCAATCTGGACAATGCATGTGAATACTAAGATATAGTTCACTATCTTCAGTTGCTTCAGCCATTGTGAAGACTTCAAGCACTCAACTCCCTTTGATCGTCTTCCAAAGAGTAAATGACTAATTTGTTTGGTAACCACTCTTCTTATCTCAAGAACTTAATCAGAAACATTGTAGTTGAGTTCATAAAGGCTCTTCCGTTTAAACTAATAAAATCCTTTGTCAGGTAAGATCCACCAAAATCTAGATTAACAAGTTAATCAGATCCAAGTATACAAACTATCATATTCCGATAATGAAGAATATCATCAAATGATAGTTTTCTAATCCTACGACTAGCAATAACAAGTCTATCAAAGATAAACTAGATCTAGTCGGATAAGTTTGTCACTGAAGCAAATCACAAAGATAAGAAGCAAATAAGAATACTTATTGTCTTCAAATCTCCAACCTTCTTTTGTACCTACACAACCAAACTTGATTCCAACTTACGATCGATCACGCATAAAATCGGATCTGTTAATAATGGATGATTACAAGTTAACATTACATCTTAAGATACATATGAACTACTGCTAATCTTTTGATTTAGTTTGAGTGATCTTATGTCAGAAGAAAATTATCTCAAGAATAATCAAACCAGGTGCAATCAAGATTAACAACCGTTAGTCAATAAAATAATGTCTCTCTTCATTATTCCAAGGATGTTGGGATCAAGTTTCGGCATGACCATGTACGTGACATTATTGCTGATATATATGTTATAAAGCTGGTGTGCCTGCTCGTAAAGAAGTTGCTCTTGGTTTTGTTGGATGACAACAAGGATTTGCGCCCTGTTGACATCCTTGTTCATAGTTGGGAGAATGGACAAGATGTTTGTATGGATGTGTTTATGAGTGAAAACTATTCCTATAGGTTTTGGTAATTTGGGGTGTGTGGATGAGGAATGAATCTAAACCTAAACAAATGCAACTGCGCGGTGAGTGCTTGTAGATTCGGAAATCAATGCATTGCAAGTCCGGCCTAAACCAAGAAATGGCGTTCCGGACTTGTTTCGGTCACAAAGTGAAGGAGATGGGGTTGATCTTAGGGAGGAATCAAAGAAGGTTTTGAGATTGTGAAGGTGTTGGCTTGCTTCGACTTGTAATGAGAAAATTTGAGGCAAACTACTTGCGAGGATGCAAGCTATCGGTTTCGGTGTTTTTGTATTAACACATGGTTTTCGTTTTTGTCCGGACTTGCTGTTGTTTCTCTTGTTTGGAAAATAGGTAGGAGAACCTATTTATACAAGTCATTTGAGCCTTATTCACGTCTCTCGTGGGAAGTGGAGGAAGTGGAGTGATGGAGTAGTGGAGGTGTGTGTTGGTGTTACACGACCAGTCTTGCCCACTTCTCCTGTCATCTCTAACCGTCCATAACTTCCTAACACATTCTTGTGATGGCGCGTTGCACGCGCACCTTGTAAACCGCTGAGACCAATACCCCGATATGTATCCCTGGTTTGTGACATGATTGATATACTGGAATGTGTGAATCGTGGATCACTAAAGCATTAGCATGTAATCTTTGAATTGAATAATGCGTTATTCGGGGAAGTCGATACTTGTGAAGTATCATGTGTATTTTATTCAGAAATCTTGCATCATGGTGTGGTAAAGTGATGGGTGGTGACGCCTCACTAACCAATTAACTCTGACCGAGGGTTTTATAACCAAAGGCTGGTGAAGTTGGACGGACGAGATGATCTTTGAGACACTTTCATCTGCGGCCGTTAATGAATTAGGAGTTTTTGAAGAGGTGCGCAAGCATCACTTTTCAACTTAGTCGAAACCAAGCATGGGAAGGTTTTGGAAAGGACCCGACCGGGCATGCGTGTAGACAACATACCGGTGTACACGTCCATATCTCGCGTCCCATGAAGGTGCAATCTAGGCCACTCAAGGAGTGGTGGAGATCGATTTTTGTAATAGGAATTTGATACCGCAAAGATCGCACCATGCTCACTTCGGCGTGCGTTCCAAGATGACCTAACTTGGCCGGTCTTGGCCGACCGATCGCAGCGTGTAATTAGTAAGGTGGTGTTCACTTTACGCGACTATCCCATGAAAAACGTGATCGAACCACTCCAAATCGTCGGCAAAAAGTTGAGGCGGTCGAGATTAGTTTGCGGTTTGGGAGGTGTGACCACGCTAGTTTGAGCAGCGTCTTGGGATAACCGGGCATGATGTGCCTTGGACGATCGGGTGAGGGGATAGATGGGTCCACGGTGGTCATCTTTGGTATGGCCAGGACCTTGATCGATCTTGGACCCTCCATTCGTGCTTAGGAGAAGATGACGCTCGTGATGCTCAAAACCCTAATTTTAGGTTTCAAGGTCGTGCGTCAATGCTTGATTCGGTGCACGAATTGAGATAACCAACCATAGTTGGTCTGTGGAATTGGTCGGGGTATGCAAAGGCCACGGTGATTGTGTTGACATGCTCAGGGCCCTTTGAATCTACATCTACACCTCCATCTATACTGCGAAGATGGATGGTTGAGACATTTTGCGACACATGTAATATGCCGCAAACCCTATTTTTAGGGTTTTCAGCCCATCTTGCTATGGTTTGGACGTTTTGGCAAGCTAGGCCATTTACGCGGAGGGAGGCCATGCGAGGGTCCGCGTTGGTTCGGCATTGGATATTCCATACACAGCAGGGGTGATGGAATTGATCACGGGGTCATCAATCATGCTTGCGGAGTTGGATGAGCGTGATCATATCCGGGCCCGTCTGGTCGAGTCTGGATGCTCAACAGGCTAGTATAACACAGAGAGGGCTCAATCGGGCTAGTATAACACAGGAGAGTCGGCCTGTATGCGGGTATTTCGTACATGGTTTCATTATAATGCTTGGAGGTTCGTATTGCTCTCGTAAGAGCAACACTCGATCGTCATGCATGGCGATAATGAGTACGGGAAATACAAGGCTAATTGCGCATTAATTAATAATGCTAGAAATTCACGAGGTATATGGGATTGTTGCTACATGCTCCAACTTGGATGAATTTCGTGTATTCGAGAGAATGGGATTGTTGCCACATGCTCCATTCTAGGTGAATTAAGTGAGGAGTATCAACACTTATTAATGGCTTTATCTTTTACAAGATGTCGTGCATAATTTTTTGGTTTTACAATTTTAACTCTGAAATGAAAATCCACCATCAACATTAAGTCCCCGCTTTTATCACGTAATGGTTACACCATTGTGTGGTAGGCATAAGATGGGTGAGGAAGATTAAAGACAAAGCTTATGAGACAAAGTTAGATGTTACCGGGAGAGACGGGTTATCCTGTCCCTTGGAGCATGTCACGTTGAGGCGTCCCGGGAGAGTGTTCCCTAGCATGATGTCGGTCTTTCTGCTTCGATGGGTATTATGCTGTTTCGTTCGTGGGGCTGCTTTGCACACGCTTGATCGAACGTGGGCTTGATGTAATCGTGCTTGATTCGAACATGGGCAGATGTGCATGCTTCGATCAAACGCGGGACCACCGTGTACATGTTTCAAACGCCGGTGTTTATGGGTGAAAATCGTTTCCGCCGATTTCGGTAAATTCGGTAGGTGGTGGCTTGGTTTAAACCCTAAACAAATGTCTTTGCACGGGAGTACTTTATAGATTCGAGATCAATGCATAAGTCCGGCCTAAACCAAGAAATGGCCGTTCCAGACTTGCTTGATCCACAAAGTGGAGGAGAAGGGTTGATTTGGGGAGGGAAGCAAAGAAAGGTGTTGAGACCCGAATAGTGCAGGAGAGTAGTGTCTCGACTTGTATCGAGAAAGTGAAAGCTCGGGGAAGCTTGCAAGAGATGAAAGCTTTTGGAGAGCTTGCAAAGTTGCCTTTTACGAGAGTGTTGTATTTTCTCCGACCGAGACTTGTCGTCTGGTGGAAATAGGTAAGACCTATTTATACAAGTCGAGATTGAAACGTACCCAGCCCATGAAGGAAGAGAGTACGGGATGAAATAATGGGAGGAGGTGGTAACCGCATGGTGTTAATGGGTGAAAACGTTTCACCATTATTTTCTCATTTATTTGACCGCTTTATTCCTATTCACGCTTTCTTAATGTGAGCGTAGTATGCTCGGCAAGCTGTGACCATAAACCAAAACCCTGGAAAGCATCCCCCGGTTTGTGTTGATATCTCGAGTGTTGGTTGCACCTTGAGTGCAAGTAGGCATTTGCTAGTGGCGCGTGTGGCATGTGCCATTGGCATGTGCGGAATGCCTTTGTTGCGGGTTGCATCTTGAGTACAAGTGGCAATGCTAGAGCTGCTAGTGGCGTGTGTGGCATGTGCCAATGGCATGTGCGGAATGCCTTTGTTGCGGGTTGCATCTTGAGTGCGAGTGGCAATGCTAGATCTGCTAGTGGCGTGTGTGGCATGTGCCAATGGCATGTGCGGAATGCCTTGGTGGTAGGTTGCACGTTGAGTGTAAGTGGCAATGCACACGCAGTGACGTGTGTGGCAAGTGCCAATGGCGTGTTGGCCATTAGGGCCGTGGCACAGTAAGAAAAGCTACCGGCGTGCGCGTTGCGTTGGCATGTGTGGGCGCCAGGCATGCGTGTTGGCATGTGCCAATGGCAAGCCCCGCGCCAGGTAGAAAAAGCTAAGGGTGCGTGTTGGCATGTGCCAATGGCATGCGTGGACAATTTGGGCGCGCCACAGTAGAAAAAGCTACCGGTGTGCGTGTTGGCATGTGCCAATGGCATGCGTGGCCAATTTGGGCGCGCCTTGGTAGAAAAAGCTACCAACGATGCGTGTTGGCATGTGCCAATGGCATGCGTGGCCAATTTGGTTCGCGCCTTGGTAGAAAAAGCTACCGCCGATGCGTGTTGGCATGTGCCAATGGCACGGCCACAATTATGCGTTAACCTTGGCTAGAAAAAAGCGTGTTGGTGCTGTGCGGCACGTGTTGGCATGGAGGTGGCATCTTGTAGCGTTTGGTGTGGCTGGCATGACTTGCCATCGGCACGGAGGTGCGGCTAGCATGGTTGGCATGCTTTCGGCGCGTTTGGTGTGGGGCATGATTTGCCATCGGCGTCGAGATGCGGCTAGATTGGGCTAGGCATGGTTGGCATGATTTGCTCGGAGCCGGAGGTGGCTACGCATGGTTGGCATGCTTCGGCGCGTTTGGTATGGCTGGCATGATTTGCCATTGGCATAGAGGTGCGGCTAGCTTGGGCTAGGTGTGGATGGCATGATTTGCCATCGGCACGGAGGTGCGGCTAGCATGGTTGGCATGCCGGCGCGTTTGGTATGGCGGCATGATTTTCCATTGGCATAGAGGTGCGGCTAGCATGGTTGGCAGCTTGGCGCGTTTGAGTGGATGGCATGATTTGCCATTGGCATAGAGTGCGGCTAGCTTGGCTAGGTGTGGATGGCATGATTTGCCATTGACACGGAGGTGCGGCTAGCATGGATAGCATGCGTAGCTGGCATTTGGCATGTTGGGATAGGTGGTAGCATGATTTGCCATTGGCACGGAGGAATTAGGGTTTCGTTCGTTGTAACCTAATTTTAAAAAATACCCCATATTAATTATCGACTACATGCATTAAATGTCCTAATAAATGTGTCACTTTGGTGACATTAGGTTATTTGGGATTTTACGATTTTACCCTTTGTTTATAAACCACCATCAACATTAAGTCCCTCGCTTAGCTCGGGCAGGGAGCTTTGTTGCGAGGTAAGCATAAGATGGTGACAAACTATCAACAACAAACTATAAAGAGAATTGAGGAGGCTCGTCTGACCTTTTATAAATAGGATTTGGAATCCTTGCCTCACGGAAGTTTTCTTGCAAATCAGGAGGCTGGCACAATTGGGAAGTTAGCGTCGTGAGAGACCAGAAGCTGGGCGGCATTGAGAAGTTGTTGCGAGTTGGGAAAGCGAGCGTGCTTAGCCCCAGTGGGACGGCGCAAGGTGGGAAAGCCGAACGTGCTTCTTGCGAGGCTTGGGCGGTCATTGGGAAGTTGGCATGAGTTGGGAAACCGAGCGTGCTAGCTGGTGGGGCCGGCGCCAAGGTGGGGAAGTCATGCGTGCTTGGCCGGCGTGGCTTGGGCGGTCATTGGGAAGTTGGCGCAATTGGTGGGACCGGTGCAACTTGGGCGGCATTGGGAAGTTGGGCGCCTTGTGAGCCGCAGACGATTTTGGTAAAGGGAAATCCTTCCCTATTTCGGAATCTTCACGCCCTATATATAAAACCCCTTTCTCTCATCTTGCACCTTATTCCTTTCATCCTTTCCTACTAGAGGCAGAGTTACAAAGAAAAACCAGCTTCCAGGTATGTCTTCCAGTACTTCCCTTGTTTCCCTTTTCATGTAGGTGCAAACCCTAAGAGTAGGCGTTTTCTTTATAATCCTTGCAATGATATTTAGCATATAATTCTTGGCGTGCTTCTTGTAGAAAATATTGTATATATGCACCCAGGGAAATACGCATACATTATTCGAACTCCGTAGGAAAGTGCTCCATATATAATTTTGAACTAGAAGAAGGATACTTTAAACGCACTTGAGCCCATATAAAATATTGCGTATATAATTTTGAACTGAGGAAAATACTTGCGTGTGCAGCTTTGAACCAAAAGTAGAATATTGTATATGAATCCCAGAAGAAGAATATTGTATATGTGCTTCATATGACTTCGAACCCATAGGAAATATTGCATATATGAATTTCGGTCTGAAGGAAATATTTGCGCGTGCGTTTTGAACCGTAGAAAAATGTTCCATATAATTTTCAACTCAAGAAGGATACTGCAGACGCACTTGTGCCCATATAAAATATTGCGTATAATTTTGAACCCCGAAGAAAATACTGCGTGTGCGGTTTTGAACTCGAGAGAATACACCCTCTCCCTTTTTTTTTTTTTTTTTCTTTTGTTGGGTGCGATTATGTGTCGGTGAGATAATTTCGTCTTTCTTCGTGTGCGAGATATCTAGATTACTAAACGTTATGAAGAAATCCGACAAGATGTTACTCCGAACAAAATTTCGCCAAATCGAAGGATGTTCATAGTTCCAAACCAAACACGGATGATGAATTCTTTTTGCTAGACCCCTCGCCCGCTCGGAAGAATCACCTGTGTTTCGTGCCAATTTTGTTAACTTCGGTGGTGAAGATGAAAAAGAGAACACGTCGGTTCGCCCCGAGAGAACATCATCGGTTTTGTCTTCATAAAGGGGTATACTCTTCTTCCAACATTGATTTCGGGATGTGTCAAAGCCCATTGCGTTCTTTTGATAGATGGGTTGAGTTCATGGTGAGTAGGGAGCACATAAATACCAAGTTGACTGAAGCGCAGATTATTGATGTCGGTCGCCGGAGCTTCGGTGAATCTCCAGATTAGGAAGGATATCCGGGCTTGGTTTCTTTCATTTCCAGATGGTGTTCGGACCTTCTACTGATCATATGTAGATGGGGTGAAATAACTTTCTCTTTGGAGAGTGTGGCTCTCTTGTCAATCTTCCCAAGAAGGGAATCTTAATATCCGATTGTCCGAAGGTGAGGAAAGATGCGGGAAGACCTTGCCGCTAAGTTGGGAGATTACGCTCGGAAAGACTCCATCATGAAGTCGAAGGATTAAATCCAGGAAAGAGGATGAAAGGTGTTTTTATAAATGGGTGGATATCTCAATGGTTTCCTGGACGAAATGAACCTAAACGAAAAGCGGTGATCTTCATGTTGCGGCATTTTCGGCTCTCCGGTTGTCTAGAGACATTTTTGATGACGGTTCGGCAAAAGGAAATAAGACTCGAGTTGCTAGTGATTCTTTGTGAAGTTAGCAAAAGGTGAAGTTCTTCCCATTGGCAAGCTATTCCTCGGTTCCCGTATGTGCATCCGGATCACCTAGTTGCGAACATGCTAGTTTCAATGGTTTCATGAAAGTGGATTCATATGTGCACGTTGCTTTTATGGCAAGTATGGCTATGGAGCACTTTGAGAAGTATGCTCCAAAACCGATGCCTTCGATTCCGCGAGTTGGGGCGGCTCGAATTCTTCGATGGGTGAACACGCGTCCCAAGAGTTGGCGTGAGCTTGGTTAGTCTTCTCGATAAGTCGCATGAAATCGGTTTTCGCCCATGGGAGCCGGTCCATAGGTTGGTGACTCAAATTGACACCTTTGCTTCGCTCCGATCATGTCTTTGTCTTACTTGGCAATTTGAGTGTTAGTGAAAACTTGTTCATTCAAAGCTCATGTAGGTTATATGCCGTCTTTCTTCATGGGGTCTTTCCAGAGATGGCGTTCTGACAATATTGACCCGCGGATCATCACATGGGTTTCAATCAAGGGGTACCTCTTTTACCGGTGATTCCTAAAGATTCATTGCATGCCACCCACGATCGGTGCCCTTGAGCGGGTATCCGCCTTCCTCTCTTTCAAATGGGAAGAGTAACTTCGACAACTTTTGGCTATAATGAGTTCTCAAAAGCGATGAGTTTATTATGATCCAAGATTTTGTAAGATCGTGGTGTAGAATGTTCGTTGTAAACCTTCCCCAGTTTTGAAGAAGTACCCAATGTTGAGAGATCTCAAACGAAAATTGCCTAGCAACTCGGAAAGTCCCAAGCCAAGGAACAAGAGAACGAAGAATCGTGTTCGGAGGCGGGTTCGGGCGGTTTCCCAAAAGATCCTCCCGCAGCTCTCGTGTCTTTCGTTCTTCCAATAACGGTGTATGTGTCATCTCCTTGTTGGTTTGTCTCAACACACGTGAATTTCTCCGCTCGAAAACATGCGCCTTGTTTCTTCTAGGTTTCGGTAGTGTTAATGCTTTTATTGCCCTTGCACGTTACCCGTGGAGACGGCAATTTCTTCAAGAATTCCGTGTGGCACTAAGCCTCACTCATAGCGGTGATGAGTCCGAGAAAGAAGAAAGTTGACAAGTTAGAGTGATTCTCCACAGCAAAGACCTTTGGTTCTTTTCGGAAGTGGTTCGGGTGAGTTTCGCGCTTCTTTTCTTTCTTCTTGTTTCTTCTTTTGAAAATGTCTAACTCAAGTTCGCAGGAGGGATCGGTTCGGAGGACGATTCTGGGGTGGAGTCACACGAAAACTTGCCTTTGGTGACTTGGCGTAGGTGACTTGGAGATGGGAGTTAACCAATCATGCATGCAGATGTGGTTCAAACGGTGGATGATTCTCGATGATTGCTGTTTAGACATGGAGAAAGACCTTTGCAGTCATGAGGCCGGTTGCAGGGCGCCATTTTTGATCCCCGTATTTGGTTCTTTATCCAGTCATGTCTTGGTTGGCGGCTTCAGCGTGCGGCTAGGTATGAGGCGTTGTACACCGGGAACAGGAGAACATGGACATATGGCCACAACCAAGAAAGTCACTAGTCGATTTGCGTTAAGCGTGTGGAAGAGGCTTTATCTTTCCATTGAGGACATGCGTGAGGTGATTTGGCTACACCGTTTCTCGAAGAAGTTATTGCACCGGAGCACCCGCGACGTGTGTGCGTAGAAAGGAGTTCAACACTTCGTGGTTTGTCGAAGGCTTCTTGAGATCCAAAAGTTGAAAGATGCGAATCGAAAGCCTTTCCCCAGAGGAGATTGCACGACAGGAAGTAGAACTCGAAAAGCTTTCTCCAAGATGTTGATTATGAAAGAGAGCGGCTCTTGATGACGCAAAGTTGACTTTCTCCAGAAAAGCGAACCTCAGTTGGATGATTTTCCTTGAATTTTTCTCTGTTAAACTTTCATTTAGGTTCTTTTTTTTTTTTTGAAAAACATGTTGGATGTCTAGTTCAAGGTTCACCAGGTTTTGATAGACAGAGTTGGTAGCTTTTGAGGATATTGGATTTTTCCGGGATGAATGGTTTTGATAATATAACTCGATTATGTTTTGTGAAAGGAATATTGCTTTTATGAAAGTGTGTGCTAGCAATAGGCACAAGACGCCTTGAGGTATGGCGGTTTATTAAGAACCTAAAAACAGATCGTATATCTTGCCTATCTAAATTTACTCACCCCGTAGGTTTTGCGAACATGCCCCTCTCCGTGTAAAAGCGGCTTTGTTGGTAGCATCGCCAGCAAGTCTAGAATCGTTAGTAGCATCTTCAACGAGTCCAGTTTTCTAGTGTAGTTTTTAACGGCAACCGGTTGTCCGCGCTTAAGCTGTCGAGTCGCAGAGTTGTCGGGGTAGTTGAGTCGGGTGTGAGTCGCACGGTTGTCTGGGCGAGTTGAGTCGGATTGAGTCGCCTTCCCTACCATCTTTACATCTAGGTCGAAGAACGAGATCGACAGTCGACATTGTAGCCGATAGATCAATCCCATCGCCGTGGTCGCCAATTGTTTATGGGTGAAAATCGTTCCGCCCGATTTCGGTAAATTCGGTAGGTGAGTGAGAAAACTGGTTTAAACCCTAAACAAATGTCTTCGCACGTGAGCACTTTATAGATTCGAGAGATCAACCCGTAAGTCCGGCCTAAACCAAGAAATGGCCGTTCCCGGACTTGCTTTTCTACGACAAAGTGGAGGAGAAGGGTTGATTTGGGGAGGGAAGCAAAGAAAGGTGCTGAGACGAGAATAGTGCAGGAGAGTAGTGTCTCGACTTGTATCGAGAAATGAAAGCTTAGGAAGCTTGCAAGAGATGAAAGCTTTTTGGAGAGCTTGCAAAGTTGTCTTTTCCGAGAGTGTTGTATTTTTCTCCCGACCGAGACTTGTCGTCTGGTGGAAATAGGGTAAGACCTATTTATACAAGTCGAGATGAAACGTACCTCGGCCTCATGAAGGAAGAGAGTAAAGGGTGAAATAATGAGGAGGTGGTAACAGATGGTGTTAATGGGTGAAAACGTTTTCACCATTATTTCTCATTTATTTGACCGCTTTATTCCTATTCACGCTTTCTTAATGTGAGCGTAGTGTACGCCGCAAGTCGTGACCGCCAAACCAAAACCCTGGGAAAGCATCCCCCAGTTTGTGTTGATATCTCGAGTGTTGGTTGCAACTTGAGTGATGATGTGCTAGTGGCACGTGTGGCATGTGCCATTGGCATGTGCGGAATGCCTTTATGCGGGTTGCATCTTGAGTGCGAGTGGCAATGCTAGAGTCACAGTGGCGTGTGTGGCATGTGCCAATGGCATGTGCGGAATGCCTTGGTGGTAGGTTGTACGTTGAGTGTAAGTGGCAATGCCTGCTTAGTGACGTGTGTGGCAAGTGCCAATGACGTGTTCGGCCATTAGGGTGTGGGGTAAAAAAGCTACCAATGATGCGTGTTGGCATGTGCCAATGGCATGCGTGGGCGGTGCCACAGTAGAAAGCTTATCGCCGACGTGTTGGAATGTGCCAATGGAATGCGTGACGATTTAGGGCGCATGCACAGTAGAAAAAGCTACCGAGTGGTGCGTGTTGGCATGTGCCAATGGCATGCGTGGCCAATTTGGGCGCTACAGTAGAAAAGCTACCAAACAGCGTGTTGGCATGTTCCAATGGCATGCGTGGCTAATTTGGGTCGCGGCCTTGGTAGTTAAAAATGGTATGCCAATTTGGGTCGCTGCAGAGAAAATCTGGCGGCGATGGCATGTGCCAATGGCATGCGTGGCCAATTTGGAGTCGCGCCTTGTTAGAAAAATCTACCGGCGACGTGTTGGCATGTGCCAATGGCATGCGTGACGATTTGGTCGCGCCTTAGTAGAAAAGCCTGTGGCGTGTTGGCATAAAAGCAATGGCATGCGTGGCGATTTAGGTGACGCCTTAGTAGAAAAAGCTTGTGAGCGTGTTGGCATGTGCCAATGGCATGCGTGGCCAATTTGGGTCGCCTTGGTAGAAAAAGCTACCGGCGGCGTGTTGGCATGTGCCAATGGCATGCGTGGCCAATTTGTGCCGCACCCTGGTAGAAGAATCTACCGGCGAGCGTGTTGGCATGTGCCAATGGCATGCGTGGCCAATTTGGGTCGTGCCACCGGTAGAAAAAGCTACCGACGAGAGTGTTGGCATGTGCTAATGGCACGCGTGGCCTCGCGCCACTGGTAGAAAAAGCTACCGACGAGCGTGTTGGCATGTGCAAATGGCATGCGTGGCCAACTTAGGTCGCGCCCGGTAGAAAAAGCTACCAGCGAGCGTGTTGGCATGTGCCAATGGCATGCGTGGCCAATTTGGATCGCGCCCTGGTAGAAAAAGCTACCAGCGAGCGTGTTGGCATGTGCCAATGGCATGCGTGGCCAATTTGGGTCGCGTCGTGGTAGGAAAAGCTACCAGCGAGCGTGTTGGCATGTGCCAATGGCATGCGTGGCCAATTTGTGCCGCACCTCGGTAGAAAAATCTACCAGCGAGCGTGTTGGCATGTGCCAATGGCATGAGTGGCCAATTTGGGTCGTGCCACTGGTAGAAAAAGCTACCAGCGAGAGTGTTGGCATGTGCTAATGGCATGCGTGGCCTCGCACACTGGTAGAAAAAGCTACCCGACGAGCGTGTTGGCATGTTCAAATGGCATGCGTGGCCAACTTGGGTCGCGCACTGGTAGAAAAAGCTACCGACGAGCGTGTTGGCATGTGCCAATGGCATGCGTGGCCAATTTGGATCGCGCACCGGTAGAAAAAGCTACCAGTGAGCGTGTTGGCATGTGCCAATGGCATGCGTGGCCAACTAGGTCGCTACAGTAGAAAAAGCTACCAGCGAGTGTGTTGGCATGTGCCAATGGCATGCGTGGCCAATTTGGGTCGCGCCTTGGTAGAAAAAGCTACGAGCGAGCGTGTTGGCATGTGCCAATGGCATGCGTGGCCAATTTGGAGTCGCGCTTGTGTGAAAAAGCTACCCAGTGAGCGTGTTGGCATGTGCCGATGGCATGCGTGGTCAATTTGGAGTCGCGCCCTGGTAGAAAAAGCTACCGGCGAGCGTGTTGGCATGTGCCAATGGCATGCGTGGCAAATTTGGCCTAGGTTGCATGGTTTGCAAGCCTAGGTGCGGGCGCTACTTTGGCATGGCGCGACTAGGGCCAAGGTAAGGGTGTTTGGCTTGACGTGGCGTGGCCAGCGTAGCTAGGGCCAAGGCAGAGTGTGTTTGGCATGGCGCGGCTAGCTTGGGATAAGTGTGGCTGGCATGATTTGCCATTGGCACGGAGGTGCGGCTAGCATGGTTGGCATGCTTTGGCGCGTTTGGTATAAGTCGGCATGATTTGGCATTGGCATAGAGGTGCGGCTAGCTTGGGCTAGGTGTGGGCGACATGATTTGCCGTTAGCACGGAGGTGCGGCTAGCATGGTTGGCATGCTTGGCAGCGTTTGGTATGGCTGGCATGATTTGCCATTGGCATAGAGGTGCGGCTAGCTTGGGCTAGGTGTGGCTGGCATTATTTGCCATTGGCACGGAGGTGCGGCTAGCATGGTTGGCATGCTTCGGCGCGTTTGGTATGGCTGGCATGATTTGCCATTGGCATAGAGGGGAATTAGGGTTTTGTTCGTTGTAACCCTAATTTGAAAAAATACCCCTATTAATTCACCGACTACATGCATTAAATGTCCTAATAAATGTGTCACTTTGGTGACATTAGGTTATTTGGGATTTTACGATTTTACCCTTTATTTAAAAACCACCATCAATCGGCGGTAGCGCCAACACGGGAAGCCAAAACTCTCTTTACCACTCAAAAAGGTTAGTCGGATTCTCCCGACCATCTTTGCAATGATTTACACCTCGATTCAGTCCTTGTCTGTCAAGCATCATATGCTTACCTCGCAACAAGGCACTCATCTGAGCTAAGCGGGGGACTTAATGTTGATGGTGGTTTTAGCTTAGGGTTAAAATCGTAAAACACTAAACCCTAGTAGGCAGGTGATGTCACAACATTTAAAGTAACAAGCATTTACTAGGCACATTCTTCGAAACCCTTAATGTGTCTCTAAATAATTCTAAGGGTATCTTTTTCAAATTAGGGTTACGACAAGCCAAACCCTAATTCCCACGTGTGCCAATGGCAAATCATGCGGCCACACAGCCGCGCCAAAGCATGACAACCATGCTAGCCGCACCTTTGTGCCATTGGCAAATCATGCCCGACCACACCGGCCGCGCCAAAGCATGCCAACCATGCTAGCCGCACCTCAGTGCCAATGGAAAATCATGACGACCACACATGCTAGCGCTAAAACATGCCAACCATGCTAGCCGCACCTGCTGTGCCAATGGCAAATCATGCCGACCACCAGGCTAGCGCCAAATCATGCCAACCATGCTAGCCGCACCTCCGTGCCAATGGCAAATCATGCCATCCACACCGAGCGCGCCAAAAGCATGCCAACCATGATAGCCGCACCTGCATGCCAATGGCAAATCATGCCAGCCACACCGAAACCACGCCAAAAGCATGCCAACCATGCTAAGTCTGCACCTCGGTGCCAATGGCAAATCATTCCGACCATGCCGAGCCGCGCCAAAGCATGCCGGCCATGCTAGCCGCACCTCCGTTCCAATGGAAAATCATGCACGCCACACCTCTTGCGCCATGCCAAACGCACCTCGCCATGGCCCCATGCCGCGCCACTATCCTGGCCTTCACTACGCGGCTATCAAACGAAGGCGTGCAACAATCAACGGTTGCCCTTCAATCCTATGAGCAAATCCTGGCCGTCCAAGGTTACCAAACATACCTTTGCCCCAAAACCCTAGCTTGGTCACGCACCTAGCCCAAGCTAGCCACGCCATGCGCCTATGGAAAACCCTTGGCCCCACATGTCAAGCTAAATCAAACCTAGCCAAGCTAGCCACGCCTTGCCAAACGCACTTTTCCTTGGCCCTAGCCATGTTAGTCACATAATGCCAAGCCAAACGCTCTTGCCTTGGCCCTAGCCACGCCATACGCCCATGGAAAACCCTTGGCCCCACATGCCAAGCCAAAATCGTACCTAGCCAAAGCTAACCACGCCCGAGGCGAACCCTTGGATCCACATGCCAAGCCTAACCACACCCTAGCCGCGGCACCTCGTTGGCCTCCCTATGCGGCCACCAAAACGAAGGCGTGCAACGATCAGCGGGTGCCCTTCAAACCCATGAGAAAATCCTAGCCATCCGAGGTTACCGGACGACACATGGTAACCTTTGTCCCGAAAAACCTAAGTTTGGCCACGCCAAACCTTTCCATGCCAACGGCATGCCAACCTAGCCACGCCACCATGTTGGCCCTCACTACTGCGGCTACCAAAATGAAGGCGTGCAACATCAACGGTTGCCCTTCACTCCCAGAAGAAAATCCTAGCCATCCATGGTACCGAGACGACACATGGTAACCTTTGGCCCGAAAACCTAAGTTTGGTCCCGCTAAACCTTGCCATGCCAACGGCATGCATGACAACCTAGCCGCGCCACCACGTTGGCCCTCACTACGCGACTACCAAAACAAAGGCGTGCAACGATCACCGATTGCCCCTCCTCACAAGATGCAAAATCTCGACCAGTCGAAGGTCACCGGGATGGCAAGTTTCCCGATCTTGACTTGCCAAGCCACAAAAACGTGCTACATGTTTTCCAAAACATTCGAGACATCAACACAAAGCTGGGGATCCTCTTTGGGTATTGGTTTGGTGGTTTACAACGTGCGGCGTACACTACACTCGTCATAAGGAAGTGTCATAAGGGTGAGGAGGTTAGTAAATACGGGAAGTTATGTGTGAAACGTTCATGGGACATAAAGCACATGCGTTAACAACTTTATGGGACATCAATTCCATAACTTTAGCAGTTTCATGAAAACCAGTTTCATGCGTTAACCACTTTATGGAACATCAATTCATGCATACAGTTACCACCTCCTCCCATTTACTTCCCCACTCCTTAATGAGACCAGGGTACGTTTTTACTCCGACTTGTATAAATAGGTCTTACCTATTTCCATTGAACAACAAGTTCATACTCAGAAATACTTACTTGCTAGCTCACCTTGGGAGCTCTATCACTTTTCTGATAACAAGTCGCAGTAACCCAACTACTCTTCCAGAATTAACTATTCTGGTCTCACCACTTTCCTTGCCTCCCTCCCAAAAACCAACCCATTCTCCTCCACTTTATGACCGAAGCAAGTCTGGAACGGCAATTTCTTGGTTTAGGTCGGACTTGTACAGATTGATCTCTCGAATCTAAAGTACTCCCTTGCAGTACATTGTTTAGGGTTTAAATTGTTTCCCACCTGCACACCCGCATTTACCGAAATCAGCAAAAACCATTTTCACTTATAAACACCTGTTTAATCTTCCTTTTGATCTTCAGTTCAGTAAACTCAATAAATCCTATTTTCGATCATTCTTTCACTTATTTTTTTTATGTTCTTCAAACTAAAGATGATCCAAATGATTCAGTTTCTCTGATTTACTGTTTCTACATTTGAGTTTCAATTATTATTATTTTTCAGAAAATGAAATCTAATTTCAAAATTGAAATCGTAAGAAATCAAAATCAATACTAAAATCGTCACAGATGACAGAAATAAAAGAGGATTTTTTGTGTTTTTACCTGTTTAATCTTCCTTTTGATCTTCAATTCGATAAACTCGATGAAATCCTATTTTCGATTATTCTTTCACTTATTTTTTATTTTCTTCAAACTAAAGATGATCCAAATGATCCAGTTTCTCTGATTTGTTGTTTCTACAGTTGAGTTTCATTTTTTTTTTCTTCTTCTTTTTTCCGTGTTTTTTTTCCAGATTTGTTTTAGCGGCAGAGAGAGAAGAGATGATTAGAAATGGCTATTCACAATAAATGTGTCTGTAACGGTATAATCGTGAAATATATGTAAGGGCATTATAATAATCTACTATTTCGGGATTTAAGGGAGTGTATAACTATTTTGGAAGAGGGTATATTTGTTGGGTGTGAAATATAATAGTGTCCCTTCTCTAGAGCATCTTCAATAGTGGGTGTTAAAAATCCTATGTGAATATTTATTTTGGTCCTTATTTATGGGGTTATACATATGTGGCAAAAATAATAATGTTTGCTCATGAACCATCTCCAATAGTGTGGGGTCTTATATTTATGTGGCCCTAACCTTGTGAAAATGCCCCAGACACGTTAGGGAATAGATCAAAATTCCTCAGATGTTAGGGAACAGGTCAAAATGTCTCAATCCGTTAGATTTTTCATTAGAGAGAGTTAAGTAGTCAAAATTGTACAATATGACTTCTCACATGTGAAAAAAACAAAATTGCCCTTCAGGGTACATGGTTCATAATTTAGGGGTCAATATTTAAAATTACGGATTCAAGGCTTAGTGTTCGGGATTTAGGGTTTATGTGCTTTGGTGGTGGCGATCGTGGTGGTGGCGGCGGCGCGATGGTCGTGGTGGCGGCGGCGATGATGGTGGTGGGGGTGGCGGCGGCGATAACCGTGGTGGTGGTGGTTGTTCTAGTGGTAGTGGCGGTGGCGGCAGTGGTGGTGTTCGTGGTGGTGGAAGCATCGATGGTGGTTGGTGGTTATTCGTTTGGTAGCGGCGGCGGTGATGATCACTTTATTACATGTCCCTTCTTAATAATGTATAAAAAGGATTAAAATGGAATTTAAAAACACCATTGACCGGTCAAGATACCTATTTTTGACTACTTAACTCAAAAATAACGGATTGGGGTATTTTATCCGGGATGTTTTCACAAAGTTGGGTCGATTTTGGGGCATTTTGCCACTTAACATTTAAAAAAAAAAACGTAAAAAAAAACAACTACTGTCAGACAGTTTGCATCGAGTATAACGTGGGATGAACATGAATATGATTTACTCGGAATCAGTGTATTGAATTGTTTATTGAATTTTCAATGGTATGGTATCTTTATGGGATTAGGTGATGCAGGATGAGATCTGTCTTTTTCTATTTACAAAAATAAAATAAAATAAAAGGATGAGATCTGACATCTGTCCTTGGTAGAACACAAAAATTGACTGCCACCTTATTTGCTCGCAGACTACGCGAATCGTGGTCATCTTATTTTACCATCAGCATCACCGATCATTCGATCATCATCCTCTTTTCCTATTCCGTCGTTCATCATTTGATAATTCGACATGACAACAGACAACAATCAGAAGTCATCGCCTGAGAGGAAATCTGCCAACTACTCTCCGAGTTGCTGGGATCATGATTTTGTGCAATCTCTAGAGAGTGATTTCAAAGTTGAGTATATATTGGTAGCATATAATTAACTTCAATGAGTCGGTGGCTAGTACATAATACCCACGGCCTTGCATTTCTAAGTTATTATTACTAGGCAGTGTTAAGTCTAATTTATTGTACTTCTATATATGTTTAGAGGAAGTCCAAGTATGGTATCCGAGCTGAGAAACTCAAGGAAGACATACGGATGCGGTGCGTGCTTAATGTTCAGCACAAAGCCAGCAACGTGTCCTTGTCGTCCTCTTCGGCTAGTCTGTTGCAGCTAATCAACACCATTCAAAGGCTTGGATTCAGTTACCATTTTGATGATGAGATTAGAGATGCATTAGAACCCATCATCAAGGAAAAAGATATTGTTTGGGAGGAAGCAGATCTATTCACCCGAGCTTTGAGATTTAGGCTCCTTCGGCAACATGGCTATGGTGTTTCTCAAGGTAATTAATTAATTAATGTATGGCATGTACATTTTTAACTAAATACTTTAATTTCTTCAACTAACTTCAGTATCTGATGGTTTATATCTTATATAGATGTTTTTAAGAGCTTCCTGGAGGAGACAAGATCATCAAGGGATCTGATGATGAAAGCATGCATGGAGAACAATATATACGCTGAGGAGATTTTAAGTGTATATGAAGCTTCATTTTACGCTTTTGAAGGTGAGAGGGTCCTTGAAGAAGTTCAAGAGTTCACGTCAGGACTCCTCAAGGAGTACATATCATTATCGAAAGAACAACAACAACAAGAAGCAAGTAGCAAGACGATGATGACGAAAAGATTGGTAACCCATGCCTTGGAGATTCCATTACACTGGGCAATGAAAAGACTAGAGGCTAGGTGGTATATAGATACGTATGAAATGATGGAAGATGGCATCGAACCGTTGCTACTTGAGTTTGCTAAATTAGATTTCAACATGGTTCAAGCAGATTTCCAAGAGGACCTAAAATACATCTCAAGGTATCTAATTTTATTTCATTTGTTATTAATCATGTGTAATGTTCATGCAATTCTTGACATAAATCTGCGATCGAAGTCTGCTAATTATGGGCATCTTAAAAAAAAAAAATTTCTCGGGACGGAATATATCATCAACACTAGGTGGTGGCAGGAGTTGGATTACTTGGGAGTATTGAAGTTTTCAAGAGACAGATGGGTGGAGACTTTCTTTTGGGCTGTAGGGTGTACTTTCGAACCCAAGTTTGGAAACTACGGCAGACACTTGACAAAACTTTGTTGTCTACTAACAACAATAGATGATATGTATGACATTTATTCTTCTCCGGGGAAATCAAGATGTTCACCGAAGCAATTGAGAGGTTCGTACAGGTTATCAAATAGAGGTGAAGTAACAAAACACTTCAATTTTTGTTTAATTTTTCTTTTTTTTGTAGATGGGACATTAACAATGTAGAAGATCTCCGTACTACATGAAAGTATGTTTTATGGCAATGTTTAACACTCTCAATGAAATAGCTTACGACGTTTTAAAGAAGCATGGTTTTCATGCCATATCATACTTGAAAACATCGGTATATCTTTCTTCCTTTCGTACCATCTTCTTCTTAACTCAACCAGAGATATATGTTAGCTGGCTCTGTTCTTATAAGAGTGAACATAAATTTACAACCATGACATGCTAATATAATGTCATGGAAATTTTTAGATGGCTGACTACTGCAAATCCGTTAAGGAGGAGGCAAAGTGGTACAAGTACAAGACAACAGTTGAGGAATATATAAGAAATGCATGGATGTCCGTATCAGGATGTATAATATCTTGTGTTGCCTTTTTTGTACTAACCAAGGAACCCACTAAGGAAGCCTTAGAATGCATAATGGACTACAACTCCTCAGATATCCGCCGGGGTGCATTCACGGTCATGCGGCTTGCTAATGATTTAGCAACTTCTTCGGTACGTATGATAAAATGTCTAAGTTTTAATATTTCATTATTGTTATTTGTAGCAGTTGATATTGATACATGCAACGCAATGTTATGTACCTACAGGATGAGCTTAAGAGAGGTGACATACCAACAGCAATCCAATGTTACATGCATGAATCTGGTGTTTCTGAATCTGATGCTCGTCAACATATAAAACACCTTATAAGTGAGACGTGGTTGAAGATGAACAATGATAAGTTCTCTCGTTCCGTTTTCTCAGAGCCGTTTATCGATTCCATGCAAAGTATTGCTCGTGCATCTCAATGTATTTACCAATTTGGAGATGGGTATGGTGTTGCTGCAGAGTCTTTGACTAAGGGTAACGCAATGCTAATGTTCTTTCAACCTATTCCAGTTGCTTGTGA
This sequence comes from Papaver armeniacum, assembly GCA_023531295.1. Taxonomy (NCBI): domain Eukaryota; kingdom Viridiplantae; phylum Streptophyta; class Magnoliopsida; order Ranunculales; family Papaveraceae; genus Papaver; species Papaver armeniacum. Next base: position 174,373 of record JAJJWW010003377.1, read on the forward strand.
CGAAGATATATAGTACCTGTACTTAGTTCTCTGGCTGTCTCCGGCTTTCTTTTGCAATTTTAGGGATACCATTCATATGTAGTTCTGCTTTGCTTTATTTGTTTGACCTTTATGGGAGTGATTTTATGCTTTTGTGTGGTTTTTCTTGCTTGTAATATTTCGTAATAAAGGGCTTGTATACATTCACCCCAGCCACAACCTCTTTATTTTTTTTGTTGCCTGGTCGGTATATGTGTCGCTCAAAGATTACGTTTTTATAAACCAGAAATGCTGATCAACAATTTGAACTTATTCGTCATTATGAGACTGGTCGTGCTCAATAAAGCGCAAAGCTTGATCCTTGGAGATCACGTTTATAGAACTAACTCTATTTTTATGCATCACCCCGTATATCTTGTCCGCAACTTTCACAAGCTACGTTACGAAAGTAGTGGTTATAAAGCGGGTATTTGTCATGTCCGCCAGACGGCGTATCATACTTCCAACAGCAGTTCTGTACTGCGGATCTAGTGCGACATCAATCTCGTCAAAAAGATAGAATGGAGCAGGATCAAATCGCTGTATGGCGAAGATCAGAGCCAAGGCCACAACATTTTTCTGACCACCATAGAGCTGCTTCATCGATCTGTGTCTCCCTTGACCATTGAAAGAAACCTTGACTT
>JAJJWW010003378.1:0-189188 GCA_023531295.1 Papaver armeniacum
AAACTTGATGAGGCTAGTTGCATGCCCACAAGTGGATGCTCATACTACCTATCAAGCTACATAGAGTTGGTATATGTTCCAGTTGCGAAATTGGACATGACCAATAGAGTGAGATACATTGGTAATCAAAGTAAGGGAATGGCTATAGGCTCATAGGGGCCTACGCCTAAGTCCCATGCACTTTTCTTATGCTTGGACAATACTCGGAAGCCAGTGATGCATGCAAGATACATCGGCCATAGCCTCTATGGCTTTGAACCCTTTGCAGAACAAGGGTAAGTTGGAACGGTGTGGAAGCTAAAATAGCTGCATCATACCCCACGAGCATGCTTGCAAGGAAAAATGAACGTGCATTTGCCTAGCATTAAGGCCTGAATTGTAGCTTCATCATGGCGCATCGGAGAAGTTATGACTTACGCGCCCAAACGCACCAGGCGTAATTTTCCCGTACATCACAGTTGGTATCATAGCAAGTTCCGAGATAACTCTAGGGACTGTGCGGGAATGGCTTGTCAACAAGTATTTTCCTTAATGAAAAACTTTAAGTTGGAGACTAGGCCAACTTTTGCGCGGAAAGAGTTGGTAACTTCTATGCCAGTTACTTTGCAAATCGAGTTGAGCTTGTTTAAGTACTGTGAGTTTGCCTGGCCTAAGTGGAACCCCACTTACGAGTGGATATCCGGAAGACCGTCTGGGAAGGTGGGTACACAATGGGAATGATCATCCCCACACGTTGGAAACTGGCCAACGGTGTGCGTTGTTAGGCCCGGCTAGTATCCCATTTACGAGTGGCAACCTGGATGACCGTCAGGGACGGTTGGCAACTGGATACTGTTCCACACAGTACTACGTTAAGATTTTGCATGTCATTTCAATGACATCTTTCAACTTGTGAACTTTAGGGATTCCTGAGTGGTGGTATGGGACACCCCTTAGGATACCTTGTTGAGATATCCTTTTGGCACTAGCCAAATAAGATTCTTGGTAATGTTGTGGACTCTTTTTGGATTCCTGAGTATGCGGTATGGGACGTTTTCTCAGAAGGTCTAAATTAATGTTCACGACAACTTGAAGAAACCTGTGATTTCTGAGTATCTGGTATGAGACTTTTTCTCAGGAATCCAAACCGAAGAGATTGTCCACAATAGTTCTCGTTTTGAATTTCGAGGACGAATTTTTTTTAAAGGGGTGAATATTGTAACACCCCGTATTTTTAGCATGGGGCATGCTCAAAGATGCGCCATGGCCTAAGATGAAGCTTCATCCAAAGCTTCCGTTACGTAGGAAAAGGAACATTGGCCCTTGGCCAATGCGTTGACAATGTACAACCATCATGGCTGGACATTGGGTTGGCAGTGGACAGCTATGACATGGTTGTCAGGTGGCCAAGTGAAGATGCGACACTGTGGCACATTACAGTGGCTTGGCCAAAGTGTCGGATATGCGGAATGCATGTATGAGTTGCAGCTAGACAATGGCATGTGCCAAACAGGGTTTGGACATGGCCAATGACGCGAGATTAGTGTCAAGAGATGCCAAATGAGTTTGGCAAGTAAACTGTATGCATGAGGCGTATAGGCATGCAAGCAAGACTTGCATTAGCACACTTGCATCATTGGGAGAATGATGCTCAACAGTGATGGCGCTACGTTGGCTGGCAGACGCAATCATTGTAGCAAAGGCAAGATGACATGTGTCGGGCACATGGCCTTGACGGTTTCGAGTTGGTTACACGGAAGTTGAGTTGCTTTATGCATAACTGAAGGCTAGGACTTGTTTGGCTATCTTTAGGGAGTATTGGCGTCAGTTGGCACAGTTGGATAACCGCCTGGCATAAAGTAAATCTGTAACTGCATGACAGTTACTTGTAAATAGCTTTTGTAAGGCTATATAAGCCTGATCTTGTGAAGGGATTGGGTAATCCGGAACAAGAAGAGTTTGTAACCTTAAGTGTGCAATAAATAAAAGGCTACGACCTAGTTTAAAGCTAAGTTGTTTTGGTGCATTAATCCCTTTGTTTTGGCTTACGTTTATGCATCAAGCGGAGTGTGTGTATTTGGTTGAAAGCTTGGAAGATTTGTGAGCAGAACCTCTATTTAGTATGGGATGAATAGAGAATTAGTCAAGAAGTTGAAGTATTGGCTAAGTGCAAGTTGGCTGAAATTGTGTTGTGGAGCATAGTTGCCATTGTCAGAGTTGGTTTTGCAATTGGGTGTTGCGAACCTGTGACAATTCGGGTATCAAAGCCCTGATTAAGGGTCTATCCGTTCACGTTGAGATATAGAAGGCTGATTGAGATAGTTGCATTTGAAGTGAAGGATCCACACTGAGAGTGTAAGACATGGGAAAGTCAAGTCGAAGATCATGCCAAAAGTTCACACTCAGGCTATGTGAACGTCATATTCAACAATCTGCAAGCAATAACCGTACGCGAAGGATGGCCTCAAAACAACTTGATAAGGGTGAAACGAGTTGTTTTACATATCAGAACTGCACTAAGGGTACCAGCGATGCTGCAAGTGCCGATGAGAAACAACACGGTGCTGGAAAGGCTCAGCATGATGTTGGCAGGGGCCAACATCGCAACATCAGTCGTTTGCTAGGGAGCAAAGCACACACAAAGAAGAAAATGTCTTCTGGACTGATGTACATTGATATGAAGATCAATGGAGAATGGGTATTAGCGATGGCTGATACCGGTGCTACGAAGTATTTTATTCATCCAAACGTTGCCATGGCATTGAACTTAACGATTCATTTAGCGGCTAGCACCATCAAACTGTTAACGTAGAACCACAAGCCAGTCGAGGGAAAGTTCGCAATGCAGATGTGCAAGTTGAAGAATGGAAAGGAAAACTAGATTTTCTAGTGATGGTCATGGATGATTTTGACCTGATTTTGGGCATGCATTTCTTTTGCACGGCGAAGGCGTCGCCATTACCTCATAGAAATGGGATATTGATACAACACCATCAATACCCATGTTTTGTCTCTATGGTGAGGCAAAGAGAACCAGACAAGACACTTAAGCCATGTTTGTCTGCGGTTCAGGTGAACGAGGGTATGCGCCACGGCTTGGATACTTTCCTATGCGTGTTGGTTGAGAACAAACCAGGAAAGGTATTAGAAGTTGAGGATGAAATAACTGAGGTCTTAGAAGAGTTTGCAGACACGATGCCGGCAGAACTGCCTAAGACGCTACCACCGCGGCGTAGGATCGATCATATGATTGAGTTGGTGCCAGAGGCGAGGCCGCCTGCACAAGCACCATATCGTATGTCACCGCTAGAACTTGAGGAGATGCGAAAGCAGATTTCTGAACTGCTGGAGGCAGGCTACATACAACTGTCTAAAGCTCCATTTGGTGCAATGGTTCTGTTCCAAAAGAAGCAAGATGGCTCGCTTCGTATGTGTGTTGATTATAGGGCTTTGAACAAGCTAACTGTGAAGAACAAGTACCCAATTCCGCTAGTGGCAGACTTGTTTGATCGGTTGGCCAAGGCTAAATTCTTCACCAAGTTGGATTTGCGCTCAGGTTATTACCAAGTGCGCATAGCAGAAGGAGATGAACCAAAGACTGCAATGGTAACAAGGTATGGCTCGTTTGAATACCGTGTGATGCCATTCGGCTTGACGAATGCTCCAACAACATTTTACAACCTGATGAACGATGTGTTTGCCGAGTACATTGACCGCTTTGTAGTGGTATACTTGGATGACATAGTCATTTACAATGAGACTTTGGAAGAGCATGCGATGCATCTTCGCAAAGTGTTTGCAAAGCTTAGAGAAGCAAGTTTGTATGTGAAGAAGGAAAAGTGGGAGTTTGTCCAGACCACAATTACTTTCCTTGGCCACGTGATATCGCAAGGGTGCGTGCATATGGACCAGAGAAAAAGGTAGAGGCCATTATGGATTGACCTGATCCAAAGAAGCTTGGAGAGCTTCGTTCTTTCTTGGGTTTAGCTAACTATTACCGGCGCTTCATAGTTGGCTATTCAAAGAAAGTAGCCCCATTGCTAGATTTGTTGAGGAAGGACAAATCATGGGCATGGACTGACGAGTGTCAGCTGTCATTCGATGCATTGAAGGAAGCGGTCTCGACAGAACCAATTCTTCGCTTGCCTAGCTTCGATTTACCATTTGAAGTGCACATTGATGCTTCAGACAGGGCTCTAGGGGGAGTCTTGGTGCAAGATGGCCATCTAGTGGCTTACGAGAGTCGTAAGCTTAACGATGCTAAAGGGAGATACACTGTGCATGAGAAAGAGATGTTGGCAGTGATACATTGCCTAAGAACGTGGCGCCATTATTTGTTGGGAACTTATTTCATCATAAGGATGGATAATGTGGCCATTACGTTCTTTAACAGCCAGAAGAAACTTTTGCCAAAACAAGCAAGGTGGCTTGACTTTTTGAGCGAGTTCGAATACAAGTTCGAGCATAAGCCAGGAAGGCTTAATTTTGTACCAGATGCGTTAAGCAGAAAGTTGGTGGCAGAATATGTTGCAGCACTGACCACGATTGAGGCAGAGTTGTTGCCTCGAATCAAAGAAGAGACGAAGAATGATCATGTATGTGTGCGCCTGACTAAACAGATCAGTGATGGGATCGTTCGTCGATTTTGGCTAGATGATGGGGTCATATACGCCAAAGGAGGAAAAATTTATGTACCTAATTCAGGTGGACTGAGAAGGGAACTCTTGCGAGAGACGCATGACTCCATTTAGGCTGGTCATCCATGCATGGAACGAACGCATGCTTTGATAGCTCGTTCCTATTACTGGCCTAAGATGGAAGAAGATGTTGAGTTGTATGTGAAGACATGCTTAGTGTGTCAACTGGATAAGAGGGAAAGGAGAAACGTATCAGGATTTCTACAACCTTTGTCGATTCCAGACAAGCCATGGAAGTGCTTATCGATGGACTTTATTAACGGGATGCCAAAGGTGCAAGGCTTTAGCTCGATAATGGTCGTCGTTGATCGCTTTTCGAAGTATGCTACATTCATTCCCTGTCCCCATTCTTGTAATGCAGACGTTGCAGCGGAACTGTTCTTCAAGAATGTAGTGAAGTATTGGGGACTTCCTCAACATATTGTGAGTGATAGAGACTCACGGTTTACAGGCAGGTTTTGGACCGCCTTGCTTGGAATGCTTGGTTCCGAACTAAAGTTTTCTACTAGCAATCACCCCCAAACCGATGGTTAGACGGAGCGGATAAATGCATTGCTAGAAGAGTATTTGCGTCATTATGTGATGGAAAGCCAGGGAAATTGGGTGGCATTGATGGATACGGCCCAATTTTGTTACAATTTGCACAAGACTTCAGTAACGGAGATGAGTCCTTTCGAGTTAGCAACTGGCCAGCAGCCATTAACCCCTCATGAGGTGCCAAAGGCTAAGAAGCAAGGTTCCTGTCCAGCAACTTATCGTTATGCAAGGTCAAAAACGGAGATGACTGAGCAGGCGCGTGATAGTTTATTCAAGGCGCAAAGACGAATGAATAAGTATGCTGATTTGCATCGCAGAGATGTGGAATTTGAGGTGGAAGACATGGTGCTGTTAAATCTAACGCCCTAGATTTGGAAGAAGATTTCTAGCAAGACAGTGCATAGAGGCCTAATTCCAAGATATGATGGTCCCTTTAAAGTGATAAAAAGAGTTGGTAAGGTGGCTTACAGACTTGAGTTGCCGGAAAGGTTGAAAGTGCACCCCACTTTTCATGTCAGCTTTTTAAAGAAGTACCATCCTGATTTGCTAGACACTTCGAGACAACAAACGAAGCGTGCACCACCTATAATCAGATCACAATTCAACAAGCAAGTTGAGGCAATACTTGATGATCGAGTTATGGGGAAAAGTAAGAAGAATAGGAGAACTTATTTTATGATTATAAGTGGCAAGGGTTGCCAAACTCCGAAGCTTCTTGGGAGAAGGATACTACATTGTGGCAATTTGAAGAACAAATTCAAGCTTACCTACATCAAAAGGAATCGACGAGGGCGTCAAGTTCAGCTGGTGGGGGAGGTCTATGACATGGCTGTTAAGTGGCCAAGTGAAGATGCGATACTGTGGCGCATTATAAGGGGCTTGGCTAAAGTGTCAGATATGCGGAGTGCATGTCTGATTTGCAGCTAGACAATGGCATGTGCCAAACAGGGTTTGGACATGGCCAATGATGCGAGATTAGTGTCAAGAGATGCCAAATGAGTTTGGCAAGTAAACTGTATGCATGAGGCGTACATGCATGCAAGCAAGACTTGCATTAACACACTTTCATCATTGGGAGAATCATGGTCAGTAGTGGAGGCGCTATGTTGGCTGGCAGACGCAATCATTATAGCAAAGGCAAGATGACATGTGCCAGGAACATGGCCTTGACGGTTTCGAGTTGGTTACATGGAAGTTGAGTTGCTTTATGCATAACTGAAGGCCATGACTTGTTTGGCTAGCTTTAGGGAGTAGTGGCGTCAGTTGGCTAACCGCCTGGTGTTGATGGTGGTTTTTAGCTTATGGTTAAAATTGTAAAACCTTGCATATGATGTGACGTCACTCTGTAAGGAAATAGAGACGTGAGTGCTAACCTCTCCACTGGCATAGTTATTGAGCCATTCAATATATTTACATGAAATTTATCCAGACTGGCACATGTAGCAACCATCCCAGATGTTCTGTAAATTTCGGCGCCTTGCCTATATTCACTTAATACAAGTTTCTTTGAATGCTTTATATGATATGTTCCCCGGTTGAACCCTTAATGTTGATATGGCATGACAATTTGTGTTCACTCGCAGCAGAGTAGCACGAATTTCCAAATATCAAGGATAAGGTCTTTGCATAAAGTATTCAATCAGAAAGCATCTTTGCTCTCTGGTAATGAACTTAAAAGAACTCTGTGTCAACACATAGAATTCAATCGATTACCCTGGCTAACTTGCAAAAGTTAGGGTTTTGCGCCTTGCGCAGTATATCAGACCTTACTTGTCGAAATTTAATCCTATCCAAACTAGGTAATTAATCCTCCATGGATTAGTAGACAAAAAATCTTGCCCAGAAACAGAAAACAGGGAGCCGCAGGATAGGAGCAACAGAAAAGGAGGCGTGGCCATGCCTTAGGGCAGCCGGCACCATTTTCCATTGGCCACGCCCCATCCTAAACCGGCCCTATTTCCCTCGACCAATCAGGTCGCCTTAAACTCGCCACGCGCACATAAGTTGTGGTTGGGCCCATACTTGCCGGCTCCTTTTTTCATCGACCAATCAGGTCGCTCTAAAGCCGCCACACTCACACCAAAAGTGTAGCCACGCCCATTCTTTGCGGCCCCTCTCCTTCCTACCGACCAATTAGGTCACTTTAAATGCGCCACGAGCACTAGAGGTGCGGCCGCGCCTCATGTTTGGCCGGCCCCTGTTCTTGACCAATCAAGTCGCTCTAAACCCGCCACCATACATTAAAGGCCAAACACACCCTGTCGCGCAACCATACTAACTGGCAAGCCAAACGAGCGCCGCCACATCAACATATTAATCGGCATGCCAACATGCCACTCTTCCGCAATAACATGCCGCCAAGCCCTAACTTTGGTCATCCAAGTTCGCCATTGAATGCCAAAACGGACTTGCCACGGCAAGTTCCTTTGGCCAACCAAACTAGTGGCCATGGCTACGCCATGGCGCCAGCCTTACACCACCTAACTTTGCCATCCAAGTTGGCATGCGACGAGACAAGTATGCCTAGTCATGCTATGCAATACACCACTGGCATGCACGAGGTATGCAAAAACAATGCCACCGTGACATTACAGGTGCCAATAGAAGGTAGCCATAATCAATGGCTACCCTTCTTCATGAGATGCAATCTCATCCATTCAAGTTCGCCACCAAACTGACGGACTTGTGGCAAGTTTTAGGCGGCCGGCCAAGGCAAGCCTAATAGCATCACATGTTATTTTCATATGGAAAGTCTCTTGACTTTGACTTGCCCACATAGCAACAACCCGTAAGACCTAAGTTTCGCAGAAAATGATTTTTCTCATCATTTGCTACATGTTTTCCACGAAAACACTCGAGACATCAAACATGTCACAAACTAGGGGATACTCATCGGGGTATTGGTTTGGCGGTTTATCTTGAGATGAGTTTACCGGAGAAAGAAGTGCGGTGTGCATACGCCCGTTATAAGAAAGTGTCATGAAGTGGGACAATTAGTTGTGATGAAAGTAACGGTGTAAACTAATTCACTTCCTTCATCATGGAAGCATAATAATGCAGCGGTTACACGTTACTCTATTCTTCCACCACTCAATCATTTCCATTTCCTACGAGACCATGGCGTTTCAATATGACTTGTATAAATAGGTTTCACCTATTTACATCCCCCTTGGTTACCTTAGAACCGAAAATTGCATAACAACAATTGCCTCTCGTGGATACGAACTCTTCCTTACTTTGTACTTCATTTAAATTTAGTGAGTAAGAAAGTGAAATTATTTTTGAGTGAAACAACCGATCAAGAACTAATTCACTTCCTTCATCATGGAAGCATAATGCCTGACGAAACACAAGTTTTGGTCGGCAACAACACATTATCTAGAAATCACCTGGTAGCTTTCCATCCTGCTAGCCAATTCTACTTTCAGATACAAGTCATAAACAACCACACCATCAGAATCAATGATTCTGGTCTCAACACTCTCTTCGCTTCCCTCCCTAAGACCAACCCTTCTCCTTCACTTTGTGACTGAAGCAAGCCTGGAACGGTCATTTCTTGGTTTAGGCCAGGTTTGTACAGATTGATCTCTCGAATCAAAAGTACTCCGTCTGCAAGTGCATTGTTTAGGGTTTAGATTCGTTTCTCATCCACACACCCGAAATTACCAAAATCAGTAGAAACGGTTTTCACCCATAAACAATTGGCGACCACAGTGGGAGATTAATCTCTCGGTTGCAATACCATTTCCAATTTCATTTTTCTTTCAATCCCAATTTCAAGATGGAAGAACTCATGTCCATATCAACAACAAACCCTGAAAACACTAGCGCTGAAATTACTCTCGGTATTAACGTTCCTTCCAGTGGCATTGAGACGCCACCTGTCAACACCAGCGGCGCGAAAAATGTTCCTTCAGGTGTTACACCTCCGGTCACCATAGCCAGAGCTGCTGCCACCCCCAACGTTCCTTCAAGTGTGATACCTCCAATCTTCACCAGGGCCGCTGCTACCCCGCCAGGACGAGAAAGTGGGGGAGCCAGAGGAAGCCGATCCCATATTACCATTGCTGATTTGATGGAAATACAAGAAGTTCTCGCTAGAGCTCAGACGGACATGGCTTCGACTCAGAAAGAGGTGCTTATTTTCCTCAAGACATTAACGGAGCGGCTACCACAAGCATCACGCCAACCAGAGCCAATGAGGAACGCCTTCAATACTCCTGGCGCCGACAACTCAGCAGGGCGCACCTTTGTTGATGAAGAGACTCATTCAGAAGCTCCAGCAGAGAGGAATCAACCATCCAATTTTGTCATACGTGAAGATCAGGAACGACTTCTCCAAAATCAAGGCAAAGAAAATCAGCAACCCTCCTGAGTTCACAGAGACCCTCTTCCCGTCAGGAGCTACATGATTTCTGAGGACTCTGTCCACAAAATCATGCAGTCTATGATGAAACATTTATGTGAGATTCTGTATTTCTCCAAGGCGTAGCGTCAAGACATATTTGAAGCCCTCAACCGCACTGTATCAGGAAAACAGTTGTATCCAGCCAGGGAAGCTGTTCCCAAACTCCAACATCTCCCTGGAAAACACGATTGATAGATGGAACTGGGGACTCCTAACCACTGTTCACTTGAAGGATGTCTAGTTTGACAGCACGCTGATTGACGCGGCCTCCGACTTCAACATTGTAACCGTCGAGACTCTGAGAGTTGCAAGGGAAAATCAAACAGAAGAAGCGTATTCTTTCCCGTGAGGAGAAAAACACGACTTGCCGACCAGCACTATTTGTGTGTCGTCTTCCTATATTCCATATCGTATCAGCTCGTTTTTCGAAGTCAAAGGTTAATGGCGCCCTCACTGGAGTTCTCTCCAGCAGCCGCTTCGACGTTTCTCTCTGGGAGCCGCTTCAACGTTCTCTTCATAAGTCGTTCCGCCTCGATGTTCGCTCCAGCAGCCGCTTCGCTTCAGCGTTCTACTCCATAAGCTTCAACGTCCTCTCTAGGAGACGAAGCCGCTTCAACGCCTCCTTCCTGCCAAGGGTCGTGCCATAGCCGCCACTTCTTCCTGCCAAGGATCGTGTCGTAGCCGCCACACTCCTTCCTTCCAAGGTTCTTGCCCGTAGCCACCACACTCCTCCCTGTCAAGGATCATGATCGCAGCCAGCCAAGGTTCATAGTTGTGGCCACCTTTTGTTTCATCCCATTAAAGACCTGGGGACTTTTGTCCGTCTATCAACCCGTTATCATCCTGATGTCATCACTAACACCTGATGCTGCTCACTCACGGGGGAGCCTAAAATACCCAAAGCCCAATCATGTGCGAAGGACATGCCTAGCGGAGACAGAGCTAAGTAACTATCCTTAAACTAAATGTTTTATATCTATTAGGCATATTCAATAAATTTTAAATATCTTAATGTTTAGACGTGCAAATTCCTCAACACCATTATTGTGTTGTAGACATACTTCCTCAACACGTTCTTCTCTTAGTGTTGAGACGTACAAATTCCTCAACACTCACCACTGTGTTGCCGGGCATCAACACATCCTTTTCTCTTAGTGTTGAGATGTGCAAATTCCTCAATACTCACCAATGTGTTGCCGGGCATCAACACGTCCTTTTCTCTTAGTGTTGAGACGTACAAATTCCTCAACACTCACCATTGTGTTTCCGGGCATCAACACGTCCTTTTCTCTTAGTGTTGAGACGTGCAAATTCCTCAACACTCACCGATGTGTTGCCGGGCATCAACACATCCTTTTCTCTTAGTGTTGAGACGTGCAAATTCCTCAACACTCACCACTGTGTTGCCGGGCATCAACACATCCTTTTCTCTTAGTGTTGAGACGTGCAAATTCCTCAAAACTTACCACTGTGCTGGTAGGCATGCTTCCTCAACACATCCTTTTCTCTTAGTGTTGAGACGTGCTAATTCCTCAACACTCACCACTGTGTTGCTAGGCATGCTTCCTCAACACATCCTTTTCTCTTAGTGTTGAGACGTACAAATTCCTCAACACTCACCACTGTGTTGTCGGGCATCAACACATCCTTTTCTCGTAGTGTTGAGATGTGCAAATTCCTCAACACTCACCACTGTGTTGCCAGGCATCAACACATCCTTTCTCTTAGTGTTGAGACGTGCAAATTCCTCAACACTCACCATTGTGTTGCTAGGCATGCTTCCTCAACACATCCTTTTCTCTTAGTGTTGAGACGCACAAATTCCTCAACACTCACCTTGTGTGTTGCCGGGCATCAACACACCCTTTTCTCTTAGTGTTGAGAGTGCAAATTCCTCAACACTCACCACTATGTTGCCGGGCATCAACACGTCCTTTTCTCTTATTGTTGAGACGTACAAATTCCTCAACACTCATCGCTGTGTTGCCGGGAATCAACACATCCTTTTCTCTTAGTGTTGAGACCTGCAAATTCCCCAACACTCACCACTGTGTTGCCGGGCATCAACACATCCTTTTCTCTTAGTGTTGAGACGTGCAAATTCCTCAACACTCACCGCTGTGTTTCTAGGCATGCTTCCTCAACACATCCTTTTCTCTTAGTGTTGAGACGCACAAATTCCTCAAGACTCACCACTCGTGTTTCCAGGCATCAACACATCCTTTTCTCTTAGTGTTGAGACGTGCAAATTCCTCAACACTCACCACCGTGTTGCCGGGCACCAACATATCCTTTTCTCTTAGTGTTGAGACATGCAAATTCCTCAACACTCACCACCGTGTTACAGGGCATCAACATATCGTTTTCTCTTAGTGTTGAGACGTACAAATTCCTTAACACTCACCACTGTGTTGTCGGGCATCAACACATCCTTTTCTCTTAGTGTTGAGACGTGCAAATTCCTCAACACTCACTATTGTGTTGCCAGGCAAACTGCCTCAACACATTTTTCCTCTTAGTGTTGAGACGTGCAAATTCCTCAACACTCACCGCTGTGTTGCTAGGCATGCTTCCTCAACACATCCTTTTCTCTTAGTGTTGAGATGTACAAATTCCTCAACACTCACCACTGTGTTGCCGGGCATCAACACATCCTTTTTTCTTAGTGTTGAGACGTGCAAATTCCACAACACTCACCTTTGTGTTGTCGGGCATCAACACATCCTTTTCTCTTAGTGTTGAGACATGCAAATTCTTCAACACTCACCACCGTGTTGCTAGGCATCAACACATCCTTTTCTCTTAGTGTTGAGACGTACAAATTCTTCAACACTCACCACTGTGTTGCCGGGCATCAACAAATTATTTTTCTCTTAGTGTTGAGATGTGCAAATTCCTCAACACTCACCCAGCGTGTTGCCAGGCATCAACACATCCTTTTTCTTAGTGTTGATACGTGCAAATTCCTCAACACTCACCACCGTGTTGCTAGGCATGCTTCCTCAACACATCATTTTCTCTTAGTGTTGAGACGTACAAATTCCTCAACACTCACCACTGTGTTGCCGGGCATCAACACATCCTTTTCTCTTAGTGTTGAGAGTTCAAATTCCTCAACACTCACCACTGTGTTTTCGGGCATCAAGACGTCCTTTTCTCTTAGTGTTGAGACGTACAAATTCCTCAACACTCACCACTGTGTTGCCGGGCATCAACACATCCTTTTCTCTTAGTGTTGAGACGTGCAAATTCCTCAACACTCACCGATGTGTTGCTAGGCATGCTTCCTCAACACATCCTTTTCTCTTAGTGTTGAGACGTACAAATTCCTCAACACTCACCACTGTGTTGTCGGGCATCAACACATCCTTTTATATTAGTGTTGAGACATGCAAATTCCTCAACACTCACCACTGTGTTGTCGGGCATCAACACATCCTTTTCTCTTAGTGTTGAGACGTGCAAATTCCTCAACACTCACCACTTGTGTTGCAGCATCAACACATCCTTTCTCTTAGTGTTGATACGTGCAAATTCCTTAACACTCACCACTGTGTTGCCGGGCATCAACACATCCTTTTCTCTTAGTGTTGAGAGTTCAAATTCCTCAACACTCACCACTGTGTTGTCGGGCATCAAGACGTCCTTTTCTCTTAGTATTGAGACGTTCAAATTCCTCAACACTCACCACTGTGTTGCCGGGCATCAACACATCCTTTTCTCTTAGTGTTGAGACGTGCAAATTCCTCAACACTCACCGATGTGTTGCTAGGTGTTTATGGGTGAAAACTACTCCCGGAGAATTTGGTAATTTGGGGTGTGGATGAGGAATGAATTTAAACCTTTAAACAAATGCATCACAAGGGTGAGTGCTTGTAGATTCGAGAGATCAATCGTGCAAGTCCGGCCTAAACCAAGAAATGGCCGTTCCAGACTTGTTTCGGTCACAAAGTGAAGGAGATGAGGTTGATCTTAGGGAGGGAAGCGAAGAAGGTGTTGAGATTGTGAAGGTGTTGGCTTGCTTATGACTTATACGTAAAGGTGAGTGTGCTTGTGATTGATGCAAGCAAGCTCCGGGTGTTTGAATACGTTTTTGTATTAACACTTGGTTTTTTCTCTCATCCGGACTTGTGTTGTTTCTCTCCGTTGTTCCCCTTGTTTTTCTTCTCTTGTTGGAAATAGGGCGGAGAACATATTTATACAAGTCATTTGAGCCTTATTCACGTCTCTCGTGGGAAGTGGAGGAAGTGGAGTGATGGAGTAGTGGAGTTATGCGTCGACCCGCCTTGCCCACTTCTCCCGTTCATCTCTAACCGTCCATGACTTCCCGACACGTTTGTGATGGCGCGTTGCACGCCGCACGCCGTAAACCGCCGCACCAATACCCCAAGATGTATCCTCCAGCTTTGTGACATGATTGATGTCTAGAATGTATGGATCGTGGATCCACGAAAGATAGCATGTAATAATCGAATCGAATAACCGTAAGTTATTGTCAGAAGTCGATACTTGTGAAGTATCGTGTGTATTTTATGTGCATCGCATTATGGTGTGGTAAAGTGATGGGTAATGACTCCTCACTAACCAAATAACCCGACTGTGGTTGTAGCAACCAAGTCGGTGAAGTTGGACGGATGAGATGATCTTTGAGACACTCATCTCGCGACCGTTAATGAAATAGGTTTTTTGAAGAGGAGCGCAAGCATGACTCTTCACTTGGTCGAAACCAAGCATGGAAGGATTTTGGAGAGGACCGACCGGACGTGTATATAGATGGCATGCTGGTGTACACGTTCATGTCTCACCGTCCCATGAAGGCGCGATCTAGGCCACTCAATTTGACCGGCAAAGAGGAGTGGTCGAGATCGATTTTGCAATAGGAGTTTGATGCCGCGCGCCATACTCTTTTCCGGCGTGTTTTTCAAGATGACCTAACTTGGTCGGTCTTGGTCGATGGGTTTGACGGGAAGATGGCAGGCTGGGTGATCATGCCTATACCGACTATCCCATGAAAACGTGATCTAAGCCATTCAAATCATCCGGTGAAGTTGAGTGGTCGAGATCGCTTGCAATTTGGGAAGTGTAACCACGCATGTTTGGGCGGGCGTTTTGGATTAGCTGGCATGATATGTCTTGGTCGACCGCATGAGGAGGTAGATGGGCCCACGGTGGTCATGCCGGTATAACCGCCCTTGCTTAATCTAATATGTGACCTCCATTCGTGACGGGAGAAGATGGACGCGCGTGATGGCTTGAAACCCTAATTTTGGTTTTCAAAGTCGTGCGCCTCCTCTTGTTTGGGTGACGATTTTGTCACGGCCAAACATTGTTTGTCTTGACCGATTGGTCAAGTGTGTAGCAGCCCACGGTGATCGTGTTGACATGCTCGGGCCCTTTGAGTCTACATCTACACCCTCCATCTATACCGCGAAGATGGATGGTTGAGATTGTTTTGCGACACATGTAATATGCCGCAAACCCTAATTTAGGGTTTTCCGTCCATAATGCTTGGTATGAACGGTTTTTTGGCGTTAGGGCAATGACCGACCATGCGGGGTCGGCCGTGGGGTATTCCATACCGCTTGGGGGTGATGGAATTGATCTGGGGTCATCCAATCATGCTTATGGAGTTGGATGATCGCGATCGGAGATCATATCCGACCGATACGGCCATCCGGATGCTCAATCGGGCTAGTATAAAACACCGAGAGGGGCTCAATCGGGCTAGTATAACACACCGAGAGGGCTCCGGCTAGTATAACACACCGAGAATCACCGTACGGGTATTTCGTACATGGTTTCATTATAGTGCTTGGAGGTTCATGTTATTCTCAGAAGAGTAACACTACCGTCATGCCACACCGATAATGAGTAATCGGAAATACAAGGCCGATATGAAATTCACAGGAAGGGATTGTTGCCACATGCTCCAACCTCGGAGGAATTTCATGTATTCGCGTAATGGGATTGTTGCTACATGCTCCATTCTTGGTGAATTAAGTGAGGGAGTATCCAACACTTATAAATGGATTTATCTTTTACAAGATGTCAGCGCATGATTTTTGCTTTTTTACAAATGTAACCTTGAACAAAAATCCACCATCAACATTAAGTCCCCCGCCTAGCACATAATGGTTACACTATTGTGTGGTAGGCATGAGATGGTGACAGTTTAAAGATAAAACTTATGAGGCAAAATTAGATGTTACTAGGAGAGACGGTTATCCCGTCCTTGGAGTATGTTACGTTTAAAAGGCATATAGGAGAGCGTTCCCTAGTATGATGTCGGTCTTGCCTCGTTCGCCGATCGACCTTTCTATGCCTGCTTTGGCCGAGGGCCCGCTCCGTGCTTGCTCCGCTCGATCGGGGTCAGTGCCTAATCGACGGGATCGTCTGTGCTCGCTTCGTTAGTGGGGACATCTGCCGCTTGATCGAACGTGGGCTTGAATTTCGTGAACATGATTCCCATGACATGAGAGAACCGTGTTGTGCAAATAAATGTGGTCCCGCCATATATGCTTGATTGAACGTGGGTCCCATATCGTGTATGCCTGATCTGAATGTCAACTTTATACCCTGACCTCATGCCCTTGACCAACACCGGTCTTGAAACTTGAGCAATACCGGACTTGACTTGATCAATAAGGACTTGAATATTAAGCAATACCATACTTGAAACTTGAGTGATATCGACTCGTCACTTGATCAATACCGGACTTGAAACTTATGTTGACTTGAAACTTGAGTGATACCCTTGACTTGAAACTTATACCGGACTTGAAACTTGTACCGGATGAAACTTGCACCGACTTGAAATCAATACCAGATCGAAACTTGCACCGACTTGAAATCAATACCGCACCGAAACTTGCACCGACTTGAAATCAATACCAGATCGAAACTTGCACCGACTTGAAAACTAATACAGGTCTTTGAAATCCGCACCAATTTGAGCCGACCGGTTTTGTGTGCTCCGATGTGAGTTGTGTCTTGCCATGTGTGACTACATCTCTCATGTGCTTTCATACAAGTTCTAACTCCCGCCTTTTATTTCATTGTGGGAAGAAAAGAATCCCGTTGAGATGTCTTCGGGAGATAATGTTGGTACCAAGTCAGAAGTGTTGGCGGCTTCAAGGATATGCCGAACATTGATGATGAGTTGTTCACCGCGCCCTTCCAACTATATGAAAATATCCGTTCCATAGGATAACCCTCCTCCTATCGACTTCAGGGTTTTTCATGCTCCGTTGGGTCCTCATAAAGGATGGATGAGACGATGTTGAGCAATGAGTACATCAAAGATAACTTGACCAGAGCGCAAATTGTTGATGTAGCTTGAGTGTTGAAACGACTTGAGAGGATGTTAAAGTGGCTTCGGTGCGAACGTTGAGGTGGATCCAGGAGAGGGTGTTGAAGTAGGATTATGAAGCGAAAAGGGGTCCTGGAGAGAGAGCATTGAGGCGGCTCTTGAATAGACCATTGAAGTAGCTTTCGCTAGAGGGAGTGTTGAAGTGTTTCCCTCTTCGTCCTCAATTTACCCTTGCGAATTCCATGTTTCTTGACCGACCACATCTCTCATGTTGAAGAATTCCTTGATCGACGGTGAAGGAACTTCATGCCGAGCCTACCCCCCAAGTGTGGTTCGTTATCTCTTGAGGTGCTCCCTTGAGGTATCGGCTCCAGTGGAAGATTACCGTCATAGAGCGTTGATACGTTGCACCGGTATTCCTTAAACCAAATGGCAAAGATGGTATAATAAAATTTTCCGTGAGGAGTTCGAAAAGATATCTTACTTGCATCATGCTCGTACATTCTTATCCTGTTGTAGCCGCTGCATCCATCCATGGAGGAGAACATGCTGTGTCCGCTGTTTGCATCTACTAACATGTCGATGTCGTAGAGGAGGATTGTTTTTGAGCAAGACTGCTCAAGTTTCAAGTCTATGAAAAGACCCGATCTATCCATTTTCCTCGTGTCCGAACCGCAACCGTTTAACCGACTTAGATCCAGTATGACATGTAGATGATGGATGACCAATTTTCATCTAAATCCCAAGCATTTCTTTATATCTCCAAGCGAACATGTCCCGATACTCTTTGAGAAGTTCCACGAGCTTCGTGCGTTTATCCGTACACAAGGTTGAGCCGATGGAGATAGGCCTAGGAGATTCCTCAACGATTTCAATCTCATCGGTTGTGGAGTTGGTGCCCTCTTGCAAACTGCTAGGAGCATCTAGCACTTGTTGTTGTGGTTCGTTGTCGTCGTAGCATTCCATTGGGTGGAGAGACCGGGTAGCAGTATCCCCGCTAATTGATAATGGCGAGACGGTATACCGTTTTCCCTTTCTCGGGTCACGACTCACCACAAAAGTGCGTTCCCTCTTCGTGTGAACGTGGGTCGTGGCTTTACAGATGGATGGAAGAATGCTTCGTCAAGCAAAGATGCATTGTGGGTTTTAGCTCTCAATGATGCAAGCCGGTCTTCTTCCTGAATTGACGCCCACGTGGGGAGTTGGATGCAACGAACTTGTATGATTCTTTCAGCGGAGCTCCTCCCGTATGTGCTGGTTTGGTTTCCCTTGAAGTCCGTCACCGTGGTAGGATTCCGTACGACCTTGCCTCGGGAGAACCTTGGATGTCCCGAGAGTCTTGATAGTAATCACATTCGAAGACGCTCCCGTGTAGATAAGGGCGTCTTGAACTCGAATCCTTGATGCGTGCGGTGACATGTAGGTCACGGTCGTGACCTTCCTCTCGGTTGATTGCAAGCAAAACGTCTCCGCGCGCCGATTCTTCGAGAGGTGTGAAAGTTTGCATAAACTTTCCACTAGAGAAACCGCTTCCCGATCCACCGCCCTCTCGGTTCATAGTGAAACTATTGACTTGAGGAAGATCGTTGTGAGGATCAGTCCCAGCCAGGTAGGAGCCTCCACGACAGACCGCTCATATCCGATGTCGCTTCTTTGATCGAGTCCATGTAGGTCCGTGCCATTGAAGTACCTTCTCCTGCATTGAATTCATTCCTTGTTGGCTCCAGGGGCTGTTGCGGGTCATGTGGAAATCGATCAGTTAATGTCTTAAGAAAAGTGAGTACCTCTTTCCGAGTTACGGCCATATCCGTTTGAGTCTTGACAAGAACTTCCTGCTTTTCCATCAAGTCCGCAATGGTAATGGGAGATGGTCCTCCTCTCGCCCTCCGGTTCCTCGTCCCGATGAAGGAGTGGAAGTTGTTGCTCCGGTGACTACCGGAGGTGTTACACTTGATGAGATGCTAGGACTTGCAGGCCGCTGCCGGCCTCGTGATGGGAGGTGTTGTAATATCACCGCCGAGTGATCGAATTGAACGTTCCCATCCTCTCGTACTCACGTGTTCCTTGATTGATCTCTCCTTCCTCAAGCATTTCTTCACGGCTTCGACAAGGGTCTTGAGATATAAATCTTCCAAATAGGATCCGTAAGTCGCAGTGCTCCATTTCTTTATTCTAGACGTTGTAGTACTCCTGGGACAAGTCCTCTCCTCTCGTGGAGTTGCCTCTGCTTCTTCATTGTTGACTGACCATGTTGTTCATCTTTCCCGAGTCACCCGCGGTTACGCGCTCTTTTGCCTCTCCACCGGTAAAGGTGTGACTCCCGACTAAGGATTCAAAGATTTCTTGCACCGCTTGAGTAGATGCTCCGCCGATCCTTCTTGTAATTGTGCCGCTATGTCATTCAAAAGGCGAAATGTCTCGCTCTCGTCTTCGGTGATACCAGCTTGATTTGCCAAGACATCCTCCAAGCATTCTATCTACACTTCCCATGGTATCTGAACCGACTGTGGTTTCCGGATGAGGATGCATCGTGAGCCAAAAACCGAAGAATTGAGAATTCAATTTTTTGCAACCGATAGATCAACCTCCCACCGTGGTCGCCAATTGTTTATGGGTGAAAACTACTCCGCAGAATTTGGTAATTTGGGGTGTGGATGAGGAATGAATTTAAACCTTTAAACAAATGCATCGCGCGGTGAGTGCTTGTAGATTCGAGAGATCAATCCGTGCAAGTCCGGCCTAAACCAAGAAATGGCCGTTCCAGATTTGTTTCTGGCCACAAAGTGAAGGAGATGGGGTTGATCTTAGGAGGGAAGCGAAGAAGGTGTTGAGATTGTGAAGGTGTTGGCTTGCTTATGACTTGTAATGTAAAGGTGAGCAGTGCTTGTGATTGATGCAAGCAAGCTCCGGGGTGTTTGAATACGTTTTGTATTAACACTTGGTTTTTTCTGTCTCGCCTCGAACTTGTGTTGTTCCCCTTGTTTTTTTGTTGGAAATAGGGCGGAGAACATATTTATACAAGTCATTGAGCCTCATTCACGTCTCTCGTGGGAAGTGGAGGAAGTGGAGTGATGGAGTAGTGGAGTTGTGCGTCGACCCGCCTTGCCCACTTCTCCCGTTCATCTCTAACCGTCCATGACTTCCCGACACGTTTGTGATGGCGCGTTGCACGCCGCACGCCGTAAACCGCCGCACCAATACCCAAGATGTATCCCCGCCTTGTGACATGATTGATGTTGAATGTGTGGATCGTGGATCCACGAAAGATAGCATGTATCGTCGAATTGAATACTCGTGTTATTCAGAAGTCGATACTTGTGAAGTATCGTGTGTATTTTATGCAGTGTAATCGCATTATGGTGTGGTAAAGTGATGGGTAATGACGCCTCACTAACCAAATAACTCCCGACCAGGGTTGTATAACCAAGTCGGTGAAGTTGGACGGATGAGATGATCTTTGAGACACTCATCTGCGACCGTTAATGAATATTAGGTTTTTTGAAGAGGAGCGCAAGCATGACTCTTCGCCTTGGTCGAAACCAAGCATGGAAAGGATTTTGGAGAGGACCGACGGACATGTGTGTAGATGGCATGTTGGTGTACACGTCCATGTCTCACCGTCCCATGAAGGTGCGATCTAGGCCACTCAATTTGACCGGCAAAAGGAGTGGTCGAGATCGATTTTGCAATAGGAGTTTGATGCAAAAGGCCATACTCTTTTTCCTACAGAAAGTTTTTCAAGATGACCTAACTTGGTCTGGTCTTGGTCGATGGGTTTGACGGGAAGATGGCAGCCGGTGATCATGCCTATACCCGACTATCCCATGAAAACGTGATCTAAGCCATTCAAATCATCCGGGTGAAGTTGAGTGGTCGAGATCGGCTTGCAATTTGGGAAGTGTAACCACGCATGTTTGGGCGGGCGTTTTGATTAGCCTGCATGATATGCCTTGGCCGACCACATGAGGAGGTAGATGGGCCCATGGTGGTCATGCCGGTATGACCGGCCCTTGCTTAATCTAACCGGTGGACCCTCCATTCGTGCCGAGAAGATGGACGCGCGTGATGGCTTGAAACCCTAATTTTGGCTTTCAAAGCCGTGCGCCTCCTCTTGTTTGGGTGACGATTTTGTCACGGCCAAACATTGTTGGTCTTGACCGATTGGTCAAGTGTATAGGCGGCCCACCGTGATCGTGTTGACATGCTCGGG
The DNA here is from genome assembly GCA_023531295.1 of Papaver armeniacum. Lineage (NCBI taxonomy): Eukaryota > Viridiplantae > Streptophyta > Magnoliopsida > Ranunculales > Papaveraceae > Papaver > Papaver armeniacum. The sequence continues at coordinate 21,141 of JAJJWW010003378.1, forward strand.
GCCCTTTGAGTCTACATCTACACCCTCCATCTATACCGCGAAGATGGATGGTTGAGACTGTTTTCATGACACATGTAATATGCCGCAAACCCTAATTTAGGGTTTTCCGTCCATAATGCTTGGTATGAACGGTTTTTTGGCAAAAGTTGGGCCAATGACCGACCATGCTGGTCGGCCGTGGGTATTCCATACCGCTTGGGGGTGATGGAATTGATCCTGGGGTCATCCAATCATGCTTATGGAGTTGGATGATCAGATCGATCATATCCGATCGATACGGCCAGTCCGGATGCTCAATCGGGCTAGTATAACACACCGAGAGGGGCTCAATCGGGCTAGTATAACACACCGAGAGGGCTCGGGCAGTATAACACACCGAGAATCAGCCCGTACGGATATTTCGTACATGGTTTCATTATAGTGCTTGGAGGTTCGTGTTATTCTCGAAGAGTAACACTCACCGTCATGCCACACCGATAATGAGTACCGGAAATACAAGGCCGATATGAAATTCACAGAAGGGATTGTTGCCACATGCTCCAACCTCGAGGAATTTCATGTATTCACGTAATGGGATTGTTGCTACATGCTCCATTCTTGGTGAATTAAGTGAGGAGTATCCAACACTTATAAATGGATTTATCTTTTACAAGATGTCGCCGCATGATTTTTCTCGGTTTTTTACAAATTTAACCTTGAACGAAAATCCACCATCAACACTAGGCATGCTTCCTCTACAATCCTTTTCTCTTAGTGTTGAGACGTACAAATTCCTCAACACTCACCACTGTGTTGCCGGGCATCAACACATCCTTTTCTATTAGTGTTGAGACGTGCAAATTCCTCAACACTCACCACTGTGTTGGAGGGCATCAACACATCCTTTTCTCTTAGTGTTGAGGCGTGCAAATTCCTCAACACTCACCAAAGGTGTTGCCAGGGCATCAACACATCCTTTTCTCTTAGTGTTGAGACGTACAAATTCCTCAACACTCACCACTGTGTTGCCGGGCATCAACACATCCTTTTCTCTTAGTGTTGAGACGTGCAAATTCCTCAACACTCACTATTGTGTTGCCAGGCAAACTGCCTCAACACATTTTTCCTCTTAGTGTTGAGACGTTCAAATTCCTCAACACTCATCACCGTGTTGCTGTGAAAACCGCCTCAACACTTCTCTCATTTTAGTGTTGAGACGTACAAATTCCTTAACACTCACTACTATGTTGTCATACATACTGCCTAAATACATTATAGTGTTGACGGCTCCACCACCTCAACACTCATCTTTTTATTCAAGGCTCGCTGCACAAACAATACATGGCCCCAGTACTTCGTGGCCAAGACAGAAGTGCGCCAACACAAATATTGCAGACCGCACATGCCTCTTATTTTCATGTCTTGCCCTTTCGACTTTTATCCTTTCTCGTCACATCTCATGCTTACCCCGCAACAATGCCATCACGTTGCGTGCTGGGGACTTAATGTTGATGGTGGTTTTTATCTTAGGGTTAAAATTGTAAAACCTTGCATCTGATGTGACATCACTCTGTAAAGAAACAGAGCCGTGAGTGCTAACCTCTCCACTGGCATAGTTATTGAGTCATTCAATATATTTATATGAAATTTATCCAGACCGGCGCATGTAGCAACCATCCCGTATATTCGTCAGAAATTTCGCGCCTTGCCTATATTCACTTAATACAAGTTTCTTTGAATGCTTTCTATGCTATGTTCCCCAGCTGAACCCTTAATGTTGATATGGCATGACAATTTGTGTTCACTCGTAGCAGAGTAGCACGAATTTCCAAATATCAAGGATAAGGTCTTTGCATAAAGTATTCATTCATAAAGCATGATGCTCTCTGGTAGTGAACTTAAAAGAACTCTGTGTCAACACATAGAATTCAATCGATTACCCTGGATAACTTGAAAAAGTTAGGGTTTTACGCCTTGTGCAGTATATCAGACCTTGCTTGTCGAAATTTAAGCCTAGGCAAACTAGGTAATTAATCCGCCATGGATTAGTAGACACAAAATCTTGCCCGTAAATAGAAAATAGGAGCCGCGGGATAGGAGCAAAGCAGAAGGGAGGCGTGGCCATGCCTTAGGCCAGCCGACGCCATTTTCCATTGGCCACGCCCCATCCTAAACCGGCCCTATTTCCTTCGACCAATCAGGTCGCCTTAAACTCGCCACACGCACATAAGTTGTGGTTGGGCCCATACTTGCCCGCCCCTTTTTCCATCGACCAATCAGGTCGCTCTAAAGCCGCCACACTCACACCAGAAGTGTAGCCACGCCCATGCTTGGCCGACCCCTCTCCTTCTTACCGACCAATTAGGTCACTTTAAATGCGCCACGAGCACTAGAGGTGCGGCCGTGCCTCATGTTTGGCCGACCCCTTTTCTTGACCAATCAAGTCGCTCTAAACCCGCCAATATACATTAAAGGCCAAACACACCCTGCCGCGCCACCATACTAACTGGAAAGCCAAACGCGCCATGCCATAACAACATATTAATCGGCATGCCAACATGCCACTCTGCCGCAGTAACATGCCGCCAAGCCCTAACTTTGGCCACGACGCCAAAACCTAGCCTTGGACACGCCGCCAAGCTTTAACTTTGGCCACGACGCCAAAACCTAGCCTTGGCCACGCCGCCAGACCTAACTTTGGTCACGACGCCAAATCCTAGCCTTGGCCACGCCGCCAAGCCCTAACTTGGGCCACGACGCCAAATCCTAGCCTTGGCCACGCCGCCAAGCCCTAACTTTGGCCACGACGCCAAATCCTAGCCTTGGCCCACGCCGCCAAGCTAGCCTAACTTTGGCTACGTCAAGTCCTATTTTTGGCCATGCCACAACGCCACCATGCCACGGCCATGCCACACGCACTAATTAGGGTTTCGACATGCCAAACCCTAATTAGGGAAAATTGCTATGCCAACCAAGCCAAATAACGTTTCCCAGAGCGTTGGGATCGATGTGGCAACATGGCCAATGTTGCCATAGCCATATTTGGGTCGAACACCAATATGCCAAAACAGCTGCCACGGCAACGCCACTGGCATGACGATATGCCACCACTACGCCGCTAGCATGCCATTATACCACGGCTACTCCATGCGCCACTATGCTAATAGCGCCACTTTGCTACACAACAAATATATGGCCTCAATCAACGGCTACCCTTTCTCATGAGATGCAATCTCAGCCATCCAAGTTCACCACTGAACTGACGGACTTGCGGCAAGTTGCAGGCAACCAGCCTAGTGGCCATGGCTACGCTGTGCGCCCGCTTACACCACCGTGCCACCGGCATGCACGGTATGCTACCATGTCATCAATGCAATCGGCGTACGCCAAAACGCCACCGTGACATTACCAGCGCCAAAGAAGGTATCCATAATCAACGACTACCCTTCTTCATGAGATGCAATCTTAGCCATTCAAGTTCGCCACCAAACCGACGGACTTGTGGCAAGTTTTAGGCGTCGGACAAGGCAAGCCTTATAGCATCACATGTTATTTTCCTATGGCAAGTCTCTTGACTTTTACTTGCCACACATAGCAACCTCGCTACATTTTTCACGAAACACTCGGGACATCAAACATGTCACAAACCTGGGGACACTCATCGGGGTATTGGTGCAGCGGTTTACGGCGTGCGGCGTGCAATACGCCCGTTATAAGAAAGTGTCATGAAGTGGGACAATTAGTGGTGATGAAAGTAACGGTGTAAACTAATTCACATCCTTAATCATGGAAGCATAATGCCTGACGGTGACACGTTACTCTATTCTTCCACCACTCAATCGTTTTCATTTCCTACAAGACCATGGTACGTTTCAATATGACTTGTATAAATAGGTTTCACCTATTTACCACGAAACACAAGTTTTGGTCGGCAACAACACATTATCTAGAAATCACCTGGTAGATTTCCATCCTGCTAGCCAGTTCTACTTTCAGATACAAGTCATAAACAACCACACCATCGTAATCAACGATTCCGGTCTCAACACTCTCTTCGATTCCCTCCCTAAGACCAACCCTTCTCCTTCACTTTGTGAATCGAAGCAAGCTCGGAACGGCCATTTCTTGGTTTAGGCTAGGATTGTAGATTGATCTCTCGAATCAAAAGTACTCTCGTGCAATGCATTGTTTAGGGTTTAGATTCGTCTCATCCACACACCCGAAATTACTAAAATCATCAGAAACTATTTTCACCCATAAACACCTGGCATAAAGTAAATCTGTAACTGCCTGACAGTTACTTGTAAATAGCTTTTGTAAGGCTATATAAGCCTGATCTTGTGAAGGGATTGGGTAATCCGGAATAAGAATAGTTTGTAACCCTAAGTGTGCAATAAATAAAAGGCTACGACCTAGTTTAAAGCTAAGTTCCGTTGGTGCATTAATCCCTTTGTTTTGGCTTACGTTTATGCATCAAGCGGAGTGTGTATATTTGGTTGAATGCTTGGAAGATTTGTGGTTTAACCTCTATTTAATATGGGCTGAATAGAGAATTAGTCAAGAAGTTGAAGTATTGGCTAAGTGCGAGTTAGCTGAAATTGTGCTGTGGAGCATAGTTGCCATTGTCAGAGTTGGTTTTGCAATTGGGTGTTGCGAACCTGTGACAACAACCAACATGGCTGGACATTGGGTTGGCATTGACAGTGAACAACCATCTTGGCCGGTTATTCAGAAATATATGGCAACATCCATGAATAGTAAAAGTGGGAGTTGATGAATGATTTTTGCTCCCCCAATCAAAGTTGTAAAAATGTCAAGTTAACATATATAGGGAGGGGTACTTGGTTGAAGGTGCATATACGGACTATGCACCAAGTAAGATAGCTTTGGTAATATACATCCATTACGGCCCTTCACGAGACCTGGCTCAGGAAATGTTCAGTCGTCATGGCAGGACATTAGAACTGGCCTGTGAGCCAGAATTGAATGTACAGCCATCACGGCCGTACATCACAATTGGCCAGGGTGGTAAGGTGCAACCATCACGGCCCGGTGCATATGCGGACCATGCACCAAGTAAGCTTCATATCATATCCAGAAGAATATAAATGATGCCTAAGGCTCATTTGTAGTTGCGTAGCCTCGCGAAGATGAAATTTGATGCTTAGGGATTGTTATGCCATATTATGGACCAAACATGCATCACTTGGATGTATTTTGACGGAACGGCTTATACGGACTAGGTTATTAACATTATTGCTAGGGCACGGTCTTTCAAACGAGTTGGAATAAGTTGCTTGTCCCTTAGTGATGAACTACGGTCTGTGCTTGATCCCTTTAGAGTAGGGAAGGGTACGTAGGAAGCCGCAATGAGTAGTAGCATTGCCGGTCCAGCACTTTGTCGCTCATATCATATGATTGGGAGGTGACTGCGACATTCTGGCCTCTCATATCATCTGGATCGGTAACTCGATGCAAGAGATGATTGTGGCCAAACTTGATGAGGCTAGTTGCATGCCCACAAGTGGATGCTCATACTACCTATCAAGCTACATAGAGTTGGTATATGATCCAGTTGCGGAATTGGACATGGCCAACAGAGTGAGCTACGTTGGTAATCAAAGTAAGGGAATGATTATAGGCTCAGAGGGGTCTATGCCTAAGTCCCAGGCATTTTCCTTATGCTTGGACAATACTCGGAAGCCAGTGATGCATGCAAGATACTAATGAAGTACGTGTAGGGAAGAAGGAAATACAGAGATTGCAGGTGATGAGAATGGAAGAAAAGGGTGAGAAAACAGAAAGAATAATAGGGTTTAGAGATGAGAAGGATAGAAAGCTCTGAAAGAGTTATTTTGAATAATCTTCGATAATAATAATGTGTGTTACAAGAACTTAATAAGCCTGTTTATATAGGCATGATAAGAACCTCAAATAGAAAAACTCTAAAAGAAGAAATAAGGAAACTCTAAAAGAAGAAATCCTAGACTTGTAACACAAGTAAACCAAATAATCAACTGGATCGATACAACAGAAAGGGATCAACGTGACTTGATACAAATATGGGATCAACTGTCATTGTTGATACGGGACAATGGGATCAACTGGGACAGTTGATACACTGAAAACAGGTAGATGTCCTACATCAGTCCCCCCTTCTTGAGAAAAACTCGTCTCTGAGTTGTCTAAAACAAAGAATAGGTCATTATAACCATGAAAGGTAAAAATCTCTTGAACATTGAACACATTCCAAATGTTCCATTCCTTGGGTAGATCAATGACATATGCATTATCACTGATTTTCTTCATTATTTTGAAAGGGCCGTACTTCTTCATCTTAGTCTTATTAAAAGTACCAACTGGAAATCTTTCCTTGCGTAGATGAATCATTACTAGCTCTCCCTCTTGAAAAGTTTTGAATCTTTTATGCTTATCTCGCAACATTCTTGTATTTAGCATTGGACTCCCCAAGTTTTGTTTTTACCTCATGATGTAATTGAGAAGCTTGGTCCAAAGATTATCACTTTGACATTGGATTTATGTAACTTAGGAAATACAACCAAGTCTAGAACATGATTAGGCACCTTTGAATAAACAATTTCAAATGGAGTTTTACCTGTAGATATGTTTACAGAGTGTTGAATGCAAACTCCATATGAGGCAGCAAAATATCCCATTGTTTGCTGTTATCAATGCATTTGGTTCGAATCATATTACCCAAAGAACGATTGACAACTTCAGTCTGCCCATCAGTTTGAGGATGTGAAGTAGTGCTGAACTGCAAACTAGTTCCCAAACGCATCCATAATGTCTTCCAGAAATAGCTCAGAAATTTAGTATCTCTATCAGAAGTAATAGACTTAGGAATGCCATGTAATCGAACTATCTCTCTGAAAAATAAAGATGCAACATTTGAAGCATCTCTGTGAGATTTTTTGCAATGCTATAAAATGAGCCATTTTGGAGTATCTATCCACAAAACCATCACCGAATCATTACCTCTAGTTGTTCTAGGTAAACCAAGAATGAAGTCCATGCTAATGTCCACCCATGGAGCTTCGGAATTGGTAAAGGAGTGTAAAGGCCGGTGTTTTGAACAAGCACTTTAGCTTGTTGGCAAACCATGCATTTCATAACATATTTTTGTACGTCACGCTTAAGGGAAGGCCAGTAGTAGCGTTCCTCTATAAGTGCAATAGTTTTATCTCTGCCAAAATGGCCACCAAGTCCACTGCCATGCAATTCACGTATTAAATGAAGACGTAAAGATCCATTAGGAATGCAAAGACGATTACCTTTAAATAAGAATCCATCTTGAATTAGAAAGTCATCAACTCCATGAACCAAAGAACTGCATTGTTCCCAAATCGATTTAAAGTCATCATCTTCAGCATAAATATCTTTGATGTAATCAAAAGCAAAACTCTCATTTCGAATGGTTGCTAAAAGATGTCGCCGTCTACTCAGTGCATCTGCAACTTGATTAAGCTTCCCACTTTTATGTTTGACAAAAAAGGTGTACTTGTTAATTGTGGATAACCACCTATCATGCATACGATTAACCTTTGTCGAAGTTTGGAGATACTTCAAAGCATGATTATCGATTAATGACAAACTCTCTATGAACCAAATAAGTATGCCATCGTTTAAGAACTTGTACAAGTGCAAGTAATTCCAGTTCATATGTAGACCATTTTTTTTGTGTCTCAGAGTTCTTTTCACTATGATAAGCAACTGGATGTCCTTCTTGAGATAAAACTGCTCCAATTCCAATAATAGAAGCATCACAGTCACTTGAAAAGGCTTGGAAAAGTCAGGCAGAGCAAGTATAGGAGCTGAACATAGTTTTTCTTTAAGAGTATTAAAACATTTCTTAGCCTCTTCAGTCCATATAAACTGTTATTTCTTCAAACAATCAGTAAGAGGGGCAGCAATGGTGCTGAAATTTCGTACAAAACGCCTATAAAAAGAAGCTAGTCCATGAAAAATCCTCACCTCTTTGATACAAGTAGGAACATGCCAATCCATAATAGATTGAACTTTAGAAGGATCCACATGAATACCCTTGGAAGAGATAATATATCCCAAGAAAGTAACTTCAACTGACATAAGTGTGCATTTCTTCAAGTTCACAAACAAAGAATTGTCGTACAAAACTTTGAATACCTGAGAAAGATGATTGATATGCTCTTTTGCACTTCTGCTGAAAATTAATATGTCATCAAAGTACACAATGACAAACTTGCTCGTAAAACGGTTGTAAAATCTCGATTCATGAGTCTCATAAATGTGCTAGGAGCATTAGATAAACCAAAAGGCATAACAAGCCATTCATATAATCCTCTCTCGTTTTGAAAGCAGCTTTTCCATTCATCTCCAACTCGATTCTAATCTCGATGATAACCACTGCGAAGATCAAGTTTAGTGAAAATGATAGACCCTGCTAAAAGATCAATCATATCCTCAATACGAGGAATGGGAAACCTATAAGGAATAGTTATACGATTCAAAGCTCTGCAATCTATACACATTCTCCATCCATTATCCTTTTAGGTACCGTAAAAGCAGACAAGCACAAGGGCTATTACTAGGTCTAATTAATCCTTTAGTTAATAAATCATTAATTTGACCCTGTAATATTTCATGTTCAGTAGGACTTAACCTATAATGAGCTTGATTAGGTAAAGAAGCTCCAGGAATAAGATCAATGCAATGCTGAACATCTCGAAAAGGTGGTAAACTCTTGCTGTAATTCTTCAGAAATAATGCATGATATTTAGATAATAAAGGTTGTACCGTGAAGGAACTTGTACCATAGGTTTGGTGTCTTCATGAGAACTTAAACTATGAGTTGATTGTAAAGAGCGAGAGATAGTATCCACCAAAGTAAAGAGTCTTGCAATCACTACGTTTTTTAATTATTGAAGAAGATTTTGAAGGAAACAGAGTCACTGCTTACCATCTTTGTAAAAGGGTAAGTATTCTCAAAACAGCTTATGAACCGCTCTAACATCATACCGTCGTGGCCTTCCAAGTAGGAGATGTGTTGCAGCTTCATATCTATGACATCACATAGCACAAATTCTTCATAACCAACAAAAGAAAACTGAAAAACACACTGATGAGTAATTTGTTGTGTAGAGGAACTATTCACTCAACCTACTGAGTAATAAGGGGTAGGATGTGGTGTAGTTGGTAATCCCATCTTCTCGACGACAACAAGATGCAATGAAATTGTCCATACTGCCACTGTCAATGATCATGTCACAGACTTTACCACCAAAGAAGCACTTGGTTTTGAAAATATTATGTCTTTGAGAATAACAAGGTTCAAAGAAGCATGAGTGGTCGAATCATTCCAACAAAGTGATCACCATAAGTCTCATGTAAGTCAATATTTTCAACTTCTTCACTTGCATCATCATCAAAAACTTCATTATCCTTTGATTCGTAATGTACCGATTATCTCCAATGAAACCATTAAAGCGCTCGACAAGAAGCCGAGGAATGACCAAAGTTGGTTACATTTATTGCATTTATCCCCTCCAATTTGGAATAAATGTTAGAGCTCTATTAGGAGGTGGAAACCGTTGTTGCATTCTATTAGAGAATCTGCATTTGTAGTTTTAGCTTGTCATTGCTGTTGTTGTTGTTGAATGGGTGGAGATGCAACAGAGATGGTAATATGGGTGAAGGTGTTGAAGCTGGTTGAGCAAAAGAAAAATTCACAGGCTGTTGGTGTTGGGGATAAGTTGAATTATGATTGAAATCGTGTGGGTCAACAATGAATGGTGATCCCTGTTCAACTTGAGTACCATAATAAGGATTATATGGTTTGGCAGCTTTATAGTAATGCTGATAACGAGCTTGGCGAGGAGTTGCTTGTCTGGAAGTACTAAGGATACGCCTTTCCACCTTTATAGCTTGTTGTATAGCTTCAACCATTGTGAAAACTGATTGAACCATTCCCTGTTGAATAGAATATTCAAACCTTCAATAAATCTTGCTACCAGTTGTTCTTCCGACTCCTTCAGCTGATTACGAGCAAGAAGATTATAGAATTCTGCCACATATTCTTCTACTAGACGTGCCCATTGTCTACAGGTTTGAAGTTTAACAAACAATTGTTGTTTGTAATCTTGAGGAAGAAACTTAGCTCGTAATAACTTGCGCATTCAAGTCCAAGTACGAATAGGAGGTTTTGAAGAAAGAACTCTGACCTCATATAGGGTTTCCCACCAAGCAAAGAAAGACCTCCTTTAAGTTTATACGCAACAAGTCTAACTTTAGAATCATCCGATTTTCATGTCGAAAAGAAATCCTCAACCTCATAAAACCAATCCAAAAGTTCTTCAATTTTGAAACTGCCATTAAAACTTGGAATGTCAGCTTTCAACTTGTATTGTGTAAAGAACTCGTAAGGATTTTGTGAAGATTTCAACCTTTTTCGCCAATCCAAATTTGTTCTTGCCGTGTTTCTTCAAGGTCGCCATCATCACTTTCGTACGGGAGGAATAGAACTTTTTTTGGGAGTATAACCAATAAATCCTTCATGTTGTAAAGTTCTTTTATCTGTTGCATAATATTATCAGGAATATCATCCTTCTGGACAAACGGATTCTTCTTTGAGGACGATGATTTCTTAGCTTCAGCAAGTAACTTTAAAGTTTCTTCATCCTCAATCTTAAGAGTGCTAACAAACTTGTCAAAGATCGATTTAATATCTTCAAACTTCTTGTCGAAATTTTCAGATCGATTAAAGCAAGTTTTTCTAGTTTCGTTAGGTTATCCAAACTATAGTAATACTTGTAGAAAATGTAGCAATACTTGAAGTGATAAGATCCGTAAGCTTAGTAATAACAGCGTCGAAAGCTTCTTGAGTAACGTTGCCAGCCATAGAATATATTTTTTGTTTTTTGATAAAAGGGTTGCGGAAGCGAAAACAGGATCGTAGAAAAGATGAAAATCTAATCTACCGTCGAATGATACCAACTAATGCAGTACGTGTAGGGAAGAAGGCAATACAGAGATTGCAGGTGATGAGAATGGAAGAAAAGGGTGAGAAAACAGAAAGAATAATAGGGTTTAGAGATGAGAAGGATAGAAAGCTCTGAAAGAGTTGTTTTGAATAATCTTTGATAATAATAATGTGTGTTACAAGAACTTAATAAGCCTGTTTATATAGGCATGATAAGAACCTAAAAATAGAAAAACTCTAAAAGAAGAAATAAGGAAACTCAAAAAAGAAGAAATCCTAGACTTGTAACACAAGTAAACCAAAGAATCAATGTGACAATTGATACAACAGAAGGGATCAATCGTGATAGCTTGATACAAATAGTTCCGGATCAATGTCATTGTTGATACGGACAATGGGATCAATGGGACAGTTGATACATCAAAAATGTGTAGATGTCCGATACATCGGCCATAACCTCTATGGCTTTGAACCCTTTGCAGAACAAGGGTAAGTTGGAACGGTGTGGAAGCTAAAATAGCTGCATCATGCCCACGAGCATGCTTGCAAGGACAAATGAACGTGCATTTTCCTAGCTTTAAGACCTGGATCATAGCTTCATCATGGCGCATCGGAGAAGTTATGGCTTACGCGCCCAAGCGCTCCAGGCGTAATTTTCCGGTCCGTCACACTAATCAAGCGACCTTAAGTGAAACTAAAATATGACAACCAAGCTTGATTTACCGACGTCTTGAACCCGTTCTAAACCAAAAAGAAAAGGAAAAAATGATAACTGACATTCCAATTCTTCTCGAGATGTGAAAGTACAAGACTCAAAAACATTAGCACATGACACCAGTAGTGAGACTCGTGCTCATCTGGCCCATTGCTACTTAATTGTAGTAAGGGTGTTGATCTTCATCTTCTATGATGAGGAACATACAAACATCATGAGTATACTTAGTCTTAGGGATTTATAGGCATTTTTATTTTTATTTATGCTTCACCAAATGTTTTGGTAAGATCCTATATAAAATAACTTTTCTTAGGATTTAAATCTCTTATGAAATTGGTATTTAAACTTACGATACTTCTGAAAGATTTATTCACTTTGAGTTATATTTGTATTTTATCATGAAAATATTATAGGCAACGTTGGTCATCTTGGAATGCATATCGTAAAATTTACACTTTTTTTTTTCTTTTTCTTTTTGGAAAGAGGGTCTTCTATTTCTTGTCTAAGGGTAATACAATTATCACAACTTGTAAAAATTGTCTTATACTTTCCAAAGTCATGTAGTTACATATTTTTAGTACTAATGAAATGTTCTCGAATGTTCACATTCATGAACTGTTGGAAGGAAGTTCTTTCTTAATATAAAAGACTTATTTTTTTGTAGTACTTCCTATCGTAATCACTTATTCGTTGTATATTGTTCATCCCTAAAACAAATCTTTTATACTTAAAGAAATTATGACACCTACAAATGGAATTGTAAAGGAGAAAGATGTTGCTAAAGTTGTTTAATTCTACTTTTGTGAAGGAGTCATCTTATCAAAAAGAAAAAGATTGGCTTCTAACAGAGAAAGTGTTACTTCATCCTATTATAATTTTTCGCTTTATGCTATTCATTCAAGACCGAAGATTTTGTTATAAACTCTAGGGATTCTAATAAGCAATTTGTGTTTCAAAGAAATTATTTTGCATACCGAACAAACTTTTTTTTAAAGAAAATGATAAATATGAGAGAAAGTTTGACAAATATGAGGAAACACTCTCTAGCCTCAAAGCTCAATTGAATGACCACAAATTAAAGATGATAATATGATGGTTTTTATTTTTTATTTTAAAAGAATGATTGCTCTTTAAAAAAAAATATGTTGATGTTTAAACTTGATGGAACAGAGCCACCCGATGAAGCAATACTTCAAGAGAAATATTGCAAGCAAAACTTGGAAATACTCAAACTGAAAATGCAGGGGATACCAAATACACCCAACTTTTTTCGTTCGGTAACTTGTATAGACAAAATTTAACACAATTGCAAGTAAACCAACTTAATGATCCTTGACAATATGTATAAAGTTAATATCTCAACTGAAAAAACGGGGGTATAACAACCACACCCAATAATTCGTTCAGAAATCTGTATGAACTAAACTCCAATATAATTCCGAGAGCACCAACTTAAAAGTGAGACTCAATCAAGAAATATATCAAAGAGCTTTATCTCTCTTTCTTAATACAATCAGCAAATCGAACAGATAGAAATCCGTGAGCATGATTGATATGAGAAATAACTTGGACGGTACCAAAGACCAATACCCAAGTGTCAATCAAGTTATATCCAACAAACAAGGTCGGATTTATTAATTGTGATTGAACTACGCACAACCTGTGATATTTCAATTACATAAACAAATATAATGCAGAAAAGAAATAACACAGACACCATAAATTTTGTTAACGAGGAAACCGCAAATGCAGAAAATACCCGGAACCTAGTCCAACTTTGAACACCACACTATATTAAGCCGTTACAGACACTAACCTACTACAAGTTAACTTCAGACTGGAATGTAGTTGAACCCTAAACAAGTCTCACGCCGATTAAGGTATATTCGTGTTTCTTACGCATTTAGAACAACGCTGGATTCTGTGCACTTGATTCCCTTAGCTGATCTCACCCACAACTAAGAGTTGTTATGACCCAAAGTCGAAGACTTATAAACAAATCTGTCTCCCATAGATATGTCTATCCTTTATTATTTTTGTTCCGTATTTTGATACAAAGATCAAGGTGAACAGGAACCAACTAATACCCCGGACTTATACTCCCGAAGAGCAGCCTAGGAATATCAATCACCTCACAATAACCTAACTGATTAACAAAAAAATTTATTGCGGAATCACAAAAGTCTGAGACGAAGAACTGTTGTGATTACTTTTTATATCTTACCTATCGGAGATAAATCTCGAGTAAATCTTAGAGAAGATAAAAATCAATATGATAGAACAAGCAAGATCAGAATACGCAACTACAGAGAAAATAGTTAGAAATGGCTTCACGAATCCCAAATGAAGTCTTCAAGTCGTTAACCAAATAATGGTTTTGGAAAAACCTAGGTTAAAGGAGAATCGACTCTAGTTTGTAACTAGGACACAAGAAAGTGCCGGGATTAGGTTTTCTAGTTGCTAGAGTTCTCCTTATATAGTCTTTCAAATCAGGGTTGCTTACAATCAAAGCTAAGATAGCTTAGTAACAAAGCATTCAATATTTACCGTCAAATGAACTCCTGATTTAAGATTCAAGCCAAGTCTGCTTAGAAATTAAGCAATCAATATCCACCGTTAGATGGTCTTAGCTTGTTGCACACAAATGAAATATACTTATATTTAGATATGGGTAACCGTACCTGAACGTGTATATTGGGTTGGCTCAATAACAGTTAACGAAGTTAGCCATATGAACACTTTTGTCTTAGCCGTATTCATCCAACAATTCTAGATCAAATATGATGATCAATCAATCATGATAGATAATCAAACAAATCTAATTGTGTTTCAAATAGAGTTGTTCGATTGTTCACTATCTCATAGAAATATCCATGAACAAATTGAAACAAAATTGGATTGATTCGTAATCGTACAAAGTACTTATACAAGAATCAATTCATGAATTAATTTACATTCCTTAAATCATAAATATTTTAGTTCATGAGTATGAGAATCATACATAACCGATTTTAGAACTTGACCACTGTGTTTGCAAGCTGTGTACGCGAACAACAACTCCGGACCTTGGCCTAGTCAAGCCGTTCGCAAACTCGGTTCGCGAACAACTGTTCCTGACCCAACTAGTTATTATCCTGAAATCCCATCTGAAATGTCAACAACCATCATTTATGCCTCTTTCGACAAAGATACCAAACTTTAGCCTCATTATAAATTACGTGACAAGTATTTATAGAGGATGCAAGACCGTCAAGTTTATTACAAGATCAGACAAACAGACAGAAAGTCTCGCCATATTTGAAGGCATTAACGAGGTTTAAAGCAAAAATGTTGACATAATCCTTGTTTCATAGCGACACTAAGAAGGTATTCTCATATTCGATAGACACGAATAACAATTATTGTTGGTTTAGTAGCGCTATTATTAATCGCCACAATTCTATCATTTAACTCCTTTATTTATTTATTTTAGGGTAAAGTATCTGAGTAGAAATTATAACTCTTTGAAGATACAATGTAACTGGTGAGTATATATAATACCCTTGATTTCATCTCACAAAGTGTATAATCTTTCTTCCAAAGCTCCTCATAATACATTTTTGCACCTACATAGTCGAAAAATACTACAATGAAGTTCTTGCCCAAGCAAACTACCGAAATTACAAGGTCCATCGGCTTATCAACCTTATGGATTCCATTTATTCATCAACACACTTTCTAGTGCATGTTTCTCATATTGATATCCTAATTATCTTCGAGTCATAAATCTATTGAATTGAATGCAACTAATTATAAAACTAAACGATCAAAATGTCGCCAAATTACCACATATGAACATGTGGCGAGTTTTATATCATTTTCAATTTTCAAAAGAATTAGGGGCCCACAAAAAGACAAAAAATGTCACCCAGAAATCTAAGCTACCCCTTATCTTTCATTTTTTTAATGGCCAAACTACCCTTTAAAAGTAGATAATTTTACAAGAAGTTAATCCACAATCTGGAGTCAATTTAGTTCATCTAACTCCGATTATAAAGCAGAAATAAAATCCTCTATCTTTTGAATTTTGATTATCCTATCTTGGTAGCAAAAAAAGTTATCTTGACTCCCGATTAAAATAGACCTTTGGCTAAAATGCTACCATAATCGGTAGTGAAGTTAGGTTATTTTACTACCGAAATAGGAGTAGCCCCAAAATAAGATTTTGCAAAATTCTCAATTTTTTGAATATTGGTTGAGCCATAATCTTAGTAAATGAAGTTATCCCGACTTCCATTATCTTAAACGTGGCTCTTTGCAAATATCCTACCATAATCGGTAGTCATATAACTACCGAATATAGAGTAGCCCCAAAATGAGATTTTGCAAAAATTCTCATTTTTTTTAAATTTTGGTTGAGCCTATAATCGGTAGTAAATAAAGTTATCTTGACTTCCGATTATACCGTGGCCTCTTTGCAAATATCCTACCATAATCGGTAGTCAAGATAGTTCATATAGCTACCAATATAGAGTAGCCCCAAAATGAGAATGGAAATTCTCAATTTTTTTAATTTTGTTGAGCCTATAATCGGTAGTAAATAAAGTTATCCCGACTTCCGATTATACGGTGGCCTCTTTGCAAATATCCCATAATCGGTAGTCAAGATAGTTCATATAACTACCGAATATGAGTAGCCCCAAAATGAGATTTTGAAAAATTCTCAATTTTTTGAATTTTGTTGAGCTTATAATCGGTAGTAAATAAAGTTATCATGACTTCCGATTATATAGTGGCTCTTCTTGCAAATATCCTACCAAACTGTAGTCAAGATAAATCATATCACTACCGAATATGGAGTTGCCTCAAATGAGTTTTTGCCAAAATCATCTATTTTTTAAATTTTGGGTTGAGCCTATAATGGTAGTAAATGAGGTAAAATCCTGATGTCCGATTATACAGCTCCATTCTTTGTAAATATCCTACAATAATCACAATAGTCAAATAGTTCATAAACACCGAATTCTTAGTTTAGCAAATGAGATTTTGAAAAAATTTCAATTTTTTGAATTTTGTTGAGAGTTTAATCTAGTAAATGAATATATCATTAACTTCCGATTAATAAGTAGCCCCAAACGCATTTAGCACAAATTTCATATCAATAATAGTTCTTTCCGTTACTTAACTCCCGATTTAGTATTTTTTAAGCACAAAATGGCTTCCGATTATTAGGGGCATTAACGTATTCTCCCCATTTTTGGACATCCCTTAACGTTGTATATGGGTTGGGAATAAAAAATTCTTTCTAATTCCTTTGAGGTCCTAAAAATGCCATGTTTTATAACATTTTCAATTTTCAATTTTCAATTTCCAATTACCCCTAAGAAATACTCTCTCGGTTTCTGAAGTGTTCCGAGTTTACCAGGTCCATATGACTTCAGCACGTGTGATATTGTACGGGGTTTAAGCTTCTTCTTCATGAGTTTCGTCTTCCCCAAAACCCTTGGGGGAAATCTCTCCCAAATTAAACCTCCAATTTTCACCTGCAAATCTCCCCAACTAAAACCCTAATTGGAAACCACTTCTATCACACTATGAAATCCCTAAAACCAAAAACCATTTTCATTTTCCCCACTTCTCATTTTCTCTCTTCAATCAGTAAAAGAATTTCTCCTTTCTCTTCATCTTTCTCTTCAATCTCTGATTCTCATTCTACTGTACATTCTCCCTCTCCTTCTTCTTCTTCTTCGAGGATAAATCAAGAAGAAGAAAGAAGAAACGTAAAGGCATCAGTATGGTGGGATTTTGAGAATTGTCAAGTTCCTAATGGAGTTAATGTTGCTAAAATAGCACACAGGATTACTTCTGCTCTTAGAATCAATGGGATCGAAGGACCTGTTTCGATTACGGCATTTGGGGATGTTTATCAACTATCTAGGGCTAATCAAAAAGCTCTTTCTTCTACTGGAATCTCCCTTTATCATGTTCCACGTGAGTACTGGAATCTCCCTTTATCACAATTTCCATTTCTGATTAATACCAAATGAAATTGTTATCATCAATTGTAATCTGATTAATACCCATGACAGTGTTAGACATTGGTATTTATGCATTTCATTGCACTTACTCTTAGGCATTTAGCGGATTTTCTTGTTTCATTGTTGCTTATGTTTTGCTATCCGTATGTGATCGCCTCCTGGTACAGATGGAAAGAACAATGCTGACAGATCACTTCTTGTTGATCTTGTCTATTGGGTGTCACAGAACCCCCCACCAGCACATGTCCTTTTAATATCGAGAGACGGAGATTTTGCTAATGTTTTAAATCGTCTAAGAATGAGTAACTACAATGTATTACTGGCAAGTCAGGGTAATCCTCCAGATGTTCTTCGCAGTTCTGCGAGTATCACGTGGTGCTGGCACGGTCTAATTAGAGGGGAAAATCTCAGAGGGAGGCACTTTAACCAGCCTCCTGTTGGTTTTTCTTCTTGGTATGAGCACTATAAGGGACCCTTGGAGGATCCATTTCTGGAGACGCAGACAACTTTGCAGAATGTTGCAGATCTTAAGACAAATGTATATCTCCGTCCAGTTCCCGAGGCTTTAACAAACAAGATTTGTCAAATAGTGGACTCACATGCCAATGGAATCAATATTTGCGACCTGAGAAAGCTGGTGTCTGTGGATAAAGACTTCTACGGACATCAAAAGTTTTCTAAATTACTTATGTCTCTGCCAGATCAATTGAAACTCATTAGCACTAATGATTGCAACATTATTGTTCATAGCGTCCGGCCAAAAGCTGCTACTTTCGTCGATCATGAGTCGAGCTTGCCAGAGGGGTTGGAGATGGATAAGAATGAGAGGTATCAAAATAGCACCGCAGACCTAAAAGGGGAAAGTGCAGAGAGTTCTGTATGTGTTGGTAACTATTCTGGTTTCTTTAGCAAGATTGTTAACTGGTTCAGAGTTTGGATAACTGGTCCCCAGGCTGATCAATCAAACAGAAAAGCTACTGAAGACAAAGGCGAGATAAAGGGCAAAGCTGGAAGCCATGAAATATTGTCCACAAGTACTGATTATGCTAATGAGCAATATAGGAAAGCACTAACAAATATTCAAGCTAAAAAGTGTGAAACACTGTCCACAAATTCTGATCGGGCTAATGAAAAATTTAACAAAGATGAGACCACGAAAAATATTCAAGCTGAGTGTCATGAACTTTTCTCCACTAGTTCGTTTTGGGAAGAGATTGAAGTATTTCTGTGCTCACAAAAAGGGAGGTCCCTCATTAAGCAAGCAATGACCAGGTACTTTATTTTGTAATAATCCTTTTGATTTCTCTGAGCTGCTGACCTTTTATGCTGCTGATTCCTATTTTATTCCTATAATACATTCTTTCTCTCCCATTGGTTTTGGTTTCTATGGTAATACGGACGTATATGTTGTTCAACATGACATATTAAGCACTCTTAATTTTACAGAGTTCTGTTATACATAATACA
This sequence comes from Papaver armeniacum, assembly GCA_023531295.1. Classification (NCBI taxonomy): domain Eukaryota; kingdom Viridiplantae; phylum Streptophyta; class Magnoliopsida; order Ranunculales; family Papaveraceae; genus Papaver; species Papaver armeniacum. The sequence goes on from JAJJWW010003378.1 coordinate 40,297, forward strand.
CCAAAAATGACAGTTAATGGGAGTACGGCACAATGCATGAATACCTAGCCTATGATGGCATCATGAGAACCACTACCATTATTGGCTAGTCAACGCATGATAACCTGTGATAGTATTTGCTAGTTAACACCTTCTCATCCCAAACCTGAAGTAGCAGGATCATATTAGGTCTTTTAGCTTTAGGCTTTCGACGCAATTAGAATGACAACTTATTTCTGAATATTATGGATGAAATTATCATTCATGAGTGGATGAGACATTTGTGGAAGTATCTTACATAGGATGATTATTTTTGGGATCTTTTAACATTGCTGGTGTATTGGATATAAGAAAACAATGTAGGGACATGATGCTACTGATCATGTACCATTCACTATTAGCATAGAGTAGTCATCTATTGTACTATACTCTTGATCTATTAAAATGGCAGGGATATGTTACAATTCTATGCTAACTCCTGCAATTAACTCATAAGGCTGCCTAGATCCAACACACCGGCGAAGTGACTTTAGTAACATAAAATTTTCCATTCCGGCTGTATAATTAGTCACGCAATTTGTATTTGGAGCTAGTGTCTTTGATCGTCTCAGTTTAAATTTGAATAGCGTGAACCTGCGGTAAATAACTAGGCTAAATATAAGTATCCGACTATACTAAAAATTGGTTTAGGTGTAATATAATAATATATTATGAAAATATCAATACAAGTGCGCCCATTCCTTTAATATATTGACTCCATTGGGAATTCTAGTTCTGTTTAAGAATTTCACCTAGTGTTTTACTCTGGTTCTGGTTTCCGTTTAAGCAGTGTTTGTAACTTACTAACTTGTAAGAACTTAGGTTTGCCCACAGACACCACTACAGGATTCCAGTTATTGCCAGTTACATCCAAGCAATGTGTTTGCGTGGTGGATTTTGTAGAAACTATAAATCAGATGATAACTTTACATTAATCTCCTCTTTCATCCATTTTGCATTCAGAAGTTTTTATAGTCAATATTCCATTGCCTTCGAAGAAACATGGAACTTTCCAGCTTTCACGGAACAAAAACATGAAGCCTTTATCGGATTTATATATTTCACTATATGGTTTTGAACTATTCTTTGTGTTTGTTGTTGTCTGCTTCAGGTTACAAATTGCGGAAGAGCTAAAAGAGAAGGGACCTGAGGTTCTTAGAACTCTCTCTGTCACCGCTCTCAGTCACTTGATATATCTATTAATTTCCGAGAAGAAATGGATAGAACATTGTTCTTCCCAAACTTTTCCTTTCAGTGTCATTCATTCGCAGTTATCACCTCATCATGGTATAAATGGGTTAAGTGCTATCGTTTCCCCCAAGTCATCTTCTCAGGGAAGCTTGCCGAGATTATCAATTCATGGAGGAGAGAAAGAAAATGGAGATGTTGATTCTGCCTGGGAGGAACTTGGGCCTGTTTGCAACACGAATTCTAATAGAAATGATACAAAATATTCTGATCAAGATAGGAAAACAAACCTGCAGTTATCATCTAACCACAGTACTAACAGGTTAAGTACTATCGTATCCGCCAAGTCATCATCTCAGGGAAACTTGCAGAGATTATCAGCTCAAGAAGGAAAGACAGAACATCCGAACCACACTGAGTGGGGCGTGGATTTTGATAAATCAGCGAGGCAGATGCTAGCGGACTGTCAGAAGCTTGTAACCGAAATTTTGGAGAAACATCCAGAAAGATTTAATATGTGTGTCATCAAGGGTTTGTTTCTCCAGAAGTATGGATATGCTCTGAAGCATCAAATTCTTGGGCACTCTAACCTAGCATCTCTAATGCAGACCATACCTGGGGTGAGAGTGGAGGGAACTTTTATTTTACCTTCTGGAAAATTATCTTGTGATTTCAGTGTGGAAAAGTTAGGTAACTCGGATAACAACAATAACAGTAATAAAGATATCAACTTATCTGATTCGGTAGAAAATGGAGATGATGATTCTGTATGGGAGGAACTTGGGCCTGTTTGTAACACAAATTCATCTTCTCCTGGAAACTTGCCGAGGTTATCAGTTCATGGAGGAGAGAAAGAAAATGGAGATGATGATTCTGTATGGGAGGAACTTGGGCCTGTTTGTAACAAAAAATCTAATAGAACTGATGCAAAAGATTCTGAACACAATAGGAAAACTAACCTGCGGTTATCTTCTAACCACAGTACTAACGGGTTAAGTGCTATCTTTTCCGCCAAGACATCTTCTCAGGGAAACTTGCCGAGATTATCATCTCACGAAGGAGAGAATGAACATCTGAACCAGACAGAGAGGGGCGTGGATTCTGGTAAATCAGCAAGGCAGATGCTAATGGACTGTCAGAAGCTTGTGGGCGAGGTTTTGGAGAAACATCCAGAAGGATTTAGCATGGATTGTATTAAACATTTGTTTTTCGAGAGGTATGGACATTCTCTGAAGTATCAAATGCTTGGACACACTGAACTAGCATCTCTGATGCAAACCATTCCTGGAGTGAGAGTAGAGGGGGATTTTATTGTGCCTTCTGGACCTCGTGATTTTGACGTGGAAAAGCTAGGTAACTTGGATAACAACCACAATTACAATAATATAGATACTGGCATATCTGCTTCAGTAGTCAATGGAGATGATGATTCTGCATGGGTGGAACTTGGGCCTATTTTATGTAACAAGAAGTCAAATGGAAATGTTACAGAAGATACTGACCGCACTAGGAGTACAATTCTTGAGAAGCCAGACCCTGATTCTGATTTCGCTGACGCGAAGTTTTCAGATTCAGAAGCAGCCAGAAAAGATTTGCAAGTGACACTGCAAAAGAAGGGAGGAAATGACCAAGAGGTTCTTGCTTCGTTGCACACTATCAAGAAGAGTGGTCAAGCTAGGTTGAAAAAAATCTGGCATTTAAATGATTCAAGGCTTATGGATGTAGATATTGGTACAGATTCTGAACCAATTATCGGGGCTCTAAGGAGGGCCACATTGGTTGGCGAAAATGTTAAGAATGAGAGGAGCAAGGTTGTCAATAGCATACTGCGAACACTTGAAAAATAGTAGGAATGGTGTTTTTAGAGTAAGAGAGTCGCAATTGATCATAAGAGCTCATATTGCCACAGGGATCAAAATGGGCATGTAATTATTATTATGTTCTTGGTCACCATTTTGCCAAGCACCAGTTTTTCCATATTAATGAGAAAAAAAAAGAAAAAAAACTCTTTTAAAATGGCCATGGAAAGTTCCCATCCAATATTGCAACAACCACTCTGAAGGGTGAAATGTCATAATCCGAGAATTATCGCTTGCCACTGACTCTGAAGGGTGAATGCCGTGATCTGAGAATTATCGAGACTTATCGCGCCGCGGAGCAAAGTACCACATGTGACTTCCGTACGTGTATATCAGTAAGGGTTTTAATAGGGTTTAAGGCCATTCTCTCTTCAATTCATCCGCCTTCTTCTTCTTCTTCCCCTAAAACCCTCTGGGGGAAAATCAAATCTCTCCCAAAATTCACTTCCAAATCGCCCATCAAACCCAAACCCTTGTTTGAAATCACCATGAGAACTCTAAATCCAAGATCCATTTTCATTTTCGCCACTTCTTCATCATCATCTTCTTCTCATTTGTTATCTTCGCTGAGAAGAGGTGTTTCTCATTTCTCATCATCATCTTCAAACTATGATTCTCCTCCTTCTTCTTCTTCCTCTTCATCATCTGAAGAAAGAAGGATGTTGTGGAAGAATCACGAAGAAGAAAGAAAAACTGTACGGGTATCTGTATGGTGGGATTTTGAGAATTGTGTAATTCCTAATGGAGTTAATGTTGCTAAAGTAGCACAAAGGATTACTTCTGCTCTTAGAACTAATGGGATCAAGGGGCCTGTTACGATTACGGCATTTGGTGATGTTTTGCAGTTATCTAGGGCTAATCAAGAGTCTCTTTCTGCTACTGGAATTTCACTTTATCATGTTCCTTGTGAGTATTAGTAGTTTTTTCTCATAATTTGGGGTTCTGATCATAAATGATGTCTTTTTTAGTTTTTTCTCATAATTGGGTTGCTGATCATAAATGATGTCTTTTTGCTAATTGTTTGAATTAATATGAAAATGCTGCTAAGTGATCCCCTTGAATATATTAGCAAATTGTGTAAAATTTGGCTATACATGCCCCGCGAAGCATACTTGATAGGACACACATCCAATGACTTATCTTGCTGCTTTAAGCTGCAATAGCAATTACATTCCAGCTTCTGCTGGAAAGTTTTGTGTTTGGTGGTGGTTTGCACAAAAGTTTGTTTCGAATGAATTTGCAGCGTCTGTTCTGCTCCTCGTATATAAGCGGATGTGAAAGTGTGTTTGTTGCCTTTCTGCTTATAAACTTACGAATTTTGTATCATGTCTAAGAAATATGAAAACTTTGTTTTTTGTAGCAGATGATGTAATTAAATGTACTGGTAACCCTTGTTAAATGGGTCTGGGTAACGTTGTTTCTTCCTACTAGTCGATGTTCTTGAGGATTGGGAGCATTTGGTCATTAAGTTTCATTGTTGTATATTGGTGTGCCCATATTAGACTTGTCTGTGTTTTTAAGCCATAGTGGGAGAAGTTAATGTTTTTAACTTTGGTCATGCTTGGGAGCAGCCCATACACACCTGCCAAGATGGCATGCTCCTGGATTGTCTTTTAAGTTGAGAGTTATTTTCGTATCATGTCTGTCTGGATAGGAGTTGACAAAATGGTCACATTTTTTATGAATAAGAACACTTATAAAAGATGATATTTCATATATGCTTGGGTTTGTTCCATTAGTGTATTTTTGAGCTTTGCACTAGTCTCTCTTCTTTCTTGCTTACTTGCTTTCATCTGTAATAAATTCATTCAACTGATACAAAAGAGGAAAGATTTTTGTGTTTTTGTTCATCTTCTATTCTTTAGCAAGTGTAACATATATATTAAATGATCAGGGAATTAGTAGATAATCCATCTATGATAAAGCTATCTCATTTTATCAGTTATGAGAAACCAAAAGATTAATGGAAGAGCTATCATCAATTGTAATCTTCATTTGAAGGCTAAATAGTTAACACCCAGGACTGGCATTCCATTTTCTACCTACTATAGTACATTTAATAGTTTTAGACTCTTAGCCTTTTAGGCTTTACCCTGCTTCTTAATCTTTTGCTGTAAGGTGTTAAAAGATAAAACAGTCATTCATAGGTGATTTGACTCCTTTACATGATCTCTTCCTGGTACAGGTGGAAAGAACAATGCTGACCGATCACTTCTTGTTGATCTTGTGTATTGGGTGTCACAAAACCCCCCACCAGCACATCTCCTTTTAATTTCGGGAGACCGGGACTTCGCAAATGTTTTACATCGGCTAAGAATGAGTAACTACAATGTATTATTGGCATGCAATGATACTCCTTCTGATGTTCTTTGCAGTGCTGCAAGTATCATGTGGTGCTGGAACGGTCTGGTTAGAGGGGAAAAACTTACTGGGAGGCACTTTAATCAGCCTCCTGATGGTACGTATTCTTGGTATGGGCACTATAAGGGTGTCTTAGAGGATCCATTTCCGGACATGGAAAACCCTTCTTGCTCAAAGCTTGAGAAATGTGCAGACCCTAAGCCAGATGTTGATCCCCCTACACTGCCTGAGGCTTTAACAGACAAGATTTGCCAAATAGTGGACTCACATGCCAATGGAGTTGAGATTTCAATGCTTTGCAACGAGCTGAGAAGCCAAGTTTCTGTGGATAAAGACTTCTTCGGACATAAGAAGTTCTCTAACTTACTTATGTCTCTGCCAGATCTTCTGAAACTAAGGAGAACAAAAGATGGCACGATTATTGTCCATAGCGTTCGGACAAAAGTTGTTACTTTGGTCGACGGCAATTTGAACTCGCCAAGGGGGTTGGAGATGAGTAAGAATGAGAGTTATCAGAATGGCTCCGTAGATTTAAGTGGGAGTGAAGGTGATACGACTGCAGATGATTCTGAGAAACTAAAATTACAGTTAGTGGATTCACAAAAGGAGCCTCCCTCAATATCTGCTGATGGAATTGGTTCAAGTGCAACTTTGAGTGGCTCAAATTCTGTGAAAAAAGGGTTAAAGCTATGTCATTCAAAGGAGAATATTTCTAATCCTGCTGAAAAATCTTCTACAATTTCTGATGTTTGTAAAACAACTCCGAAAGTGGATTCTTTGGAATCAAGGAGTGACCATCTTAGTCCATCAGATACAGAGACTTCTGCAGATGATGATAAAAAACCTGGAATCTTTGGCAAAATTGTGAACTGGTTTAAAATCTTGATACATGGTCCTCAAGCTGATCAATCAAACAACAAATCTGGCGAAGACGAGAGCGAGAAAAAGGGAAAAGCTGAAAACCATGAAACATTGTCCACAACTACTGATCATGCTAATGGAAAATCTGGCATAGTTCCATCAAATATTCAAGCTGAAAACCATGAAACCGTAGCCAGAAATACTGATCATGCTGATGATAAATCTGGCAAAGATGAGACCCCGAAAAATATTCAAGCTGAATGCCATGAACTATTCTCCAAGAGTTCTTTTTGGGATGAGATCAAAATATTTCTGCGCTCACAGAAAGGTGCATCCCTCATTAAGAAATCAATGACAATGACCAGGTATCTTGCTTCTTGTATTAATCTATTCTGCTGATTTCTAAGTTGTTCATCACTTGGAAGACACTCTTTTTTGTCGTTATATCTGGACGTCTCAACAGAAAGAAATATGAAACAATGCTTAGGTTTATGAATTCAGCATAGATATGGTTTATTTATTTTTTTGGTTGACTAATAGAGATTCAAAATTGTTCATATTGTTTGTGTTATTGTTGTCTGCTTCAGATTACAGATTGCGGAAGAGCTACAAAAGAAGGGACCTGCAGTTCTTAAGACTCTCTCTGGGGCTGCCCTCATTCACTTAACACATCTACTAATTGTTGAGAAGAAGTGGCTAAAACACTACTCTACCCAAACCCAATCTTCTCCTTCCAATGTCATTCATCCACGCTTACCTCCCAGCCACGATACAAATGGATTAAGGGCTATTCTTTCCGCCAAATCAGTTTCGCAGCGTAACTTGCCAGGTGTATCAGTTCCTCAAGGAGAGAAAGAACATTCGGACCACACGGAGAAGGGTGTGAACTATGGTAAATTAGCAAGACAGATGCTAACACCTTATCAGAAAAAAGCAGACCAGATGCAGAAAGACTGCCAGAAGCTTGTGGCTGAGATTTTGGAGAAATATCCAGAAGGATTCAGTATTGGCTCCATCCAAGATTTGTTTCGCGAGAAGTATGGATATTCTCTGAAGTATCAAGTGCTTGGACACTCTAAATTAGCATCGCTGATGCAAAGCATTCCTGGGGTGAGAATAGAGGGGGCTATGATTGTACCTTCTGAAAAATTACCCCGTGATTTCAGTGTGGAAAAGATATGTCACACGGATAACAACATTGGCAATAACAATACTAAAGATGCTAACTTGTCTAATTCAGTTGGAAATGGTGATAGCAGTTCTGCATGGGAGGAACTCGGGCCTGTTTGTAACACAAAATCTGATGGGAATGTTACAATAGATTCAGATTACAATAGGAAAAAGAAGCTTGAGATGTCAGGTTCTGGAGTTTATAACCGTGATTATGATTTAACGGATACAGAGTATTCAGATTCTGATTCAGAGTTGACCAGAAAAGATTTGCAAGAGGGACTACAGAATAAGGGAGGAAATTACAAAGACGGTGCACTAATACAGATTCTTGATACATATTACACCGGCAAGGAGGGGAACGATGTAGGTGGTTCTAGAAATGATTCAAGGATTACTGATTCAGATATTGAGACAGGTTTTGGACGAACTGCAAAGGCTCGAAAGAGTTTTACATTTGTTGAAGACAAAGCTGAAAATGACAAGGGAAAGCTGATACATAGCATACTAGGGACCTTGCAGAAGTCGGACAGGAAATAGCAAAGCTGGCGTTCTGGAGAGAGACTGAGACATGTCAATGATCTCATATAGGGATCAAGTGACTGAATAGTTGTTTTAGATAACCTCTATTATTTGATGCAGCTTTTTGGTATTTTTTTGAATAATCAAGTACAGTGGGTCGATTTTGGCTTCTCCTTCTGCCTGCGTAGATCCATGGAATAGTTGAACATGAAAGGATCATCATTCACCAACTATCACCACACATGTTCGTGCATTTAGCCTTGTCTTCTGGAGTCATGTTCTCAACCCACGAAAGAGGTAAGAAGTTTTTGTGCTTCTTTTACAATTGCTTTTCTGCGTAAATAAGAAAACACAGCATTGGTTTCTCTCTGTAAAGTGCACGATCTGATCTCTCATTTAAAAGAACAAAGATTATTCTGTATTTTCCTGCTGTGTTGTCTAGCCTAATATGAATCCTGCAAACCTAGTTTCTGCAAAATTATTGGAGCAGAAATACAGAATACTAGCCTAAGATTTGTTGGATATCTTTGCACAAATTAAACATGGAAGCATTTTAGGAACAGGGTTTTAACGAATTGTAGGATTTTTGACGTGCATTTTTAGTTAACCAAGGATCAATCTTCCTGCAACCAGTGTGCTGCCTGCTTTATGCAATGCTGAAGTCCGTATATGACACCGAATTTCTGGTTTACCCTGGTCATTTTTAGTCGTATGTATGCCATTACAGATTAGTTTTTATTTATGTGCAATGGTGTAACCAATCCTTACATGATATGATAGTCAGAAAACTTGAATGCTGAAAACTTGATAGGATTGATTTTATAATTATATGTTGCCGCATTCTTATTTTTCCTGTATTTTCTTTTGAAGATGAAAGGTTTGGCTCTGTCAACTTCTAAAGATCTGATAAGCCCACAACTAATCAGAGGGATGAATTGAACAGTAGTAAGAGAGGGATGAAAGTTTAGGGGAAGGAAGAATGTCATAGAAACCAGGAGAGAACACAGTATATATAGTCTTACAAACCCATAACCGTACAAACTACTTGCATTTTTCACATATAACTACACAACCTATTCTAGACAAACATTTATCTGACCAACCATATGCCCAGACTATACATGCATATCACCTGTTGCCTAACCCAACCATGTATATAGGGTGCACACCACATGATAGCTTCTTGTTCACATCTATGGTGTTGTGTGCATCCAGAAATAACAAATCAGTTTGGGTAAATGCCATAATCTGAAAGTAAAGATTGAACACTAATTCAGAGCTTTGACTTGAAATCGGCAACAAACCCTGACAATTTACAAATTTCAGGAAATGAGTTCATATCAGCATAATTCACCATTCCATTTGTTGGATCCCAATTTCACTGCCAATTTCAAAGCAGCTTCTTTTGTTTCCTCAACAGTACCATAAGCAAAATCAACTATCCCCATTTCCACAGCCTTATCTGCCCTAATCTTCATAGGTCGAAGTAAAACATCTCTTCGAACCCTGGAAGACGGAATCTTTGATTTCAACAAATCCACACAATAATCAGGAAAATTTAGCCCAATATTCAACTCACTCATATGTCATATAGTCATATGATAGTCATGGCCCAACGCAAGAAGGAATCCAGCTGCGGCGGCGTGACCAGAAACTGCAGCTATGGTAGGCATCGGAAGCGATAAAAGTTCAGCGATGACAAATTTGAAACCGCCAAATATCCCACCGAACCGATTGTCAGACCCGGTGGCAGATCCTGCAGCTGCAGCGAACTTCAAATCCAAGCCGTTGGAAAAGAATTTGCCTTGTGCTGTTGTGATCAAAACTGAACCAGGTTTTGCATTAGTACGAACTTGTTTGAGAGCACTTCGAATTACGTTGGACTTAACCGGTGTTGGTCATCTTCGCCAGTTAAGGTGAGAATGAAAATGTCACCATTTTTCTCTAAATTGCACATTGTGTTGCTAGAGAAAGAAGTGGAGAAATTGATCACACTGTACAAAAAATCTTATGAATTACACCGAGATGAGAGGACCACACATCTTGCTTCCAAATGTAAATGTTATTATCATTCAAGAACATTTCTGTGGTCAGGCATCTTATAGTTCCCACCACCATGTGCAACATGTATTAGGATCGTAATTGATGTATTAGTATTAAAACTACTTGGAAGCATGCATCTTTGGGAATGAATTCTAGGATTCTTGGCATGCATTCTAGTTCGCCAAGGATCAATCTTCCTACAACCAATGCGCTGCCTGCTTGACGCGATACAGAGGAGGTCGGTATATGACACCAAATTTCTGGTTTACCCTGGGTAAATTTTTGTCGGATTTTAACTTTTAGTCGGTATATGACAGTTCTCCATTCATTGATATAGATGATGATTCTCAAAGCTGGGAAGATGAGTTTAAGGTGCTTCTTGATGAGGAAATTGATTTGACATTTTATTCTGATGCATCTATGAACTTTCCAGCTTTTCTTTCTCCTTCTTTTGTTCTAGAAGATATTAACGACTTTGATTTCATGGATGCTGATGTTTTTCTCGATCGTTTATATGGACCTGACTCTGACTCATCTGAAATGGGAGCTGAGGTAGGTGAGTCAGACGATGTGAATGGTCCTTTAGGTGGGCCCGACTCAGATTTTGATGAGTACCCATCAAATTTGGGTAAAAGACCATATTTGGATATTTCACCCATCTCCCCTAGCTTTTCTCCCTTACCCGACTACCAAGAAATTTCAGATTGGGATTTCAAAACTAGGGCAGACGGTCTCTTAGAGGATTTAGTGAAAAATTCAAATTTTTGCTTGGGTGAATCTTCTTCTGCTGCTCCGGCGATATTAGATCTGAAATCTCCTCAGCTTTCTGATGATCTTTTCTTCACTCCGGAAAAAGAGCTTACTGTGAAACCTGCATTCATAATCACGTTTTCGTCGTCTTCAAGTGACTTCTCTTCTTCTAGTGTTTCTTCTGTTTCAAATGATTTGCTAGCTTCTGATGGTCACTCTTCTGGCCATTTCAATCCCTCTCCTCCTCCTCCTCCTGTTTTAAATTTAGAAGTTAATTCGAGTCAAAATGAATTTAATCAGTATGGGTCGTTCTTAGGAGTTTCTCAAATGTTGATACCAGCAATTTGCCCAGTTGAAGAGAAAATTGTATCCATAATGAAGGCTGCTGAAGAAGGAAATCGGGGGGCTCAAGTACTTTTCCTTAACTAAATCTAAATTCAATCTACTGCCTTTGGGTGTCTTTGGAATCTAAACTTGATAATTTGTTTGATTGTTATTATAATCGTGCTTGCTGTATCTTTAGCTAAATAGATTGCTGCACTTTTATTCTATAATCCTGTGATTCCCTATCTTCCCTAGTTATTTATAATTGTGGTTCTGTGAAAATTGAATTTGCATATATTTCTTTTTATTTCTGGATTGCATCTCTAGTGTTACTTAGAATTCAATCAGTGTCATTGTCTCTTAGGAGCTTGGAACTGTCTATTAGGAGCTAGTTTACTGAAGTTTTATGCAGTTAGAACTATGAAAATTTTAGATTGGAACACACAAGGGTGTGGTACAAAAAGAACTAAACAACGCTTACATCACATAATAGAAACTGAAAAACCTGAAATTTTGTTTTTATCTGAGACTAAGTCTCAGAGATACTATCTAAAAAAAACTGTTATCAGATTTTCCTAATTGCTACTTTGTAGACCCTATTGGTAAAGCAGGTGGGCTTGCTTTGGCATGGGTCGATGGTTTTCACTTCGAAATTGTGCATTCAAACAAAAACATGTTAAATGTTTTAATCAAAACAAATTTCTGTGACAAATTTTGGCTTCTAACAGCTTTCTACGGTAATCCTTATACACCTAGGAAACTTGAATCTTGGGAATTTCTAGAGAACATATCATCTAGAATTGCTCACTCTGGGATGCCTTGGGTTGTAATAGGAGACTACAACCAAGTTCCGAGTCCTTCTGATAAATTGGAGGGTTTACCTTTCAATAGTATGGAAGCTGAGCCTTTCAATAGGCTACTTCAAAGGTCAGGTCTATCAGACCTGGGTTTTCAAGGGAATTTTTTCACCTGGAACAATCATTGAGAGGGAAACAAAAATATTCAGGAAAGGCTAGACAAAGCCTATATAAATGATGAATGGATTTCTCATTCCCCTGAATCTTTTTTAACCCACCTCCCTTCCTTCGGTTCTGATCATAGACCAATTAGGCTAGACCTTGCTCTTTCCTCGGCCCTCAGCAAAAATTACCCTTTTAAATTTTTCGACACTTGGCTTAAAGAAAATTCTTGTATTCAGTTAATAACACATAGTTGGGATCCTTCTTTACTTAATGCGACAAACGTAGTTCTTAACAACCTAAAAACCTTAGGTGAAAATCTTACGTGTTGGCGTAAAAATGTTTTCGGAGTCCCTGAAAAGAAGATTAAAAAACTTCTACAAAGTATTGATTATATTCAGTCATCTGATAGAGTTCTTAATAAAGAAACTTATCTGAATCCGAAGCTTTTAGAGCTAGAAACCATTTACGACACTCAAGAGGAAATCGCCAAGCAATTGTCAAGAGACAATTTTGTTAATCTCGGAGAAAGAAATACAAAGTATTTTCATTTGAAAACTTTAAAAAGAAGAAAGCGTAATCAAATAGATTGTCTTTTAAACCAAAACGAGGAAGTTTTGAAACAAAAAAACTCAAATCGCCGAGGAATTGAAAATGCATTTTCAAACACTTTTCACTGAATCTCCTACTGAGCCTGACCATGAACTAATGAGTCTCATTCCTAATGTCATCTTTGACCAGGATAATGCAGACTTATTAAAGATCCCAACTTCAGATGAAGTTTGGATGGTAGTGAAATCTATGAAACCTAATAAATCACCAGGTCCAGACGGTTTTCCGGTAAGCTTTTTCAAGCACAATTGGTCTCTGGTTGGGAACCAAATAGTTGCAATAATCCAAAATGTCTTTGTTTCCAAAATAATCAACCCAAAGTTAAATGAGACTTTTCTCTTTTTAATTCCTAAAATCAAACAACCTAAAACTCCTAGTGACTTCAGACCAATAGGGTTGAGTAATACCCCTTATAAAATACTTTCCAAACTTATAGCTAATAGGTTGAAAGTTCACTTAGAAAAAATGATCTCTCCTTTTCAGTCGGCTTTCTTGTCGTCTAGGAAAATTGCTGACAATATTGTGGTGGCACATGAAGTGGTCCACTCAATAAAGAAAATGAAAACTAAAAATGGAGGTCTAGGCATTAAGATAGACATGTCCAAGGCCTTTGACAGGGTCAATTGGAATTTTTTACTCCAAACCCTATCTGCTTTTGGTTGTAGTAAGGAGTGGTGTAGTTTAATCCACCAATGTGTGTCTACTGCATCAATTGCAGTACTTCTAAATGGCACACAGGCGATTTTTTTATTCCTACCAGAGGGTTAAGGCAAGGAGATCCATTATCTCCTTACCTCTTCCTGATCTGTATGGATGTGTTCTCTAGGCTCCTTTCGGCCAAAGAAAAAACCAAACATATAACTGGTATCAAAATTTCTAGGCATAGTATCCCTATCTCTCATCTCCTTTTTGCAGACGATTGTCTGCTTTTCGCTAAGGCGAGTCTAGTTAGTTGTAAAAATCTTTTAAATATTATCAATCAATTTAGTAATGCATATGGTCAGCTTATAAATTTTTCAAAGTCATGCATTTTCTTTAGTAAAAAAATTCATTCTAAACTTCAAAGAATTATGATTAGACTTATGAAGATTAAGAAAATTAGCATCTCTGACACTTATTTAGGAGCTCCTCTTTTTGTCGATAGATCAAAAATTAAGACATTTGATAAGATTGTCACAAATATGGAAAACAGAGCTCAAAGTTGGAATGGCACAACTTTAGTTCAAGCAAGTAAAAAAGGCCTCATTAATTCTGTTTTATCTAGTCTCCCCATATACCAAATGGGGTGATTTTCTTTGCCTATAAAAATCACAGACAAAATAGATGTAGTCCAAAGGGACTTTTGGTGGGGTAAACATAAAAACTCTAGGGGTTATTATCCAATCAGTTGGGGCTTCATGTGTGAACCAATTGAAGTAGGTGGTCTAGGCTTTAAAAAAGCAAATAAAATGAATAAGGCAATGATTGCTAAACTAGCATGGAGAATAGCAACTCAGCAAAACACACTTCTAGGATCTGTTCTTAAGAACAAATATTTTAAAAACTCAACTATTTTCCATGCAAAGAAACATTACAATGCTTCGTGGATATGGGGAAGCATTATGCAGGGGGTCTCTCTGATACACAAATTCAGCTGTTGGGAGGTAGGTGACGGTAGGGCTGTCAATGGGTACCCATTACCCGGAACCGGAACCGGACCCGCTAGTTTCGGGTCCGTTTTTGGGTCCTAAAGTTGGACCCATTAGCAACTTAGGACCCGATGGGTAATTACCCGATTGGACCCGAATGTTAACGGGTCCAAACGGGTAATACCCGTCAGTACCCAAGGGTAATGGGTACCTAGGTTATTTATTCTTTCATTCATATTTTTAGCAAAATTATGGGTATTTTGCTTGTTTGGGCTTTGATTTTTTTTCCATTTTTCATATTTTTCTTACATTTAGTCTTTATTTAGTACATTAATAAAGAAATAATAATAAATTTTTATAAAAATAATTTAGATTCAAGTTAAAAAGAGAAAGAAATTAAGTTTTTAAGATTTTCTTTATAGTTTTTTTAATACCCAACGGATACCCGGGACTTTAAACGGGTCTGGTTCTGGGTCCACAAATTTAGGAACTGGACCCGGAACCGCTAGGAACCGGACCCGACCTTTATAATTAGGGTCTGGGTCCGGGTCTAGTGATACCCGGGAGGACCCGGACCCATTGACAGCCCTAGGTGACGGTAACTCTATCAACATTTGGACTGATAATTGGATACCAGGTATGGCACAAAACCTCATATCTTACTGTGGTTCTAAACAAAATCTCTTAACACTTGTATCTGAGTTGCTAGACTCAAATACTAATAAGTGGAATGTATTAAAAGTTAAAAGTAACTTTACTTCGGATATTGCTGATAAGATTCTAGGAATTAGAATTTTCTCAAATATGAATGGTACTCTGAAACAAGATAGATTACGTTGGCTGCTTACAAAGGACGGAAAATTTACGGTTAAATCTATGTACCAAAAACTGAAAAATCCTTCTTTTGATTCCATTGATACTGATATAACCGCGTTTTGGAAATCCTTCTGGAATTTGAATGTTTCGCAAAGAATTAAAGTCTTCTTATGGAAGTGTATACATAATGCATTGCCAGTTAGGAAAAAAATAGCTGAACATATGGATGATATAGATACAACATGCATTTTCTGTGAGCACGAATGTGAATCATTAAAGCACTTGTTTTTCGAATGTCCTTATGCTAAATCTGTTGCTTTACTGCCTCCTGTTGTGAGCATCAATCATAGTAATAATTTAGATTATTCCTTTGCTCAACTGTATTCTAACTGGATAACAGGCATATATGATAACTCTGTGATAGAAATCATGGATACAAAGTGTTGTTTGATTTGGAAGGAAATATGCCTAAGAATCTTTCAATCCAAATCAACTACAAGCATCCAACTATCTCTTGCTGTCCAGAGGCACGTGGTTTTTTGGTCGCCTTTGAGACAACTAAATCATGGAGTTTCTTCTAACTCTGTTTCTGTGTTACATAGCCATATTGATATAAATGCTAGTAGATGGTCAAAACCCCAAGTAAACCAACTAAAAATAAACTTTGATGCTTCTTGGATTGATTCTTCTACACCTGTTGGTTATGGTATAATTCTGAGAAGTGATACAGGTGGTGCAATCCAAGCTACAGCTGGGACTTTCAAGGCCTCCACAACAGAAGAAGCAGAGGCTCTGAGCATGCTGGAAACAACAAACTGGGCAAAAAGAATGGACTTAAATAATTTTTGGGTGGAATGTGATTGCCAGAGGATAATCTTTTATGCCCAAGACAAGCAGAGCAACATCTATTGGAGAAACCAAGCCATAGTCGCTGAAGCAGTAAATATTCTGAAGACGTGTGATAACTTTTTGGGTTTTATGTTTAAGAACAGGAAAGGCAATGAAGTGGCAAATATTTTGGCAAAAGAAGCGCGTAAACAAGGAATTCACAAACAACAATGGTTGTTGATGCCACACTTTTTAATTTTTGCCTTATTAGCGGATATATGTATTTCTAATTCAGTTAATAGATCTAGTTTGCAAAATGGGGCTAACATTATGTTGGTGGACACCAATATCTCAAATCAGACAGATGAGATAAGGGAAACCAACATTTTGGAAAATCCTGTGTAACTCTTTTCGTTTCAATATAAGTAACTTTCAAAAAAAAAAAAACAAAAAAACCAGTCCTTGCGTGATAGGATATATAGTCTTACGAACCACTGGCATATTAACAACCCAAGTGCTACACAATCTTTTATAGGCAAACCAACAATAACTTATGGGCTTTGCTAGACACACCGAAGTTTTATACTTCGATTTGTCCCAAAGAAAATCGAACGGCCAGTACCTTGCACTTGCACTCCTAGCATCGGGATTGGTTAGTGGCAAAAGTGGGCCCCACCATTCAGGATCTTTTTTCCGGTATATTAATCATTTTCGATAACTTATTTGACCAACCATACTCACATACTGTGTATGGTGTCACAGGTTCGCACAACCCAAATGCAACAACCAACCTTGACAATGGCACTATGCTCTACAACACATTACAACCAACTCGCATTTAGCCAATTTCTTCAATTCTTGGCTAAAACTCTATTCAGCCCATACTAAACAGAGGTACTATTCACAATCTTTTCAAGCCAACAAACCAGCACACACACTCCGCTTGATGCATAAAACATTAAGCCAAAACAAATGGACAAATGCACCAACAAAACTTAGTTTCAATCTTGGCCGAAGCCTTATTATTACTGCACACTTAGGGTTACACGAAGAATTGGAGTCGAGCATCTATGGAGCAGATGAAGCCAAAGCCCGCGCGCGTCGTTGCAACCCAACAAGGAAGACATGGGCTAGAGCTACCCACGACCCGATCCGAGCTATCCACTCCAAGCCGTCAAGATTTTGATCTTCTACATCCAACGGTCATTGCTTCCATGTGCATCGAAGATCGCGCTCTGGGTGCTACACCCGCATCACACCAAGACCGCCAACCATTCTCATCCGTTCGTATCTCCCGGCTCAATCCAACGCTCGGTGCAAACGTTCTCATCTTCCCCCGATGCACCCGCCTCAAGAAAATTTCACACACCCTATACCCCGACCAAACCCTATCTTCTTCTTCCACCTTCTCTTACCTCAGACCTCCGCAACTCCCTCACCCCAACCACTGGGCTTTCGAGAACCACCACGCCACCACCATCCTCATCTTCTTCCCGACACAACAATCACACCATCTACCACCTCCGTACCTCTCTAGATCTAACTATCTTTCTTTTAGTTTCTCTCATGACCTAGAAACTAAATTAAAGATAATTAGTTGCTAGGTTTCTCTAACATCAACATCAAAGAAGTCGAGAGCATGATGTAAGTGAAGGGATGAATCGAAAGCATAGGTGAGGGTAGTTTGATTATCTTTCCATTTTATTTCGATTTTTGAAGAATTAGGTTTGGGAATTGCTTGCATGTATAAATAGCAGAGGGAAGATGATGTTTGAGGACACGCGGATTAGCCAGGCGTCAATAGATTTAATTTGCGGTATTTTGTGTTTTAATTTAGTGTGAGGTTTGAGATGAAACCCTAATTCACGGTGTG
The DNA here is from genome assembly GCA_023531295.1 of Papaver armeniacum. Lineage (NCBI taxonomy): Eukaryota > Viridiplantae > Streptophyta > Magnoliopsida > Ranunculales > Papaveraceae > Papaver > Papaver armeniacum. The sequence goes on from JAJJWW010003378.1 coordinate 58,109, forward strand.
TTTAAACTCGGTTGAATATTCTTGTATGCTTAATAATATTAGATAACTTCAATTCAATCACTTAACTCTTTTTCTCAAGGCATACCAAAGCCATGGATGCATCAGAAGTTGCGTTAACACCGAGTGAGAGTGATTCGGCTCTTGCATTCCAGACCCAAATGCTAATTCCTTTGATTAGTTATACTTGATTAGATAACTAATGCTACGGGTTAGTACCCTCACTGATTTGAAGTTTTACATGGTGAAACCCTTAGTTGAGTGGCGGAATTGACACACCGCCTTTAGCTACTATAGGAACAAGACACTTAATTTAGTTGAAACACATACTAGGAATTTAGTGGTGGAATTGAGAACCCAAACATACCTTTGTCTCTCTTTTTTATACCTTAGTTTAGGATCACAACTAAAATCAGCCGTATCGGCAAATAAAAATATATGTTACAACCCTCTTGTTACTCACATTAGAACTCGGTTGAAGCTCGCCTTAGATCAACATCGAGCACCCCTCGTCCTTGTGGGATCGACCAGCACTTGCTGCGTCTCCTATAGACGCCGTGCACTTGAGGATTATAACATGTAGGTCATAAATATAAACACCTTTAGGGGCCTACCAAGTTTTTGGCGCCGTCAGCCGGGACTTGGTGAGTGCTTGCTGATTTTTGTGCTTTGCTTTACCGGTTTCATTCTATCCCTCGTACATACTCTACCGTGCATTGTCATCTTTAACCACTGTCTTAGTATAGTTTAGTTAAGCTTCACATTTGATTTCTATTGTTAGTACATAATCTCGCATTGTAGTCTACTCTTCATCCGTCATTTGCATCTGTCATTTGCATAGTAGTCTAACTTCATCATTTGCATCTTTGCATCTAGGCATATTTCATTACATTATAGTATTGCTTTATTAGCTAAAATTGCATTCCTTTCTTAGTCTTTTAGTGTTATTTATAACTAGCATCATTTTTCTAATGCATCTCGGTGCATTTGCACTTTAGCTCGCTTAACAATTTCGTTAAGCTTTCTTAACCCTGATCGAGTCAAGTAACCCCGTCAAATCCTTTGATAGTCCAAATTACTCTCGGGTTTATTCATCTTTGCCTTAAGTTGCAAATTTGCGGGAACTAAATCTTTGTTGAGTGAGCGGTGCATCCTACCTCTTGTCAGGCAACCTCATTGTCAAGGCGGTAAGTCGTTGAGAAGCAACGCAGGAAAGGCGGAGGCGCATAAGGTGCAATTGAGCAAACCTCGCGACTTGTAAGGTGAGTGGTGCCTTGCGCTAGTCTCCAGGCTTACCTGTGCCGATAAGCCATAAAATTGTGTGAGACCTTGTGTTGTGTCTTCGTTAAACCTCAGATCGGGCCTTGATATCTGCCGAGATTGTCCACCTTCTTGGCCTTACCTTGCATTGGTCCAGTGTTTCAACTCCAGCCCCTGAAGTGCCGAGTTTGAGCTAGGCCGATTGACATCACCAAATCTGCTACTCGTGCTTGTATTAATATTTTTGTACCTCTTGTTGGTTAATCAGAAATCTGGAATGTAGAGCAAGTCTTGCTCGTAAAACCGAGCTCAACTGGGCAAACCCCTGAGTTTGAATGAACTACTCTCGAATCGCCCCGAAATATTTGCATGCTTGTGATATTTGCAAACCCGTGATAAAACTATGCTTAGCCCGTACCTTGTATGCCATTAGCTCGCTAGATTTGGAGCAATCTAAGCCTTTCAAGCCATGAGCCGAAATCTCTAAAATTGGCTGATGTCAACTACACTTGCCGACTCGAGTGAGCCGAGCCGGGTCGAATAGAAAATTTTACCTCTAATGGAGTGAAAGTCCGAGTGAGAAATGAGTGAGTGAATCGGTACTGCTCACCGAGTTGAACGGCCGAGTTGAGTTGACCTCCTATATCGCCGAGTCAATCCTAACTCAACATTCACCGAGTTGAATCGATTTTCATTTTTCATACTTGGGCTTACACCAAACCGAGCCAAAACTCAACCTAACTGGCTAACTCGAACTCCGGGCTAACATGCTTTTCACACCGCCGGGCTTAAACCAAACCAAGACTCCACACTCGGTTTGTATCTTAATGTATCCCCACATAACTAAACCATAAGCCTCTCTGTCGGCCTGGCTTACCTCTGGCTGTAAAAAACTCACCCAACTCAATTCATTTCTGGGCCAGACCATCTAGGCTAGAACCTAGGCTGTGCACACAACTACTGGGCTTCCCACAAAAAACCATACAACAAGCCCACATAAACCAAACTTTCCCAACAACAAACCAAATGAAACCTAACAAAACCAAACCAATCCCACCAAAACCAAAATTAGATTGTGAGTTCAATTTGAGTTGATAAATCATGTCAGATATTGGTCTGGGGGATGGAACAAATAAATTTTAGAGAGCTTGCTTACGGGCACCTTTCACAAGGATGAACACCCCACATACCATAGTGACTTCTTGGGAACTTTATGGGCCTCTCGTGGCCCCGATCTCATACCCTAATCATTATGATCCATACATCATCCACCGCAGTTGAAAATGAACAATTTTCTCATACACAAATATCACTTTTAGATCAACTAGAGGCTCGACTATCCTTTAGATAGGCACCGCCTAGAAAGGCAATCGTCGAGTCTAGTTTTTCTAGGCAACATGAAATGCATGCTTGCACCTTATGTGGTGGCTTAGACCACCCCGCTGAGTACTCATATTTTGCATGCTTTTAGATAGTCTAGGGAAAACCATGATAATCCAATGTACGGGTGTCTAGAAGTGACTATTGGGACCATAATCAACCCGCACACATGATCATTCACCACAGTGAGGGGAGACATACCTTATACTCCCAACTCCTAGTTTGCAATCAATAATGGAAACACTCCATGGAGCAAAATGCTAGGTTTGAAATGAATGCAAATGCATGACCATCCACATAGCAAATATGCTACATCCCTTCTCAGTGAACCTTTTGCACAACCATACACCGAATATGAACCTAACTCTAAGAGGTAAATGAGTACACGTAAATGCTACAATTTTGAAATGAGAGATGAATTTTTGCTATGATGATGATGAATATGATATGTTAGAAGAGCATGCATGTCAAAACATGATGGAATCTTTTGGTTCGGTAGATGATGCGTTTCTTTCGTGAACCTTATGAATGATACTTCTTCTAACATTCATAAATTTGATCTTAACTATGAGCTTAGTTTTGTGAAATTCTTCTGAATGTGAGCATGCTTCACAACTTGTTTGTGACTTAGGAAAGGATGAATCTTCTCGTTGACACTAATGTTCTTTTTGATCGAATATTTCTGGTCTCGATTCCCCGCCATTTCGCAATATGTTGTCTCTCTCGTGACTTAATTTGACATGGAATTGATTGAATTGCCCAGAAATGGACCATGATTTACCCACTCTCGAATCTTAGGAAAGAGGACTATAAAATGATTTTATACATGAACACAACTTTAGATGTACCTAACCTCTCCCGAGTCACAAATTGATACCCTCCACCGAACCTAGGTGTAGTTTGTCACAAAATCGCAAAACCAACTTTTCTAAAAATGCCTAACTTAGCGCTTTGAGCTTTGTGCTTCCCAAGTCCTCTTGGACTATTTTGCATCAAAGTATAACACTTTTTTAAAGAGCCACAGCTTTGGAATGTGTATGTCTCCGCCTCTGCTCTTAGCAAAACCACTTTGAGTTAGACTCATGATTTATCTTTAAAATCGCAAGATTTTTTGCCCCTCACAAACATAATCTTGCTCACAAGTTTAGGTTTGGGAAGCTCATTCACATGTTGGCCTACTTGCACTCTCATATTATATTTGTGTAAGGTCGTTAATGTGTGTACATATCGCCTATTGGGTTGATCCTCAACTTTTGCATCGTTAGTTTATGGTGAATTTTCTATCAGAGTATATCCAAAGAGACTTGTTAAAATTTTTCTTTTCTTGATCTTGCTTGAGTCTTTCTTGCACATATATTATGCTAATCCGATATGATCTCCGCTGAGAATATTGGGATTCTATGCTCTTGACGTAATGAAGCTCAACCTTGCTCTTGCCGACATCCCACTCTTCCCTTTTTATCATGCATAGTTTCTATGGTACGTGACTCGTTCAATTTTTTCCTATCCCGTGACACTATTGAGGACAATGTTTGATTTAGGTTTGGGGTGGATTTGCATTTAGAGTTTTTAGTCTTTTATTTTACCTTTATTTTCAAATTCAAAAACTTTTTGCAAATAAAAAACCTCCAACTTTAGAGATTTTAGAGTCACTAGCATGTTTTTAGCTATGTTTACATAGAGAATCTCGATCAAATAACAAAAGTTACACTGGAAAACGCACCTGGTTCCTTAAAATGATTAGGGAGCGTTTGGATTTAACCATACCGAGGCTAATTAGGTGTCTTGTTAGATATTCTGTAGTAGAATTGTGATCACCCATAGTGGAGACTCACCAATTTACATCAAGTGAGGCACCAACCTTCAATTTTTTGCAACTTTCAGGTAAGCTTCTGAGTGTGTGTCACCGTACGTAAATTCCGTAGGAGAATGGTGAGCTACCCAACTTCGACCATTTTCAAAGACTACTTTTGATCTCGAGTGCTAGTTTTTGTCAATCATGAGGGTGACGCTCTAAAGATGAAAACTCCTTCTAAATACCGATTTGTAGTTAGCATCATTCTCAATCAACTAAGACCATAGAAACACATCATCACAAGAACCTATAACTGAATATGGAAAGAAAAGTCGAGATAGTCCAAGGTTTATATGCAACAAAACGAAGAAAAGAAAAATGAGAATTAATGAAGTTTATGAAAATTGAGTTTATCGTTTTATCAAATGCAGATAAAAAAAAAAAAAAAAATTGTGTTGTATTATTATTTTCATGCCATAAAAAAAAAAAAAAAATAAAAAAATATTAAAAAAAATTTTAAAAATTTTCAAGTTTTTTAAAGTTCAAGTTCGCCATCAATAGTTGAAGACCAAGACTCAAGATTGAAGACGTTTTCATGGTTTCCCATGAGAGAGGATATTAATTGCCGGGACGGTGAGAAGTGATGAGCAGTACTCCCACCCTTACTAATGGTTGATTTTCTAGAGATCATCAGAAAAAAGATTCTTTTTGTCCACATTTCGTGAGTCTCCAGATTTTATTTCTGGTTATCCTTCTACCCAACGTGTGTGTGATTTCCTTACTCCCCGCCTCGACACATGAGAAACGTGCTGGGCATCTTTTTTGAGTGCAATTAATATAAAACCCTAATGGTGAGGCAAGTGTAGTCGAGCTTATGATCACATCGAATCCGGAAGCCCTTTTTTCATATGGTATGGTTACTCGGGCCAAGACTTAAGGATTTAGAATGCCTTCTTGATACTCTAACTTCTCACATTTAGCATGCGTAAACTCTATGTCCTCATAGCTTCGGAGGCTCGGGACTCTTTTTACACTGGGTTGGAGAAGGTTTTGTGGGTACACTTGTAAACCCTCACGAGACAACTAGAACCCTGTAATTGGGGACACCTTGGGGTTTAAAGGCTTAGTGCATATGCTAAATGCATTCGAGACTCGATGTGGGTATAGTTAGGATTTCGTCATTTCTGCTTTCACTTCGAGGACAAGTAAAATTCAGTTTGGGGTATTTGATGAGTGCTAAATAGTGCATATTTATACACCTTTTTATTGGCATTTTACTCATCTTTTTGCGCTATAAATCATATATTATCCTGCATTCTCGTGTTTTTGTTTTCAAGAATAAATATTTGTATTAATTAATTTTTGTGTTTTTAACAAATAAAGTCCTGAGAATCGAGAGCCAAAAGAGCGAAGAATTGAGTCGAGCACCATGGAGCAGATAGCAAAGCCCACAACTGGGCCGCTGGTAACCCAACAAGTGGCATGGGCTAGCTACCCACACCCGCATCCGAGCCCGTCCACCTGCCGTCAAGATTTTGATCTTCACATCCAATCTGCCGCTGCTTCCATGTGCATCAAGATCGCCGCCTCCGCGTTGCCACCCGCATCACACCAAGACCGCCAACCATTCTCATCCGTTCGATCTCCCACTTAACCAACGTTTCTATATGGGCCAGGTTTCATCTCTTCCCCCCTCGACGCACCCGCCTCACAGAAAATTTCAATAATAATTCCCATATACCCCGACCAAACCCTATCTTCTTCTTCCACCTTCTCTACCTCGCACTGCAACTCCTCACCCCAACCACTTCGTGTAACCACCACGCCACCACCATCCTCCATCTTCTTCGACACAACAATCACACCATCTACCACCCGTACTCTCTCTGTATCATCTAACTATCTTTCTTTAGTTTTCTTCATGACCTAGAAACTAAATTAAAGATAATTAGTTGCTAGGGTTTTCTAACATCAACATCAAAGAAGTCGAGAGCTGCACAATGCAAGGAGGGATGAATCAGAGCATGGGTGAGGGTAGTTTCGATTATCTTTCCATTTTATTTTCGATTTTTCAAGAATTAGGTTTGGGAATTGTCGCATGTATAAATAGCAGAGGAAGATGATACTGAGGACACGCCCGGATTAGCCTGTAGTACTAATAGATTTAATTTCTATTTTGTTTTATTCTAGTGTGAGGGTTTGAGATGGAAACCCTAATTCAGCTGTGTTTAAACTCGCCTGAATATTCTCGTATGCTTAATAATATTAGATAACTTCAATTCAATCACTTCAACTTTCTCACAAAGGCATACCAAAGCCATGGATGCAATCGTAGTTAGGTTAACACCGAGCCGAGAGTGATTCAAATTTCTGCATTAGACCCAAATGCTAAATTCCTTTGATTAGTTATACTTGATTATTAACTAATGCTCAGGGTTAGTACTCACCGATTTTGAAGTTTTACATGGTGAAACCTCCAGTTAAGTGGCAGACTGGGACACACCGCTCTTAGCTACTATAGGAACAAGACATCAATTCTAGTTGAAAGCACATACTAGGAATTTAGTGGTGGAATCTGAGAACCCAAACATACCTTGTGTCTCGCTTTTATACCTTAGTTTAGGATCACAATTAAAATCACCAGTATCGGGCAACAAAATATATGTTACAACCTCTATCACTCACAGTACAGAACTCAGCTTGAAGTCGCCTTAGATCACATCGAGCACCCTGCCCTTGTGGATCGACTTTCACAACTCTTCTTGTTCCGGACACCCAACCCACCACAAGATCGGGCTTATATAGCCTTACAAAAGCTATAGACAAGTAACCGACTAGCAGTTACAAATTTACTTTACATATGGCAGTTGGCCAACCGTGCCAACTTGCCCAACTGCTCCCCTAATGCCAAACAGGAAATTCCTATCCCTTAAGAAAGCATAAAGTAAACAACTTCCGTGTAACCAACTTGTAACCGTCGAGTCCATGTGCCTGACACATGTCGTTCAGCCTTGTTGCACAATGATTGCATTCACCAGCCAAAGTCCCACAATCATTGTTGAGCATCATTCCACTAATGATGCAAGTGTGCTAATGCAAGTCTCGCTTGCATGCCTGCACGCCACATACATACAGATTATTAGCCAAACTCATTTGGCATCTCTTGATGCTAATCTCGCATCATTGGTCATGTCCAAACTCTGTTTGGCACATGCCTTTGCCTAACTGCAACTCTGAATGCGCCACCACATTCTTGGCCTATGCCATGTTTCCAATAATGCACAACTGTTGCGCATTATTTCTAGGCCACTTGACTGACCGGTCATAGATCTCTTACCCCAGCTGAACTTGATGCCCTCGTCGATTGTTTTCGCTGTAGGTAAGCCTGAACTTGTTCTTCAAATTGCAACAATGTAGTATCCTTCTCCCAAGAAGCTTCAGAGTCTGGTGAACCATGCCACTTTACCAAATAATAAGTTATCTCATTCTTCTTGCTTTTCCCATCAACTCGATCATCAAGTATAGCCTCAACTTGCTTGTTAAATTGTGATCTGATTACTGGTGGTGAACGCTTCGCTCGTTGTCTCGAAGTTTCCACCAAATCAGGATGGTACTTTTTCAAGAAGCTGACATGAAAAGTGGGATGCACTTTCAATCGTTCCGGCAAAACGAGTTTGTAAGCCACCTTACCAACTCTTTTCATCTCTTCAAAAGGAGCATCATATCTTGGAATTAGGCCTCTATGCAATGTCTTGCTAGAAATCTTCTTCCAAATTTGGGCCTTTAGCTTCAACAACACCATATACCACCTAAAATTCCACATTTATGCGACGTAAATCAACTTTTTCATTCGTCTCAGTGCCTTGAACAAACTGTCACGCGCTTGCTCAATCATCTCCGTTTTAGACCTTGCATAGCGATATGCTGCTGGACAGGAACCTTGCTTCTTAGTCTTTGGCACCTCATGAGGGTTTAAGAGTTGCTGGCCTGTTTCTAACTCAAAAGGACCCAACTCCGTTGATGAACTCTTTATCAAATTGTAACAAAATTCGTTCGTCTCCAACAACGCCACCTAATTTCCCTGGATTGTCGTCACATAATGACGCAAGTACTCTTATAACAATGCATTTATCCTCTCCGTCTAACCATCGGTTTTGGGGTGATTGCTAGTAGAAAACTTTAGTTCAGATCCAAGCAATCCGAACAAGTAAGTCCAAAATCTTCCTGTAAACCGCGAGTCTCTATCACTCATAATATTTTAAGGAAGTCCCCAATACTTCACTACATTCTTGAAGAATAGATCCGCTGCAATGTCTGCATTACACGAATGGGGACACGGAATGAATGTAGCATACTTCGAAAAGCGATTAACGACGACCATTATCGAGCTAAAGCCTTGCACCTTCGGCAACCCGTTAATAAAGTTTGTCGACAAGCATTGCCATGGCTTATCTGGAACTGACAAAAGTTGTAGCAATCATGCTATGTTCCTCCTTTTTGTCTTATCTAGTTGACAAACTTAGCATGTCTTCACATATAACTCAACATCTTCTTCCATCTTAGGCCAGTAATAGGAACGAGCTATCAAAGCATGTGTTTGTTCCATGCCTAGATGACCAGCCAAAATGGAATCATGCGTCTCTCGTAAGAGTTCCCTTCTCAATCCACCTGAATTGGGTACATAAATTCCCCCTCCTTTGTCATAGATGACTCCATCATCTAGCCAATATCAATGAACGATCCCATCACAAATTTGCTTAGTCAAGCGCACACATGCCTAATCATTCTTCGTCCCTTGTTTAATTCGAGGCAACAACTCTGCCTCAATCATGGTCAGTGCCGCAACATATTCTGCTACCAACTTTATGCTCAACGCATCTCGCACAAAATTAAGCCTTCCTGGCTTTTGCTCGAAATTGTAGTCGAACTCGCTCAAAAAGTCAAGCCACCTTTCTTGTTTTAGCAAAAGTTTCTGGATGGAAAAGAACGTAATGGCCACATTATCCATCCTTATGATGAAATAAGTTCCCAACAGATTATGGATCCATGTTCTTAGGCAATGTATCACTGCTAACATCTCTTTCTCATGCAATATCTATCTCCCTTCAACATCGTTAAGCTTACGACTCTCATAAGCTACTGGATGGCCATCTTGCACCAAGACTCCCCCTAGAGCCCTGTCTGAAGCATTAGTGTGCACTTCAAATGGTATATCAAATCTAGGAAAGCAAAGAACTGGTTCTGTCGAGACCGCTTCACTTAATACATCGAATGACCGCTGACACTCGTCAGTCCATGCCCTTGATTTGCCTTCCCCAACAAATCTTACATTGGGGTTACTTTCTTTGAATAACCAACTATAAAGCGCCGGTAATAGTTAGCCAAATCCAAGAAAGAACAAAGCTCTCCTAGCTTCTTTGGCTCAGGCCAATCTATAATGGCTTCTACCTTTTTCTAGTCCATATGCACGCACCCTTGTGATATCACATGGCCAAGGAAAGTTATTGTGGTCTGGGAAAACTCACACTCTTCTTTCTTCACATTCAAACTTTCCTCCTTATGTTTTGAAAACACTTTGTGAAGATGCATTGCATGCTCTTCCAAAGTCTCTCTTTAAATAACTATGTCGTCCAAGTATACTACTACAAAGCGGTCAATATACTCATCGAACACATAATTCATCACGTTGCAAAATTTTGCAGGAGCATTCGTCAATCCGAATAGCATTACAGGGTACTCATATGAGCCATACCTGGTTACAATTGCAGTCTTTGGTTCATCTCCTTCTGCTATGCGCACTTGGTAATAACCTGAGCCCAAATCCAACTTGGTGAAGAACTTAGCCTTTGCTAATCTATCAAATAAGTCTGGCACTAGCGTAATTGGGTACTTTTTCTTCACAGTTGGCTTATTCAAAGACCTATAGTCTACACACATATGAAGCGAGCCATCTTGAAAAAGCGGGGGTCTAAAAACCACACCCAATATTTTGCTTAACAATCTGTATGGACTAACTCCAATATACTTTCAAGAGAATCAACTAGACAGTCAGACTAAATCTTAAGAAAAGTATATCAAAGAGTTTATATCTCAATATCTCAATTCAATCCGCAATCAAACAAATAATATTTTGTGAGCCCGATTGAATATAAGAGATATAACTTGAACGGTACCAAAGACCAATGTTCAAGGATCAATCAATTTCAATCAACAACCAAAGGTTAGATTTACCAATTGATCGATTCAACGCACAACCTGTGATATTTCAATTATATAACAAAATATAATGCGGAAAATAAATAACACAGACACCAGAAGTTTTGTTAACGAGGAAACCACAAATGCAGAAAAATCCCAGGACCAAGTCCAGATTGAACACCACGCTGTATTAATCCGCTACAGACACTAGCCTACTACAAACTAACTTCGGTCTGGACTGTAGTTGAACCCCAATCAATCTCACACTGATTCAAGGTACAGTTGCGCTCCTTACGTCTCTGATCCCAGCAGGATACTACACACTTGATTCCCTTAGCTGATCTCACCCAAAACTAAGAGTTTCTACGACCCAAAGTCGAAGACTTTAATAAACAAATTCGTCTCACGCAGAAAAGTCTATAGGAATAGATAAATCTGTCTCCCACAGAAATACCTACGAGTTTTGTTCCGTCTTTTGATAAATCAAGGTGAACATGAACCAATTGATACACCGGACTTATATTCCCAAAGAACAGCCTAGAAATACCAATCACATCACAATAATCTTAATCGTATGGTAGCGAAACAAGATATTGTGGAATCACAAACGATGAGACGAAGGTGTTTGTGACTACTTTTTATCTTGCCTATCGGAGAATAAATCTCAATCCAATCTTAAAGAAGATCGTACCCAAATACGATAGAAGATACAAGATCAGATCACGCAACTACAGAGAAAATAGTTGGGTCTGGCTTCACAATCCCAATGAAGTCTTCAAGTCGTTAACCTACATGGTTTCATGAAAAACCTAAGGTTAAAGGAGAATCGACTCTAGCTTATACAACTAGTATCACACAGGAGGTGTGGGGATTAGGTTTCCCAGTTGCTAGAGTTCTCCTTTATATAGTCTCCAAATCAGGGTTTGCAATCTAAGTTACCTTGGTAACAAAGCATTCAATATTCACCGTTAGATGAAAAACCTGATTAGATTCAAGCTAATATCTTTCAACCGTTAGATCGAACTTAGCTTGTTATAAACAAATGAAATGTAACTTCATTTAGGTTTGGGTAACCGTACCTAAACTTGTACACTTAGTTGGTTCAACAATAGTTAACCAATGGTTAGCCATATGAGCACTTTCATATCAACCTTATTCATCTTCACCATAACTAGTTCAAATGACTCAAATGAACTAGTTAGAGAGTTGTTCAATTGCTTAGATCTCATATAAGTATACAAGACACAATCGAAGCAATATAAGTTTTGATTCACTCGAATCGATTCATGAACATTATAGCCACAGTTTGCAAAGATTGCATTCCTTAATATATAAATGTTTTAGTTCATGAACAAACCGATTTTAGAAAGTAACCTACCTAAGTATGCGAAGCAGACGCAGCGTACTTAAGTAACCGATTGAGTTTGTTTTTCACTTCCAAACTCCAGCAGAAATTCTCGGACGTTAACTTTCCGCCAGTACGCGTATGAGTACGCATACTCTCTCGGGTTTCCAACAACCGCCAGTTTGCGTACGGGTACGCATACTTTGGGTTCCCGGTTTTGGACTTTTACACAAATGTGAGAACACACTGTGTTTATATCCAAATATGGTTACATGTTCTAAACTCTCATTTCAATCATTGAAACTTTAATTCTTAGAGGATGTTATATAGTTGTTATTCACCAACTATTTTTTATCAAAGCAATTTTCAAGTTATTGAAATAATCAACATGACTTTCGTCACGAGTAAAGATGAACTTGGCCAAAGCGAAAGCTTTCCAACACATATTTCGAGAAATAGATAAGCGAGATAAACTCGGCTCGAAATAACAAATGTGTATAATCGAAGTCTATATAGCAATACGACTTTTGTCTCAAGATAGGAGATAGAATAGATAGGCTTTTGAGTGATAGATAAGTTTAAGTCTCCACATACCTTTTTGTCGATGAAGTTCCACCATTTTCTTGAGTAGTTCTTCGTCTTTGCATGATGAACGCCGTGGAGCCTAGAGCTCAACTACACTTACTATCCTAGTCCGGACTTAGCTATAAGTAGACTAGAAATCAAGACTTATAGCAACTAAACTTGACAAACAAGCTTGAGATAGCAACGCTTCCGAGTTCGACCGAGCAGTGCTCTAACACATCTTGCTTATTTTGGAACAAGACCGGAGCACCAAATGGAGCTTTAGACGGTTGTATATAGCCTGCCTCCAGCAGTTCAGAAATCTGCTTGCTCATTTCCTCAAGTTCTAGCGGTGACATACGATGTGGTGCTTGCGCAGGCGGCCTCGCCCCTGGCACCAATTTAATCATATGATCGATCCTATACCGCGGTGGTAGCATCTTAGGCAATTCTGCAAGCATCGTGTCTGCAAACTCTTCTAAAACCTCAGCTATTCCATCCTCAACTTCTACTACCTTTCCTGGTTTGATCTCAACAAATACGCCTAGGAAAGTAGCCAAGCCTTGGCGCATACCTTCTTTCACCTGAAACGCAGACAAACATGGCTTAAGTGGCTTGTTTGGTTCACTTTTCCTCACCATAGAGACAAACATGGGTATTGGGGGTGTTGTATCAATATCCCATTTCTATGAGGTAATGGCGAAGCCTTCGCAGCGCAAAAGAAATCCATGCCCAATATCAGGCCATAATCATCCATGGCCATCACTAAAAAATCTAGATTTCCTTTCCATTCCACAACTTGAACATCTGCATTGCGAACTTTACCTCGAATGGTTTGTGGTTCTGAGTTAACAGCTTTGATGGTGCTAGCCGTGCTAGTAAATGTTAAGTTTAATGCCAGGCCAACGTATGGATGGATAAAGGACTTGGAAGCACTATCAGCCATCGCTAATACCCATTCTCCATTGATCTTCACATCAATGTACATCACTCCAGAAGATATTTTATTCTTGGTGTGTGCTTTAGTCCCTAGCAAACGTCTGATTTTGCAATATTGGCCCATGCCAACATCATGCTGAGCCTTTCCAGCATCGTGTTGTTTTTCATCAGCACTTGCAGCGTCTCCGATACACTTAGTGTAGTTCTGATACGTAGAACAACTCGTTTCACCCTCATCAAGTTGTTCCGAGGACATCCTTCGTGTATGATTATTGCTTGTAGATTCTTGGATATAGGGTTCACATACCTTTAATGCTAACCTTTGGCCTGATCTTCGCCCCATCCTTTCTATGCCTTGTATTTTATGCGTGGATCCTTCACTTCAAATACAATTTCAGGGACAACTTCAAGAGCAGCAACTAACTCAATAAGCCTTCTATAATCCAACCGAACAGAGAGACCCTTAACCAGGGCTCTGATACACGAATTGTCACAGGTTCTCACAACCCAAATGCAACAACCAACCTTAACAATGACACTATGCTCCACAACACAGTTTATCCAACTCGCACTTAGCCAATTTCTTCAATTCTTGGTCAAAAATCTATTCAGCCCATACTAAACAGAGGTTCTATTCACAATCTTTTCAAGCCAACAAACCAGCACACACATTCCGCTTGATGCATAAAATAGTAAACCAAAACAAAGGGACAAATGCACAAATAAAACTTAGTTTTAATCTTGGCCTAAGCCTTTTTATTACTACAAACTTAGGGTTACATAACTCTTCTTTTTCCGGACACCCAACCCATCACAAGATCAGGCTTATATAGCCTTACAAAAGCTATAGACAAGTAATTGACTAGCATTTACAGATTTACTTTACATATGGTAATTGGACAACCGTGACAACTTGCCCCACTGCTCCCCTAGAGCCAAACATGCAATTGCTATCCTTTAAGAAAGCATAAAGTAAACAACTTCCGTGTAACCAACTTGTAACCGTCAAGTATTTGTTTCTTTTTATATGACTTCAAACAAACGTCTCCGGACTTCTTAGATATATTGATTCAATTCAATGAATAAATCTATCTCTTCGCACCTCACTTAAATTTTCCAGTGTTTTTGTTGTTGATGTTGCATATATTAAATCTCTACCTGCAGGACGATCGAGTTAGAGAAGATTATGAAGATATGGAAGGAACAAATACTACTTAGGTTTATAGTTCTCCAGTCACTATAGGAGGTTACTTCTATTCTTTCGTGAGCCTATTCAATTTTGGACGTTTTCTTTGCATAGACTATTATTGAAAATCAGCCAATCGGAAGCGATAAAAGTTCAACTTTGAAAAATATGTAGTCCTCTGTGTAATTCATAAGATTCATAAGATCAATTTCTCAACTTCTTCCTCCAACAACACAATGTGCAGTTTAGAGAAGAGTGGTAACATTTTCATTCTCACCTTAATCGGCGAAGAGGATGAACACCGGTTAAGTCCAATGCTAATCAAATTAATCTGAATTGCTCTCAAACAAGTTCATACTAATGCAAAATCTGGTTCAGTTTTGATCACAACAACACAAGGAAAATTCTTTTCCAACGGCTCCATCATGTGCAACATGTATTTATTAAATTATTTATTATTAGAATGAATTAATCCTAATATACAAAAATGATATTTATGGAAAGATATCAGAAAAGATATCAGGAACATAAGAAGGAAAGATATCAGGATGAACACCGGTTAAGTCTAAGACAACTTATGGAAATATATCAGGAACATAAGAAGGATCTACACATGATATTTATCGACTTGGAAAAAACGTATATCAAGATCCCGAGACAGGTCATTCGGCGGGATCTTGAAAATAAGGAAGTCCCTAAAAGTACGCTAACCTCATCAAGGATATGTGAGATTGCACTGTGAGTATTGCTCGAGATTGTAAAGGAGAAACTAGTGACTTCCCCCTTAAGATATGATTACATCTAGGGTCAGCGCTAAGGTATGACATTGTCGCCGTGGTATTGGAAGTTACATGGGATATTCAAAAGGAGATCCCTTGGTGCATGCTCTTTGCCGATGACTTGGTGCTAATTGACAAGAGTAAGGTAGGAGTTGTTCGAAAATTGGAGTTGTGGAAGCGGACTTTGGAAGGGCTTAAAATTAGTAAGACTAAAACCAAGTATATGAGATGTGGATTTTCTGATGCTAGATCCGAGGATGGGGAGGTCACTTTGGTGGGACAAGTAGTGCTCGAAAAGGATACCTTTCGGTATTTATGGTCGATACTACAAAATGGTGGCGAGATTGATGAAGATGTTAGCCATAGAATTCGAGCGGAATGGGTAAAATGGCGACAAGCATCTGCCATCTATGCGATAAAAAAGTTCATCAAAAACTCAAAATAGACTTCTATAACACAGTGATCAGACTTCTATAAATTATGGTGCAGAATCCTAGATTATCAAAAAACAACACTTCGATAGATATGTGTAGCACAAGTACGCTAGAGTGGTGACAACAGGAGAAGTGACCCGATTAAAAACGATGATATACGTGATAGACTTGGAGTAGCGTCGATCTAGAAGAAGATCTGGATCCGTTAGTGATTGTTCATATTAAGGACACCATGACATGGGATTATTATGGGGAAAAACATTCCATCCAAAAAAACTTTCATGCTTGTTTCTAAAATCTTTTGAACCAAAGCTGGAAGAATCATGTATCAAAAAGAAAAAAAAGAAAAAAAGAGTTTGAAAGAATCCATCCGAAGAATTAAAATCTTTCAGCGTATTAAGCATTCAATTTTCTCCGAAATCTTTTTAGGGGGCACATCACATGAGAGCTACTTGTTCACATCCATAATGCATGCGGATGCCATATCAGAGTAATACTATGTTGACCGGGAAAATCCAGTGGAATTTCCCGAGTCTCATAATTTCATGGGCCCACTCGGAGGTTTTGTAGAGGATTATTTACCCACATGACTGTGAGCGGCGGGATTTCTCCCGGAATTCTCCACCCGGTGAACCTAGAATTATTATGAAAAAATATCATAATCCAAAAGTAAATATTGAGCTACGTCACGTAGTGCGGTGAAGCGCAAGCTTATATTCTAACATTTTTTCAACTGAAAACACCCTTTACGGAGCACGCTTGCAAGCCATCCATTATTCACCGTGAATTTATAGCATTTCACCCAAGATTTAAGGCATTCACCCGAGTGTCAGTCACTCAGTCGTGTTTTCCCATCCAATCATGATTATGGCATAGCGTGCACAGTGAACCTTGAGGAAAAAAAAAAGAAAAAGGTTCTATTGACAATAAGCTGACAGTTGAAAAGATCCCACACTGTTTTTCCAAGTTTTTCAATGGAGTTTGATAAAATCAGATCCAAACTCAGTGCAGCCGCACCATATTTGTCAACCAATGGCACTGTCAGCAGCACAACTAGAAGATAGAATAGATGTTGAAAAGATCACCCACAGAAATGATATTGAAATGGGCAAATTGCTAGGAGAAGCGACAAATGCTTTAATATAGAGTGGACTCCTGAGCTGAGAGAGATAAACTTCCTCCAGTCCCCTCCATTCTTTCCTTTCTAGGGCGCAGTCTCCCCCACCCCCACAACTTACGAGATTCACATGGACCTAGAGAATATATTTTTAGTTTTTTTAGGGTCAGAAACAGAATTTACTAAAATCACCCCAGATAAGGAAAGTACAGAATATCTTATGTATGCGAAATTGCAATTGGATTACACTCAAGAGGACCACATACAGAGAGGTCTTTCCTTCCGATGAAGCATAAATGTTGTCATTCAAGAACATCATTTCTCTAGTCAACTTTGTATAGTTCCCACCACCATGTGCATCTGCTTCAAATCTTATCTGGTACTAGTAGTATTATAGGATCATAATTTTAATTTATACCGTAGATAATAGATTAAAATAAAATCTTAATGCACGTTTTGAAAATAAATAATGATAATGATCAAGAAAATTTAAAGTAAGAATATGCTGTCGACGATACCATTGATTAGAGGTGGATTCTAGATTTAGATTTCTAACAGTGGTAGATAAAAGAAAAGAAAAGAAAGTTACATTACATCCGGAATTTAAACAAAAAGTGGTTCCCAATTATCAAGAACGGAGCTGGTAAAGTTCAGGTGAATTATTAAGGAACGGAGCTGGTAACTTTCATTTCTATGCCCTGATCAGTCTCAGTCTTGAATTGCATTTTGGCTCAAAGATACGTTTATTCCTTTCCGTCCAGATAGTGTAAACCACAGCCGCAGTAATGAGACTCCATAAATAATTAGTATCAAGCATATGTATTTAGCTGTCACATTTATTGTTGAAAATATCTAATTCGAGTTCCTTTCTGTTTCCCATTTCAGCACTTGTTTGGTTGATAATTTTAATGCTCAAGTTAGATATGGGAGGAGGGCCTCATGATCTTACCCATTGCATTGTGCTTATCTCTTTTTTCTTGTTTTTGGCTTGATTTAGGTCCTTTTCTGCATATATTTATTTTGTACCAGTGTCTTAAAGACGATGACATGGGAGGGTACACACATTACAATGCACCATTAAAGGGACAGCTAAACTAAACTTAATTAAATGGCCATTACACTAAGAAAGTAAATGCATTCCTACGAGTGGACTTTTTCCCCAATTTCTTCCAGTGGATTACTACAGTAAGTGATTACAACTTTACCGTCTATTTGATGTCGGTATGTTTAGGAGGAAACGGAGAACACGCCCCTTCATCACCAACAAGCAAGTATCATGCCGTCTTTTTGTTAGTCCGCAGCAATTAGCTTAACAGATTTTTCACTCAATTGTGATCCAGGTGTCTACATTAAGGCATGCACGAAATACTTCAACATCACGGCTCAAGGATTTACATAAGCTTCAAACCTCACATGATCTCAGGTCATAAGAAATGAAAATCTCAAGTTAATGAGAAAGGAGGACATTATAAACCAATACACTCCTCTACGAAAACAAATAGTCACGGAAGTGTAGCTCTTATATTGATCAACAGCTTCGTGACTTTGTACCGTGGTGCATGAGAATATTTATTTTCTGTTGTCCTAATACTTCCCTGTGCCATTTCTAAAACGCGCGCAGTCTACGCTTCTCCTAAATTTTTTTCTGCCAATACTAAATGCACACGTTAGACTATACATCAATTACGTGGCCAAAAATCTCCTTATCTCTTCTAGGTTCTAATCTCCACCCAATAGTACTCAACAACACCCTAACCACATAATTTACCTTCCCCCAAAATAACCAATTTTTTTTTAACCACATAATTTACCTAAATCTTTTTCTTTTAGTTTTCATAGCAAAAATCTTTTTTCCTTTTTTTTTTCTTTGATTTTCTTTTTCCTACTGGAAAATAAAGCCACTTTTTTTTTTTTTTTTTTCAATACCGTTACCAGTTACCAGCGAAGAAAAAGCCTGCAACCCATTTGCAAGATGACACGTGTACAAACTTTTTGAAAAAACTGTTAAAAGGGAGTAAGAGAGGGATCTATAAACTGTACTTCAACTACCAATAAGAAGAAGAAAGTATAAGAACCTCAAAATCTCAAAATTTTTTTTTTTTTTTTTGTTCCTAAGAAGACAAGAAAATCTCAATCTCCACATTAAACTGAGAATCCATTCAAAAAAAAAAAAAAAAAAGCAAAGAAATATTGAGTTTTACAGGGTAGAAACCATTTGCAGGTCTATCTCTCTTTTGCTCCCTGTAAAATTTTATATATGTATAGTGGTTATGGTGGTGGTATGGTAAAATGTAGTGTTGGGGTAAATGGAGGAGGAGGTGGCGGTGAGATTGATGAGAATTGAGAAATGGGGGGTGGCTTTGTATTTGCAAATCACCAATGCTTAGCTTGAAACCCGCCTTTGTTCTTAGCAAAGAAAGAGTTCTTTGGCTTCGGTATCTCGTGTATGTTCATCACTTGAATCGTTCTTTGCTTTTTAGCTTTTCAGAACAAAACACACACACAATCACAAAACACAATTAGTACTATGAAATATGAATGTAATAGGAACAAAATTGAATTGAAATTACGAGAATGAGACAATTGCAATGCAAACCATTTTGTGCTTCTTGATAATTCTCTTGAAGTCTTTTTGTTGCTGATGCTAATGTCTTTGGATCATTTAGGTTCACCTTTTGTTCTCTTTGTTTCTGCAATAATCAAAGTACCAATTCCATTAACAACAACAAGAAGAAGAAAGTACAGACAGGAGAGTTGAGAGTGAGAGGACTACTTACAATTGGAGCAGAAGAAGAAGCATACAAGTGTTGTGGACTTGGTCTAGGAGGTGGGTCTCTTCTTGGAGGAACTGTTTTCACTTTTCTTTCAGGTTCAGAATTGTACTTATCAGAACCAGAGCTTCCATCTACAATTCAATCACAATTCATTGTCAATAGCTATGCTTTCTCGATAATCTCGCATCTAGGAGTAGGGTTTAAGCTGAAAAACTTACTGTTAGGATTGGGAGAGTAAGCAAAATCAGGAACCTGAAAAATGAAGGAAAAAATTGGCAATTAAGAAAAAAAATCAATTAGTTGAAGAAATGATTTTGAAAGTGAAGATAGTAAAGTAATTCCTGAATCAATGTTTACCTGATGATGATGACCATTTTGATTGCTTTTAAGTTGATTATGGCTGTTCTGAACAGGTGAATCTTCATCTGATCAAAGCAAGTAGTACAACCATTGATGACACCATTTTTAAGAAACAATCAATCCTCTGAAAAACATTGATTCCTATACAGCAAATTGATAAAAATTACCAATAAGTGTAGAAGCTCCACCACTACCACCGCCACCACCACCATCACCATTAGGTGTATTTGATTTCACCCATTCATCAACTAATTCCTTCCATTTCCTGAAATATAAAAACATCAAAATCAATCAATTCATTTCTCTATCTATATATATCCTCTGTTTCTTTCCATCTAGGATTGGACTAATTTGACAAACCTGACTAATTGTTTCACCAATCTTCTAACTTCATAAGACGGATTCTTCCTCAATCGATTCACATGCCTCCCAATATCAGTTTCCTGTAACACACAGAAATCAAAGACTTAGATTTCTGAAGTAAGAGATTTCTACCAATATCAGATAGTAAAGACTACTACCTTGAGAGCTTTGAATGTAATATCCATATCTGCTAAACTCCCAAGAAGATGAACCAAATTTTCTTCAGACTGATACACAAAAGAGTACAAAATCATCAATCAAAACAATTAAGATATTTTGATTTGAGAAAAACTCAAGAGACTATTATCTTAATTTTTCAAACCTGATCAGGTTCTTCAAGATGATCTTTGATATCAAGAATTCTAGTTTGTTCGTCATCAAAAATCCCTTCAAAAGCATCAACATCAACTGATTGTGGAGTATAAGGAGAATCAACTCTCTTATTATTTCCTTCATCCACTTCCTGATGATGATTGTTACCAAAATCTTTCTCCACAATCCTATTCTGAATTCCTCCATTACTGACTCTTGGTGATGAATGACGATGAAGAACTTCATTATCGTTATTATCACAATTTCTACAACTTAAATTACTAGGTAAATAAAGCTTCTCAACAATTCCATCTCTTCTTTCTTTCAATTCATCCCTGTAATCTAATGAAGCTACAGATATTGCTGTATCTATAAAATTCCACACATCTACTCCAGATTTCCTTAATATCATCCGAAATTCATCCAAATCCATCTTTTACTCTTCTGTTCCCTTCTTAAAACTCCAGATAGTGCTGATTTCTAATTCAGAAAAAATCAATATCAAAATCTAGATCTACAAATTTATCGTCATCATCATCACAACATTCACTCAGATCTAAGAATGCCGTCACGATTCAAAACCAACAAATCACAGAAAAAAAAACTTCTAGAATAAAATCAGAACCTTCTAGAGCCTACAAAACCTATAAAAATCCGGAAAAATTTTCTTTCCAAATTAATGGAGTTTTTGCTGCTCAAACTTCTCTCATTATCACCATCAACAACACCGATGAAGGAAAAAAATAAAATAAGTATTCACGTTAATTTTGTTCCAATTTATTTTAATTGTTCAGATTTAATTTAATGAAGTTATTTTGATTGATTCATTCATTCATGGTGGTTTTTTCTGAGACGATGATGAAAGAGAGAAGATGGAAACCAGAAAGGGAACAGAAGGAGAGTGAAAGTGAGAGAAGAAAGAAGAGAAGAATAATCGGGTCTCTTTCGGCGGTGAATATTTCCTCTATTTCTAGGGTTTTTGTCTATTTAGCATATTCTTTTTTAATTTTCTCTCGTTTTGAAAAATATGAAATGACGATAGTGCCCTTTAAGTTTTATCCACCCGGGAAATTTATATTCTTACACACGTGTTTACTTACTTGTCGTTTAAGGTGGGGTTTATGGAGCATCATATGTGGGACCACTTAGGTTTAACTAAACAAAACCTAAGGGCAATTCCAATGACAATGGCCAAATCCATTTTTATTTTGAGCCAGGTGCATGGCCAAACTGGTTTTTCCACTAGGGTAAAGCACTAGGCATTAGATAACTAAGTGTGCGTGCTTGAGACAAACGCTAGAGTTTAAAGAAAAAGCGCGGGCGTTGAACTGACAAACACGGGCGTTGAACAGACAAACTTGGGCATTTGACCTATAAACGCGCGTTTTTGCTATCAACGCTGGCGTAAGATACAAAATCTCCAACGTTCATATCTCCAACGACCATAATTCCAACCTATATTTTCGAAACCTATAAATTGGATTAAACTCACTTCATTTCTGTCACAACACTACTACTTCCTTTTTCTAAAAACTCTTCTAAATCAAAAAAAATTGATACAATATGCGCGATTTTTTAAGAAAAGCGGTCCATAGTGTAAAGAAGAAAAGAGATCGAAGAAATGAATCGACACCGCGGCCTGCCACAGGTGTAGATTTTTCTCAAAATCGGGAAGCAGAGTTTGCTGCGCCGAGTGTCGTTGTTGGTCCATCATTAGTCCAAGGTCATGTGTCGGGGCATCAAGATCGGTCTGATAGTTTTTACAGAATGAGAGGCGGATTTTCAGACTTAAAGGCTATTTATGACGTTTTACTTCCTGAAGTCCGAGAAATGGTTGACATATATCCTTGGCGTGCGCTTATAATGTGAAGCCTAGAAGACACAACAATAAAATTCTGATAACAGTGGTAGAAAGGTGGTGGGCGACGACGCATACATTCCATTTCAATGATTTTGAAATTGGTAAGCTTGTTTAACTTAACTTAAATTATATTTTTTAAATAATCATTAAACAATCAAAAGAATTAATCATAGTTGATATAATACTTGTAATAGGAATTACGCCCCTTGATTTGTATTTCATTTGTGGGATCCCAAGTAGAATAGGAGAGCCGCCACCGTTCAACCAAGACGAATGGATATCAAATAGTAAATGGAGACATTTTTCCCATCGTTTATAGATTCAGGAATACCTGAAGCTTATAAACGATTGAAATGAGGTGGGATTAAATGTTCAGCGTTAAAGTTTTTCCTTAACCAACCAAGAAACCCAGAGCATGTAGATGACTATCGTGAACTCGAAAGGATGTTTATCTTATGAGTATTGGGTCAGACGTTATTTCCAAACTCAACTTCTGTTGCTCGTGTTGGTTGGCTTCAAGCGTTAGAAGATCTTTACAAAGCACCAGATTATGACTGGGGATCTGCAATTTTAGCAGAATTATACTATGGGCTGGATGATGCGTCTACAGGCGAAGATAACTTCACTGGTTTCTGGGGCATCATAGAGGTAACTATCAAAATTATTATTTTATAATTTAAATAATTTTTATGAGCAAATGTAGATTAAGTCAAAATACTAAAATTATGGAGTAATTTGCAGTATTGGTGGTATACCTACTTCCGTGTTGGTAAACCAATCCTTAACGGCGATACCAAAAGATTTCCAATGTTGGATATGTACATCTCGACCAACTTAGCGAAGGGCACTGGCAACGACATCTCGGGTTCCAGTTTTGTTCAGAGGTTTCATCAGATGAGTCGGAGCCATAACAATGTCGTTGTTCACCCTTACATTGATTTTCCTGAGTATGATGTTGACGTTGGACGAAGTATTCTTGATTATTCTCTGCATAGAGTTGTTTTTTACACTCCACCATTGGATAGAGGGGTTTGGTACCTGGGAGAAAGACTACAATACCAAATGCAAGGTATATATGCAATTTCAATTAACCCACCACAACAGATGCAAACCTCTGGATCAGATTTTGAACGGCTGAGAAGAACCAATTGGGCGAGGTATGAACTAAATACATAACCGAATATTAGTGAAGCGGATTATGTCAAATGGTATGCGTCGATTTTGCATCATGTAATTGGGACACAGAACATCCACATCTATGGGTTTGATCTCCCAGCATTATCACACCTGTCCCATGATGCAAATATCGTTCCTAGCCAGCCACCTCCAAAAGAGCCATGCTTTATGACTAACCCCAGCACGGGTGCAAGTTCTTCATCATCTTCGTCAAATTTGCCCGAAATTCATTGGGAGATGCCAAGTATTACTTCACAGGGTGAGCCAACCACGATCCCCATTATTTCCCAAGGTATGGAACGTGATTATCCTTACTACAATGTGACTGCTACCGAGGGAGAGTTGAGGAGACAACTGAACGATTTGCATTGGCCGACTCGGCAAATTATGGCTACACACTTGGATGAGTGTCGGGAATGGCACGAGAACACAATGTTTGGATTGAGTCCAACTGAAAATGATGATGGGAAGCGGTCTGGATTGAGTCCAATTGTAAATGATGATGGGCGGCGGTCACGGTCTTCCGATTCCACCAGGAGCAACAGATCAGGGCACAAAAGTGATGATACAGTGATGGGAGAAACACAAGTACGACGGAGTTCTTCTTCACCACACATACGGCACAATACTTCTTCACCACAAATTGTGCTTGTATCTCAGCCTCAAGTATTTCGGATAGATCCTAGGCACATTTCATCATCATTCTCACCCTACAACCCAAATGATAGCTGCTACAATGTTACACCACCACCACAACAACAACAAACATCTTATCTGCTTGGAGGACCGAGTGCACCGAGTGCTTTCCAAGAATCGCCTAATGCTTTCCAATCTCCTAATGTTGGTCAACCAGGTCTATCCCCAGGTTTATCAACATATGGAAATTTATTTAATATGTTGGCAAGTGGGAATGTCCCAGGTCTATCCCCAGGTTTTACAGAATTATGGACTCCAGAAAATAACAATGGGGGAGCTAGCGATGAGGGACGTTAGAGAGATTGTAATTTTTAATTCTGCTACATATGCAATTTTAGTTTTAAAAGTACGAAGGTCTTAATTAAATAAAATTACATATGTTTAAAATTAAGCGTTTTACATTAGCTTCACTGAATTACGGCGGACTACATTAGCTTTAAAATTAAGAGTTTTACATTAGCTTCACTGAATTACGACGGACTACATTAGTTTCAAAGAAGGGGTTGAAACTTTTCAACACCTTAAGGATTTCAAAACATTTTTCGAAAGGAAAAGCCACATTTTTCCAACTTCACCATTCTTCTAAAGATTTTGTTACCATCTCAGCATCAGTTTCACCTCTCAGTCTATATCGATTGGCTTGTA
This sequence comes from Papaver armeniacum, assembly GCA_023531295.1. Taxonomy (NCBI): domain Eukaryota; kingdom Viridiplantae; phylum Streptophyta; class Magnoliopsida; order Ranunculales; family Papaveraceae; genus Papaver; species Papaver armeniacum. Next base: position 83,290 of record JAJJWW010003378.1, read on the forward strand.
TGGTTAAAGCTACAAACTCACTTACTTCTTTACTAATTGTACGAAAACGATTTTCTATGTCGCATATAGCACGACGACTCGGATTACGGGTGTCACTGCAGAACCCGTCGTGAATAACCGCCCAGAAATTTACCCATGGACAGTTTGGTAAAGCAAGTTGAGTAAATAAAAAGACATAGTTTCTGCAAATTGATTCATCTTCTTCTTTAGTATACGGAGCGCCCCGAACTAACAAGGTCCGAGACATGTTCAAGAAGTTGAAAAATTTGTTGAAGTTGAAGAATTTTTTTAAGCTCAGAAAAGAGTAAAGAAGACTAGATGTGTGAATGTGAATTTGGAGTTGAAATGAGGAGTATTTATAGAACTCAAAAGTTATAGCCGTTGGCGCTTCTATGACAAACGTGGCGCTTGAGGGACAAGCTCTGGCGATTTATTAAAGAACGCGCGCTGCACAGAAAAGCGCCAGCGTTTGAGGCAAGCTCGCCCGGCCTATCATTAAACGCTCGCTACATCCTCCAACTCAATGAACAAACCAACAAATTTGTTGGTTTGAACATCCATTTTTCATGTTTGTTGAGTCCATAGTGGGAGCAAAATGAACAAACTATCAAGTTTGTTCATTCCATAGGAACTGCTCTAAAGATGATAATAATCTTAAGAAACCAAAATGATTAACACATAAAAGAAATTCAAGATTTGATCGGTAAAAAATTTGGTGGTGACGAGTTTTGGACTCCGATAATTGGTGATAACGGCATCTAATGGATAAGCTGATAATTGGTGATAACGACATCTAATGGATAAGCTGTGAAAGCGTTAAAGAAGTTTCGGCAAGTTGGTGGCGAAAGTTTTTTTTCCGAAAGAAAAAGATTAAAAAGAAGAAGAACCAAGCCAAGGCTAGTTTCCAAGCAAATAGATGGGATATAGTTGGTCGCGAAAGTTGGAGTTCCTCTTTGACTCAATGATTTTATCACTGTATGACGATAATACCAACATGAGTTGTGAAAATTGAACCTTATGATGATATCAATATGAGTTGTAAAAATTGAACCTTACTGGTTAATAGTTTTCATTTTATTATATAACATATCCGAAAAAGAAATTCACGTCGAAAGATTTGTATACTTAAAACATCTTAACATTGTTCGCACATGTACAAAACGAATCCAAAGCAATAGTTTTTTTTTTTTTTTTTTTTTTTTTTTTTTTTTTTTTGGGGGGCGGGGGGGGGGCATACTTTGTTCTTGAAGATCATAACAAATCACATAATTCGAAAATTTTCATACACCAAAGCGCAAGCTTTAGGTGTAATTTAGGCCCGACGCAAATTTGTGTAGGATTGAATCTCAGAGCTTCTCGCACATCCGGAGTTTTTCGAGAAAAAAGTCCCTTCCCTCAATATCAAGATTGGGTCGAAGAGGACGAAACCTATGACCGCATAAGATTCCATTAAAAACGAATCCTAATGATTCATTAGGTTAGAAATCGAGGATTTTCATACACCAATATAGAACTAAGTTAAAATTTCATAAAGTTCATTCAAACTATATATATATATATATATACATAACCAAATCAAACATTTTAGGAAATTTTATTTTGCTATTTAGATAAATGTGCAATCATGGGATTGAGACAACGCAACATATCCTATGGGAATGCTATTTCTCGAGAGCAGTTTGGTTACCAGTGTCGGGAGAAAGACACATCATTCATCAAAATGGAAGTAATATAGCAGACTGGATAAAGAGCTAGTTTCATGATAGAATGACCATCATAGAAGAAGATAGTATAGTGAAAATGACCAATACAGCATGAGAGATATGGAAAGCCAGATGTAGATGCATATTTCATAATGTTAAACCAAATCCAGTTGGAGTAATAAAGCTTATACATATATTGAATGATGTCACAAGAAAGGCAATGAGACATACGCAAACTCTCACATTTATCATTTAACTGAGTTCGAGAGTCCAACATTGTTAGTTGTCACCAACAAATCCATTTTATTCAACATGATCCCTCTCGCATAATACTTGAATTGGTCTAATCATTTGTAGTTTTACAAATAAATATGAACAAAAGATGTATCTATGCAAACGGATACTTAGGCGCGGAGCATGCTGAATTTGGTGAACTGCTACTTGCAACGGAATAGGATGAGGAGCTTGGGATACCATAAGCTTGTTTCGAGCAGGATGCACAGTCAATTGATGATGCGATTAGCGAGGATTAACATAAAGTAACGTGGGAGAATCAATCACTTGTTTTAGATATTAGGTCTAAACTCTGTAGTAATCCATTATGGCAGATATTCTAGCTAGGCATGCCAGGATTTTCAAAGTTTCGAAAGTATAATCTTCATATCCACCAAGTTTTGTTGCAAATGCAATGTTTGAGGATGTGAACTTTTTAATTCATTCATCTCAGTAATGAATTCTAGTCTTACACTCTTAATATAAAACTATAAAAAAAAAATCAGAACAATCTAAGTTTAGGTATATCTCTAGTGCTTGTGAAGAGCATGAGATGTATAGTAACTTCTTTAAAACTACACTAGGAACATGTGGAAAATATAAGGATATTTTCTTATTCTCGTAATTTTTTAGAGTCTTAAGAGTAGTTTTGATCGATAACTATTATAAAATTTCAGGTGTTTATTTAATCTAAAAAGTTTATGGGGGCCTACAACCACACGGACTCCCCTCTGAATTCGTCTCTATAGGTACATTTGACTGTTAGTTGTGAAAATCCAAACTTATTAGTTTACAACTTTCACAGTTCATTTTAAGCCACGTCTCAAGAAAACATATTTTACGAAAAAGGGAATTTAAGATTGTATTTTAAATTCATCTTAATTACTTTGATAGATATTGATGTTGACGAAACTAACATAGGCCATGCAAAAGGTTTTTTTTTTTTTTTAATTGAAGGACGCCACAGGGGCGCTTTATTGAAGAAACAAATAACGAAGTTTTTACAAAGCAATGGTTGGTTGATACATGTGTATCTTCCTCTCTCCGGGAACTAGTGATCCTCAAGAAGGATCGAGGATATAATTGTAATTTAATAAAGGAATACTGATTTGTAGGAAGTATTCTTAGATAAGGAATATTCCTAGACAAAGAAATATTCCTAGATAAGGAAATATACCTAGAAAGGGAATATTTCCTAGACAAGTTAATATTTCTAGATAAGGAAATATATACTTAGAAAAGAAATTATTCCTAGACAAGGTAATATTCCTAGATAAGGAAATATACCTAGAAAATGAATTATTCCTAGATAAGGAAATAAATTTATAAAAGGTTTTAGAAACCGTTAAAGTTATAAATAGAGATGTTTAGCTCATAGCTAAGAAATCTAGAGTGTGGTTTGTGATACAGACACACCTAGAGAGGAGGTTCGTGTGATACACGGATCTAGAAAAGTTTGTGAGGCAATTAATTATTGTAAAAGCAAACTTAGCAAATACTTTAAGGTTATTTACATAGAGAGATTGTGAGCGTAACAAAGAGAGAATTGTAATGGTTTTCTTGTTCATAATCTAGAGAAGATATATTTCTTCTGGTGCTTGATCCGGTTGGTTCGCTTCAATTTCTTCTTCTGGTGCTTGAGCCGGCTGGTTCGCTTCAATATCTTCTGCTCGCGCTTGAGCGATAGCGGACTTTGGTGGATGTTTGAATCGGTAGTATGCAGCGGCGGCAACAAACGCCACGAAACCCAACACGATAAGGCACCAGGCCCATCCTGGCATGTGCCAGGTATGGGCCGACAAGTGTTTCGGTTCTCTGGTCCAATCTGGCAACGCGATTTCAGGACTAGGGCTTGGACTCATGTTTGCCTGGAAAAAAGAAAAGAAAAAAAGGAGTCATCAATCTTTTTCTTGTTTGAAGGCGAGTCAGCAAAATCTAAACCAAATCGGAAATGATATTCAGAGTCCCCTTTACCGCCCCACTCTACGGCCATCTAATGTTGCAAACTTAGCTGGCATATAAACACAAAATACACAAAATCTCTTCATACTTATAGGTTTATTATCGTCAATTTTCCTTCTCATCAAATTTTGGCCATTATAATGCCTACAGTAGAAAAGAAAAATGCAAAGAGAATTGTGCTGAAGCCTGAAGCCCTAATTCTTCGATCTCAAAGCTTTCATTGACAATTTTATATATCGTCTTTAAAATAAAATTATTGGGAATTTCAAGTTATTTCTTAGCTGGTGTAAAAACGATTTTAAGCCCACCTTAATTACGATAATAGATATTGATGTGATAGAGCCACTATAGACAAAAAAATATCCGAATTTTAACGAATGAGAGCCAGTATTCTTTTGCTTTCATCATTCCACGATTTTGGATTTAACCATGGTACATCAAACAAGAGGATCTCTTACGAGGAAATATTTGTGAAAGTCATGTTATACTAAATTAAGTTAACAAAATGTTCTCCCATGAGGAAAATGTTTGTTTCCTTTCAAACGAAGAGGGAAAAAAAAGGAAAATGTTTGTGAAAGTCATGTTGTACTAAATTAAGGTAGGATTGTGAACGGGCAAGTAAAGCATAATGTCAATGTTTATCTTTGAGGTAGTTTAGAGTTTGAGAGGATTTCAGGTGTACAACTTTGGCATTATGTAAGCTGGAGTTTGGCAATTGCTTTCTACTTACATATATCAAATTTGATTCAACATTTTGTCATAGCTGGAAGTAACTGTTTCTACATACGCATATGGCTTAATTGTGGTTTCTAGTTGGCAATTAGAAATGACCCAAAACAAAAAATTTAGCTAAAAAAGTTGCCCACATTTTTGATTGGATGATGATTTAAGACCGCATGTTATTAAATTCAAGAACAAACAACATAGTATATCCACATTCCACAAGGTATAAACGAGAAGAGTATAGACGAATGAGAAATATATGCAAATATTTTACACAAACATATCATATCCAAACCATGTTGCTTGTAAGAAAGAATATGATATCCAAGCCACAAAACAAGATCAAGCAAAATCTTAATTAGGTTGGCAAGCTAGCAGCATTAAGGACATCACATCGTCACTTACCAATACCGGGGATATAGTTGTAGATTTGGTTAAGTGGGGACTAATTGTAGTAGATTAATTAATCAAGTTTGGAAAGCGAAAGGATATGGTCCATATACAGACCCTAGCTATTTCCAACAAGGCAAGCAAGAACCAGTCGGGACTTGAAAAAATTGAGGTTGACCATGTGATTACACAATTCAATGCATCAACGCGCATGCACCATGGTTAATTTAGTGAATGAAGGGCGATAGGGTGCACGTTTTTTCTCTGGTGCTTATTCATAATCATTCTGATCACACTTTCAATGAAAAATCTGTCGAGCTCAATGCAAATCAGTAAAATAAATGGATTGCCAACCAGTGATTAACTGTCAGTTGACGTGTTTTCTATTATTTTTACAATTTAATTTAAAATGATGGTGACCTAAACAAGTCCCTTTGCCTAAATGAAATGAAATATATTCTGGGTGAATTCTTTTGAAGATCATTCCATTTGATGATGCCGACTTTGTACTTAAAAAATCTTTTCCAAGGTGCCTTGCCCCCACTTGAGTTCCAGTGTGCCAAAAATTTCTGGATGGGTTTCACGGTTTCGGTTCCTCAAATGGTTTGTAAAAAGAAAAGGTCATCTGTATCAAGCCACTTTTCTCATAAACATCTAGACCCACTTAGATTAGTGCTTCGATTTTTCTTCTGAGGTCCCCTCCCCTGCCCGCTTTTGAGATTTTAATTTATCAAGCACTTGGTTTCTTAGCTCCACGGTTTTGTAGTTCTTTTCCATCGAATTAGTACTCTGATTGTGGCATGATAAATGCTATAAGCAAAAAAAATAAAATAAAGCTTAACTAAAATTTAGTAGTAATAAATTTACTATTTTAAACATCAACAGTTCTATACCATTGTGGGATATTTCATTAGTTTTAAGGTTACTATTACCGTTCAACGCCCGGTCACTATTACTGGATTCAGGTTATGGGATTCTGGCTAAAAGAGATTCTGGTTACGAAGGTCTGGTACTGTTTGGAAGTCATTTTGTGTAATGTTTTTTATGTTATGTTTCGTGTTGTAACCTCATGCTAATGTCCTGGTTTATTTATTAAAAAAAAAAGATCTCAAAGGTTGATATCCTTGTATTTTATAATGGAGAAAGCCAGATTTTTTTGAGATTTTTTTTTCTTTTTTTTTTTTAAGACTCTAGCATTGCTATAATACAGTCAATAAAAGAGTGCTGAATTTTACAGGGACAACCTTGTTATTTGGCTAGCTCTTAATATTTCATGTCTTGATTGTACTAATCTAGACCCTGGATTGGGAATGGCGAACCTGTAAAGCCCGCGGTGGCTCCATGGTTGGATGCCACCCTTATATTATAACACCTAAGAGCTAGTTGAGACAAAAAAAAATAAAGATTTATGAGAGTTGTAGAGGGGATTCATTGGGAAGTATGGTGCACATTGAGGGAACTTTGCTAGCGGAATAAGCTTTTTTTCCATGCGAATTATACACCGGTCAAGTTGATACTTTGAAGTCCCTATGGAACGCATTTACATGTGACAAGACCCACCATGACTGTACCATTATTGGCTCACAATAATTAGACTGTTGCACTTAAATATCCACCTCTTATAATTTCACATACAGAGCATGTACTCGATATTTCAAGGCCCGTAACTTCAAATAAATGCGGGGAATTAGATGCCTTTTTTTACTTGTCTTCTATGTTTAGATTCTCTGAATATAACGTAAGAAGATTTTCACATTAACAATGTCGTTGGTGACTTTTCCTCCACATTTAGTTAAAGGTGTTTTACAGAATGATCACACTCCCCTAATTAATTTTACAAAATGATCATAGCTTTAATTAGTGTTTGTAAAGTGGTATTTTTTTATCCGACTCAACTGTTTTGAAAAAAACAGTCTGACTTTTATCTTAAACACCCCCCCGGAGTTGTTGAAGTGATGGTGATGAATTGGTGGTGGTGATGGCGGCGGCTATACCCAAGAGAGAAAGCGGTGAACCCTCTTAGGGAATGTGATGCAATGATCCTGAATACGGGCTGAAGTTCCGGTGTCATGTAAGGATCCTGATTTATTTCACCAGCAGCAGCAAAACCACCACCACCTGTAAGCAACAACAACACACCAGCAGCAAGCAACACCATTGTTCATAACCAGATCCATTAACAACTCATCTCAAAGCCATCACCATATTCATTCCATTAAAATTCCCAACAGACCAGATTTAGCTCTTATGCACCACCACCTCCAACCACCGCAACACCATCTTCTCAGCTTCTAATCCACCACAGACAACCACCTCCAATTCCTTCTTCTTTGTAATCAACAGATTCAACCTGCAACTGCTTGATTAAGTCCACCACCATTCAATCAAAAACCCATTCTCAGTTCCTAATTCTTCATTCAAATAACCCTAGTTTCACCTGAATCTACACCCCTTCATGGAATTCCTGTAATTCATAACACACTACCACCATTTAATTACTGATTCAAAATCACAAAATAAAAATAGGTTGTTAGATCTTACCTCTTTCCATCTCCTATCTTCAAGATCACACAATCAAATTAGGGTATGAACAAGGGTTTTGCTATAATTCATGGTTTCGCCACCATCATCTCCATCTGTTCAGAATTGAAAATATCGAGCACAAGCGGCAGAAAATGAGGCAAGATTAGGATCTGTAGAGTATTTGTGTTAGGGTTTTCCTTGAAGGTCTTAATCCGACGGACCTAGTTTTTTAGAGATTTGTTACAAGGGTAATTAGGTAACAGCGGTCACTGACATAACTCTGACACGTGACATAACGGAGCCTAGACAACTTTGTTAATACTTTGTAACAGTGGGACTCTTTTGTAAATCGGAATTATGACTGGTTTTGTAAATACCCTTAGTTAAACTAACTTACAAGTTTAGAGCTTGAAAATCATCGAGTATCAAGATTTCTTATTTTCTTAATTCGGTTAAATGTAAAGCAAATTAGGTGGCCCCTCAACCCAATGCAAATACATCTTCCAAGTTCGGTCTCGAATGATGATACACTTACCACAATTGTTCCCGCAATTGCTCCGATAAGGAAATCCAACGGCCGGAAAATCTTTCTCAACATTAGGATTAGAAGTGGTTAAAAGTGGATCCCAATTCCCTTTCGGTCGGGATTTTGGGTCGGGAGCAATTGTAGGTCAATTTAGCATTTTCCTTGGGTCTCTTTTTTTTTATACTCAAAAATACTCAGAAAAAGGACAATATATTAAAAAGAAAGAAAACAGGTAAGACCACGAAGCAGTGGTTAACCAGAAAAGAAAGTTACAACTGATACTACGTATAGTATCCAGCATCAAAACCAAAACAGACCATTTAAGGCCAAGAGAAACAAATACAAAATTCTCACTAGACCATTCTTAACACACCATCCAATTGTGCAGTACCATGTCCAGGGAAATTAGAAAGTTCGGTCTTTTCTCACCAGACATCGTACTTATGATACTAGAACTAACGCTGTTTTCCGGGAAGTTACTTATTCAGGCTGAACATTTTTGCTTCTTCCTTGACCTGGCTTGCATTAGGTTTGGATGCGGTCCTTGGGATATAGACGCGTTAAAGAGTTCTCAAAATCATTGAACCCCAAAGATTTTTTAACATGTTTAAAAGAAGTATTCAAAAAATCAAGAAAAATCTCCAAATGAAAATTCATTATGGAGTTTGACTTTGTGTACCGAGAAGATTAAAAATTAAGTGACAGAACATAGTATTAAATTAGCGTAATAAGAAAGAAACAAGCACAAGCATCTTCACGGAGAGTTGGCAACTCAACTCTCATAATAATGCTGCACCTAAACAAACCACTTTACTGGTCAAACCAAACAAAACACTTAAACAGGCAACTTAATGGCCTTTCAAGTTTCAAGAAATTGGAAAGCAAAAAAGGATTCTTTTAGAAAGTTTATAGACCAAGAACTATAGAAACTAGAACCTAAAAAAAAACAAAACCCACTAGAATATCTCAAGCCAATCCAGATTTAGTTTGGTCACTGTCGGATAATTGACCTATTGTCTCAAGTTGTTCCATGATAATAAAGCTACACCAAAAATGTATGTAAGATTTTGTAATCTTCCGATTGATATTCACGAAGTAAGTCTGCGAATTTATTTGTTTTTATTAAAAAAAAAATACATTAACAACTTAAATTAAACTAGATTTACATAAGAGGAGTATTTCATGAGATCTCCAAACTCGTGAGCGGAGACTCGATCCGCTGACCTCCTACTTGAGAGTCGGGTTCCTGGCTAACTGGGCTAACCCCGGATGGTTTAATATGTTGTTGATCTCCGGCGATTCCATTTCTTGGAAGTAAATTTTTGCATTAGACGTCCACAAGGTTAAGAGTTAAGAGGTGTTTTGATATACCTTAAAAGCTTATTAAGTCGAAAAGTCAGAAACTAGATTAGAAACCAAATTTTAAGAAACAAAAAAACATACTTGGTGGTCAATTCAGTTCCAAAAACTACAACTATAATCGGCCTAGAAATTTTGGTCAGGGGCTCGTCTGATTCAGAAAGAAAGATCAACACAACGAGTAATAGTGCATTTCATTATTTTTTTATGGCAAGTGTTAACTTGTATACCAGGCATATGTTAAGGTATATTAAATTAATATTATTTTGTATTGAAGATTGTAATTCTTTTTGGATAACTTAAAATTCTTGGAAATCATATTTTACCTTTTCTAGAAAGGGCTACTTCCAGTTCTACCCTTGTAAATCAAATCTTATTTTATTTTGAGTCATTAATGAGTCAAAATCTTAGTATTTTATTTTGGTCCTAAGACTCCTAACTACCTATTAATGAGTCATTACTCATCCATCTCCTATGTACTCTTTTTGTTTTGATCGTTTTTGTTTCCCTCTCTCGTATTATCTATTAATCCTAATTAGTATTAGTTACTTTGCCTAATTGTCATTATTAATATAAAAGTTCAGTTGCTTATCCAAAAAAAAAATTGATGTGAAAAATTGGTTGTAACTGGTAACAAAAGAGGTACCTTCGTAGTTGAATTAGGGTAACAAAACAATTTGATAAATCATTATTTTTGATTTTTCTAAAATTAAATCCACGGGTTTGGAAAGACATTTAAAGATTCTTTTGTTCACCTTAAGATGAATTTCAATTTAAAATTTTAGAATACATTATTCTTATGTTATTAATTTTGTTTGCTTCATATTTAAGTTTTGATTATAAATAAATTTATGTATTAACTTCGTGTTACGGGTAACCCATGGAAAAAGCCCCAAACGGGTATTATGGAGAAGAATGGATAAATGACGGCGTTCTGGGATTTAAATGTCGCCCCATGACCATCCCTATTTGGAAAGGAGGTATGGAGAAGAATGGATAAATGACGACGTTCTGATTTAAATGTCTTTGACTTAGCTAGTCCAAGTATATTAAGTGGGGTCCATGTCATAAAGTAATTATTATTGTATATAAATACGAAGGGTATTTATGGAATTGCAACATTTATTATACAAGTGTAATGAAAACGGTAATTCCAATAAAAATAACTAATCCCTATTTAAAAAGTTACCTCGTAAGTCCTCCTTATCTTGTATATGGGTATACAAGATAAGAGGACCCTTTTTTTATAGTAGTAAAATATAGATACATATCAATAACTTTGGTCTTCTCTATGGTAGCAAAAGGTGAATAACACCTCTAAAAGAAACTTCGAAAAAAAAAATGTTTTTTTCCGATGGGTGTGTAGAGGAATCTTTTTTTAGATCGGTCGAGAAGAAAATTGATTGAAAAGAGGCACTTAAGAGAGGTACCTTAACCCAATGATTACAACCGAAAAAAAAGGGGAACTGAAAGGGGATTCAGCTACCCAATTCAAAAAACACGTAAAATTACGAAGGCCGATATAAGGAATCCCATAAAGAAATCACCATATTTGTCGTAAGACCTAACATCCTTGTGTTAGAAAGTGTCACCCTTCAACAAAACAATCTCATATTTTGCGGATTCTCCAACATTCATAGAACAAGTGCGAGCTCGATTTATTATCTTCCTCACAAAAACTACAAACACTGGCACCTTGAACAAAATAATCATATTTCTCTGGATTTTAAAACTTTCGTAGAATAAGTGCGAGCTCGATTCATTACCTTCCCGCACAAAAACGGCAAACACTAAAGACAACCACACCTCTTCTTAAAATTTTAGCCGCCGTTATTACCCTATCACGAGAAAGAATCCAAAGAAGAAAATTGATTTTGGGAGAGTACTCACGACTTCGAACAATATTGGTTGGATAATTCGGCTCACCTTGATGCCCTTCTTCTCCAATTCCACCCTTAACCATATAATCACCATGATCACTTCCAACCCATATCCGGTTATCCATAACACCTTCTTGAATAGCGATAAAAGAAAGAAGGTTTGATATAGATAAGACTAGACAACATACTCATTTCACTTGAGATATTTCTGTGAGTATCTTTGTCTAAACATAAATTTGCATCGTACACCACCTTCCCTAACTTCATACATATTAGCCACCACCAATTCTTTGGTTCTTGAAGCTCTTACTGCCAAAGGAAATATATCACACGATTTTCCATCACCAAGCCAAACATTTTCCCAAAATCTAGTTTCGTTTCCCTCCCAATTTTAAAATTTAAATTTTTATTGAAATTTTCAAGCTCTTTGTAAATATTAAACCACAAACTACTGTTTTTTGATCCTTTGGGTTGGAGAGATTCCCAACCGATGGACATTTTACCAAGTTTCTCAACTACAATCTTCTTCCACAAAGTATCTATCTCTAAACCAAATTTCCACCACCATTTTTTTAGCAAAGCTGAATTCACTTGCTTAGTTATTGTAATACCTAGACCACCTTTCTTTATTACATTAACAAGAACCAAAAACCTTGAAAATGTTAAAAAAATTTCCTAATGCATGCTCTTCATATACCACCAAAACCCATTTTGAATAAGACTTCATTTAGAAAATTCCAATTCACATTATTCAGAGCCTTTTCAAAATCAAGCCTGCAAACCAACCGCAGTAGTTTTTGACAAAGTTCAGAATCCGTGCATTCATTCGCTATCAACACTCCATCAAGAATTTATCTTCCTCTAATAAAACTAAATTGAGAGGTGAGATTAGGGCGGGCATATATACCTTTAAGCACTCCGCTAAGACCTTTGAGATGATTTTGTACACACTTCCAAGAAGACTAATAGGCCGTAAATCCTTAACTTGCTCTACACCCACTTTCTTAGGGATAAGTGCAATGGAATTATTTTTTAACGACATATCAAGGACATTGTGACTGTGAAATTCTTCAAAAAGCTTCATCAAATATTCTTTTAAAAACTCCCAACCAACAATAAAAAATTTAACAGGAAAGTCATCCGGACCTAGAGCATGGTCAACTCTGAAATCCTTAATTGCATTTTAGACCCCCCTCTTCACTGAAAAGACTCTCCAACCAAACATTTGCATTCTTATCAATATGCCTTAGGCACATATACTTGATTCTTAGACGATTATAACTCGAAGTGATTTGAAATCCCCGTCTCTATTTCCTCATTATTCTCGGTTCATCTACCATTAATATGAAGGTTGTTGATGTTGTTCAAAGCTCTATGACCCTTCACCATTCTATGAAAAATATTTGTGTTTGTATCGCCATCTCTGAAGTATCTAATTCTCGACTTTTGTGTCGTCAATATGCTTTGGCGACGATGAGCCACATCAAAATCCACTTCATTCGTCACAAGCATGTCTTCTCAACTTCGGTTTGACCCCTACCATCATCTAGATCCTTAACTTCCTCTACACCTGCTTTCGTAGGGATAAAAATAATGGGATTATTTTTCAACGACATATCAAAGGACATTTGAAATTTTTCAAAAATCTTCATCAAATCTTCTTTTAAAAAAATCCCAACCAACGATACAAAAATTCATAGGAAAGCCATACGGTCCGGAACACGATCAACTTCAAAATCCTTAATTGCATTCTTGACCTCGTCTTTACTAAAAGGCCTCTCCAACCAAACACTTACATTCTCATCAATACGCCTTAGGCGCATATTCTTGATTCTTGGGTGATTATTAGAAACTTCTTTAAACGCTAACTCGAAGTGATTTGCAATCCTCGTTTTTATCTTCTCTTTGTTTCCGTTTCATCTACCACTAATACGAAGGTTGTTGATGTTGTTCAAAGTCTATGACCCTTCACGGCTCTATGGAAATGCTTTGTGTTTCTATTGTCATCTCTAAAGTATCTAATTCTCGAATTTTATCTCATCAATATGCTTTGGCAACGATGAACCACATCAAAATCCACTTTAGCCGTCACAAGCATGTTTTCTTCAACTTATGTTAGACCCCAACCATTGTCTAGATCTTCGAATTCTTTCAATTTGGGTGTAGAGAGGATTTTAAATTAATCTTGACTACAACGACAAATATTGATGTAACAGAACCAACTTATACCACGAAAGAGATCTAACTCGTTACTGGTAAGAGCCGTTAACAAATTATATTATACGGTAAGAATCCCAAGAATTATTCTTTTTCCTTATCCAATCCGAAAAATTGGATTTAAGCATTGTACATCACATATCTCAAATTGAAATTTCCGTATTTCTTATGTAAATAACAATGAATCTGACAAAATGATCTGTCATGACAAAATCCTTGTGAAAGTCATGTTATAAAACTTGACAAAATGTTCTCCCATGAGGAAAATGTTTGTGAAAGTCATGTTGTACTAAATTAAGGTAGGAGTTTGAACAGCTAAATAAAGCATAATGTCAATGTATATCTTTGAGGTAGTTTAAAGTTTGAGAGGGTTTCAGGTGTACAACTTTGGCATTATGTAAGCTGGAGTTTGGCAATTGCTTTATACTTATATATATCAAATTTCATTCAACATTTTGTCTTAGCTGGAATTAACTCGTTTCTACATACGCATATGGCTCATATTCAATCGCATATCATCTCCGGCAACCATCTCCGCCTCAGATCTGATCCTTTTTGGGCTTGATCTGGGTGGGATTTTCTTTTCCTTTTCTTGTTTTAGGTTAGATATTTGTTCTTAGCTAGTTTCTATCATGGTTTTCTCTTACTTATTGGTAAGTTTTGTACACCCTTATGGTGATTTTATCTCCTCTATTAGAGAGGTTTATCTCGGTTTTAATGGCCGTTCTTGTGTTTCATGGGTTTTAAGATCACTTGGGATGTTTTTCAACGACGAAAACTTCATCATTGTTAGCTCCGGCGACGGAATCTTCACCGTAATCTTCATCATCTATTTATCCGGCAACGGAATCTTCATGATTGATGCTTTTGACGACGAAATCTCCATCACAAGTTTTAAGAAATTTGAGCAAATTACTCCAACTTTTGGAGCACATCTTTATGAAGAAGAAAAACAAACAAAATGGTTGGAGTACACTTCCAAGAAAAACCATTCTTCCTCCAACTTGATCGGTTCTTATTCATGCATGTATTTGTTCTACACCGGTAATCCTTCTCTTTACGTTGTCGGATTTCTTAGTAAACTTGTACGGTATGTCTATTTGTATTTTCTTAATTTTGATTTTAAACCCATTGTAACCTTGAACTTCCATTAATGAAAAGGTTTTTTGTAAAAAAAAAATATGCGGTATAATTTTTTTTTTTTTTGAAGGCATGCAGTATAAATTAGAAGAGTGTAAACGGATGAGAAATATATGCAAATATTCTCTTTAGACAAGAAAGCTATTAGTGGGGCGTCACATTCCAATAGAGGGGCTTCACTTAATAGGACAAAAACAGATCATCCATAAGTAATTTCAAAACCCCCTTATCTAAAATAATTTTATAATGACCAAACAACCCTTACGTGGTTAGTGTTACTAATCTAATTAACTAATAATTAGATTGATAAGATTTTTTATATAATTAATGATAAAAAATCATATTAAGTGATTTTGGTGGGAAGAAAAAGTTGAAAAAAATGAGAAACTTTGGAGATTTTTTTCTAACTAAAACCCTAAATTTTAAATCACCCAACCAATGTTCTTTTTTATTTCTCAAAATTGATGAAAGTAAATAAAAAAAATTGATTTTTTTAGCTTTTCAGAGCGGTTTATGGTTGAGTTTTTCCTTCGTAGCCAACCATAAGACAAATTTACGATTAGGTGATGATGAACTCCTAACCGTAACTAGGTAAAATTAGGAAAACCCAATTTTAAACCAGTTACGGCTGAGTTTTTTTGGTCGAAACCCAACTGTAAATCAGTCACGGATGGGTTTTTTTTTTGTCGAACCCAACTGTAAAACAGTTATGGCTAGGTTTTTTGTGATCGAACCTAACTGTAAATCAGTTACGGCTAGGTTTTTTTTGGTCGAACCCAACTGTAAAACAGTTACTGTTGGGTTTTTTTGAGGAAAACCCAACCGTAACTGGTTCTGAAACCTAATTTTTCTATTGTTTCAACAATCTAACCATTTCAGATGAAATTGGTTTGTTGATTACCATCACTTCTACCAATATGCTTCTTCCGCACCTTCAATAGAGAATTCAATCGACGATTATAAGTTTTTCAAACTGTCGATTGATCGAAGATGGTGAAATGATTTTGGTTGAAAAAAAAAAAGGAGGGAATGATTTATGGTTGATGAAGGAGAGGAAGTTAAGAAGAAGAAGAAGATGAGGAGCAGTCTTTGAATGAGATTTAGGTTTTGATTTTAGATTTTGTTTTTAGATTTTGATTTTAGTTGAAGGTTATTTTAGACATTTGGTATTGAATCAAGAATACCCCATAACCAATTTTTTAGTCACTAGAAATCCAAGTGAAGCCCCTCTATTGGAGTGTGACGCCCCAATAATAGGTTTCTTAGACAAACATATCATATCCAAACCATATTGTTTGTAAGAAAGAACATGATATTCAACCTGGCGAGATTGGAGTATACTCAAACTAATTGGGGTATACCCAATTTTAAAGGGACACTTTTTGTGGGTTTTAGGGGGAATCCTAATGGGTAAGTTACAAAACTACCCTTAATAATCTTAATTACCCATTAATAATCTTAATTACCCTAAATCTTCTTTTATTCTCTTCTCTTCATCTTCATCTTCATCTTCTTCTTCTTCTTCTTCTTCTTCTTCTTCTTCTTCTTCTTCTTCATCTTCTTCTTCCATCAACCAAAGCCATATAAAAATCTTCAACTTTGATTTTCCAAAAAAATTGTTGACTCTACCAAATGAAAAAAGAAGACTATAAATGATGTTTAAACTCAAACCCATCATTGTGTTGTGTGATTTAATTGTTATATTAGGTTAGAAATCGAAAATTATGATTTCTGTGTTTTTGGTCGGCAGGGTCGTAACATGCATACCTTGCCGACTTTTCATACTGACCATGGCTATGATTGTAAATTTTTCAACAATAGCGGAGGTATTTTTGAATACCTTGCCGGCCAAATAAATAGGAAGGGTATTTTTGAATACCTCGTAGGCCAAAAACAGCAGAGGGGTATTTTTTGAATACCTTGCTTAGGCCAATAATTTTTTTATGTCATCTCTGTATGTCAAAAAACAAAAGTCGGCAAGGTCGACGATCTTAGGCCGAGCAAGGTCTTCATCGTCGACTCTCGCCGACTTTTCATACTTTCAGAACTGAAAGTGTTGATTTATTCTTTGATTTTGAGTATGATTTCATATAACAGATTTGCAATCCCCTTTTTAGAAGTATTTCGGTTGTGTGCTTCATTTTCGTTGCAAGAGATATTCAAAAAAAAAAAAAAAAAAAAATCATCAAAAATCATCCCACAAAAGTTCAATCAAAAACAAAATTTCATAACTTAAAATTCATAAGTTTTAATCTATTCAATCAATTTAAACTTAATTAATTAATCTAATCAAAATTTTAGTGTTAATTAAACGAGGGCAATTTTGCCATTTTAAAAATACAAGGTTAAGGGGTGGCTTGGTTTTACTTCAAAATAACCCTATTTTGTCTTATTGGGTATACCCCAATTAGTTTGGGTATACCCAATCTCGCCAGGTAAAACATGGTCAAGCAAAATCTTAATTAGGTTGGCCAGCAGCATTAAGGACATCACATCATCACTAACCAATACCGTGGATATAGTTGTAGATTTGGTTAATTGGGGACTAATTTTTAGATGATTATGCTTAGAAAACGAAAGCATATGGAATGTACGTTTCCATCAAGGCAATCTCGCCAGACCCTGTTTCCAACAAGGCAAGAACTAGTCCGGACTTAGAAAAATGTCCATTGACTAACCAAATATAGGTTGTGCATGCAATTTTGTGCACCCAAACAACCAGCATTTTATTTTCACAAGTAGAGATGGAATGTACGTTTGTTTTGATATTTACTTATTTTCACAAGTAAATATCAGGATCACACCTTTTCAGAGAGAAATCTATCAATCTGAATGTAAGTCGGCAAAAAATACCATTGCAAACCAACTGAGTAATTGATTATTCATTATCAAGTGTCGTGTTTTCTATTAATTTCACAAATTAATTTAAAATGATGATGACTGTACCGAGTGCTTTGTCTAAATGAAATGTTCAGTTCAGGGTGTATAATGTAGAAGATCATACAATGATGCCGACTTTGTACTTGACTAAATCTTTTTCAAGGTCCCTCACCCCCACTCCAGTGTGTGCCAAAAATTCATGGCTTCTGGATGGGTTTCACGGTTTCGGTTAGTCAAATGGTTTGTAAAAAGAAAAGGTCACCTGTATATAAACTATAAAGCCACTTTTCTCATAAACATCTAGACCCGCTTGGAATATTATAGTGCTTGATTTGTATTTTGAGGTCCCCTACCAACTTGAGATTTTTGTTTGTCAAGAGCACTTTGGTTTCTTAGCTCCAAGGGTTTCCAGTTCTTTTCCTTTAAACCATATGCCATCGGAGGATTCTTGGTATTAAAATTAGCCTGGTTTCTAATGGAGGTACTGGTTTACAGTGGAGTGTACCAAAGCTCATATGAGACATTTAGAAAAAAAAGGTGGTCTTATATAGGATTTGATACTCTCTTCAGTAAAGTGGTACCCCACGACAATGTTGAAAGTTAGTTTCCTGATGGTGCCATGATAGTTGAATTTCGCCTCAATCGCTAGCTATAAGTAAAAAATATCAAAAACTTGAAATAGATTTACGATTTTAACAGGTATTATTTCCAAATACTCAGTGGGAAGTTTTATGGTGTTGTGAATATCATAAACAGTCTGAACAAATAAATGACACTCACAACCTAAATTCGAAATCACCTTAACAATCCTTGTTTTTTAACATTAATAATTCCAACAAGCATTCTCTAAAAATTTCATGGTGATGTGATAGCTTTCTACATGTTGGAATTGAAAACCAAAAAATAATGATGCATCTCATAAGAGCGGTAGCGGGGAGGTATGCTGTCCATTGAGAGAATTGATAGTGGAATAAGCTTTTTCATGAGAATATATACACCAGTCAAGGTGATATCTGAAGTTCCTACGAAACGCATTTAAATGTGACAAGACCCACCACGGCTGTACCAATGGTGGCTCACAATAATTAGACTGTGGCACTTATAAATTTCACATTCAGCGCATGTACTACTAGACTTAATTTCTAGGCCACATCAAGTGCCATTTCTAGGCAATATCTTTTAATAAATGTGGGGAATAAGATACTAGTTAATTCATGCTTAGATCCTCAAGAAGATTTTCACAATTAAATGGGTTGGTAACTTTTCGTTCACATTTAGTAGTTAAACTAGCTTACAAGTTTATCGACAATCACAGAGAAAGACAATGAAAATGATTCTTGATTAAGAAAACATGATCAAAAGAATTCTTTGCAGTAAACAGATAATCAAGAATCTGTGAACTGACAGAAAATGCTAACAAACCCGTTAACTGATGGCTATCTTAACTCACTAACATCATGTCTTTCTTCGTTTAGTTAATTTTAGAAGCAGCATAGACGAAGCAGGAAACACAAGCATACGCCACAGAAGCAAACAATCACCGAAGATTTGTTAATTTGGCGTAAAGATTTCCGTAATTTGTTAAGTTAATAAATTTTAATGCAGTTAGTTGCAAGGTAAATTAGGTGGCTGCTTCATTGACCTCTCAACCTGACGCAACATCATCATGTTTTTCTGTAAATCCGCGTTCGAGACACCTTACTTACGATGCAACAGCTCACAAACCAAAGAGCTATTCCATCTGAACTCGACAGTTACGCTGACCTTTTCGCCTCTTCCTTGACCTGGCTGGCGTGCGGTATAGATGTGGTCCTTTGGTTATATTGACGCGTTAAAGAGTTCTCAAAATCATTGAATTGAACCCCAAAGATTTTAACATGTTTAAAAGAAGTATTCAATAAACCAAGAATAATCTCCAAATGAACATTCAAAATTGCTAATAGGGGTATCAGATTATGTGAGGGTGTACCAAATCCAAGAAAAGACGAAACATATTTTCATATAGACAAACTTGGTTAAAAAGGCCAAAATCAATAAATCCTGGGTGAAAAAGACATTTAGATTTTGATACTATTTAAATGGACAATAATACAAAAATAACCAGGATGTAACCAGTTTCATCATACCCATTTTCAAATACTTTTTCGTTTTTTAAATTACATCAGGATGCATCCAGTTTCATCCTTGTTATTTTTTAAGTTTAAGTCGGGATGAATCCAGTTTCATCCTTGCTATTTTTTTTTTGTCCATTTCACCCATACTAATTTTTACCCCTCCATTTGAACCAGGTTTTAAAAATATTTGGACAAATGACCCATTTTCCATTTTATATATGACAAAACAGATTTTGCCTTCGCTTGGTACACCAAACCTGGTAACCCCCATTAGCAGCCATGTGAAAATTCATTCTTGAGTTTGACTTTGAATGTTGAGAGATTAACAATCAAATTCTTGTCTGTGTTTATTTATGTGACAGAACATAGTATTAAATTAGCGTAATAAGAAAGAAACAAGCAGAAGCATCTTCATGGAGAGTTGGCAACTCAACTCTCGTAATAATGCTGCACCTAAATAAACCACTTTACTAGTCAAACAAAACAAAACACTTAAACAGGCAACTTAATGGCCTTTCAAGTTTCAAGAAGCAGGAAAACCAAAAAAGGATTCTTTTAGAAAGTTTATAGACCAAGAACTATAGAAACTTGAACCTATAAAAAAACAAAATCCACTAGAATATCTCAAGCCAATCCAAATTTTTAGTTCGGTCATTGTCGGATAATTGACTTATTGTCTCAATATCATCTCTATGGATTATGATAAAGCTACACCAAAATGCAAAATTATTGATTTGCTTTAGGTGATTTCGAAAATTTGAGTCTCCTGCTATTCCATTAGAGCAACTGCAGTCAAGAGAGCAAAACCAAAGAATAAAGACTAAAAAAAACCATTTTTTTTTCTTTTTTATTATGGGGCGTAACTTTAAGTTATGCCCCATCATCAGGCGCAATCCCCGCACCCCGCTCCATCGTCGGCGTAATTTGAGGACTACGCCCATTGTTTTTTTTTTTTTTTTTTTTGTTATGGGGCGTAACTTTGAGTTACGCCCCATCATCGGCGCAATCCCAACACCGCTCCATCGGGCGTAATTTTAAATTACGCCCGACTAAAGACTAAATATGGTGCGGGTTTTGGTTATAGTCTGGTGTTTGGTCTTTAGTCATTCTCCACTGCGTCTGTTTTTTACCAAAAAATTTGGTTATACTCTGCGACTGTGGATGCTCTTAGAGTGCACAATGTCGATAGATTTACTTGGTCGTTGGATCAGGATAACTAACGGTGGTGGAATTGGAAATTTTGGTCCCAGGGACATCTGATTCGCGTAGAAAGATTATCGAATTCCTGTAGTACAGACAGTGTTGACCTTTTTCTATGGTCGCAAAAGGTGAATAACGTTGACCAAGTTTATGAATCACATGTCGGCATGCGTCACTATCTGACAATTCCGTGGAGAAATTTGAACCCATATAGAAGGGGGTTATAATATTTTTTACATTTGAATTATAAGGCCTTCGACTCAAGTTAGACTGGTGTCTGGTGAGACTGCGCGGTTGACTGGATTTACTGTTTGCATCAGTGACTAAAGGGGACCAGGTTTTGGCAGTCTTTAGAGATAGTGACCGATGATGGTGAATCTAGTTGTGCTCCTCGCAAAGCACTGGGACAGCGGCTACGTGAGCATAAAGTGCAGAATGATGCGATTCCAGATGCTGCATATCTAAGGTTGCGTCTGTTGACGGCTTCGGTAAAGAGATGATAGTTGCCTAGTCCATTGTGTCCTCCATATCCAAGGAGGAGGCATCAATTCGAATGACGAGGTAGTAGAACTTCCTCCGGATTTAAATTTCTAAAAGCCAAGCCCCGTATGAATCCCACCCAAAATCGAGTTACTGGCCAGAGGTGTGTGCAATGGACGGACGGATGCGGATTATGGTTCACCCGCGTCCAATACGTTAAAATTGAGGATTTGAAAAATCCAACCGTGTCCAGCCCAATTACCCGTGGATTTGACATCCACGGATCAACAGGTGATACGGGCCGGATGCGGATTAACCACGGATTTAGTTTTTTTTTTCTTCAATAAAAAAATAAAACTAAACAAAATCACCCAAACCAGTTCATATAAAACCTGGCGAGATTGGGGTATACCCAAACTAATTGGGGTATACCCAATTTTAAGTGGACACGTGACCTTACTAAGGGGAGGTCAAATATGGTTGAAGTTACAATACTACCCTTGCCCTTTATAATTCTATTACCCTAATCAGTTTTTTTATTTTCATTTCATCTTCCTTCTTCTCTTCTTCTTATTTTCCATAACCACACCGGCTCCTCCCCCACCACCACCACCAAAACTCGTCGATTAATTCGTTAACATCGTCGATTCGAAAACTCCGAGTAATCTTCATCAATGGAACCACCGCGGCGGAAGGGAACTCGTATGAAAGGCGCTAATAGAAAACCCAATGAGTATAACCCTGGAATTGCATGTTTGGTTCAAAAGAAAGTGAGTAAAAAAACCGTCGAAGAAGAAGAGATTGAACCCGCTCAAAACAAAGAAATGGTGTGATTAAGAAAGTAAGGGCCTACTTAAACTCACTCTAGTACTTCGATTTCATGTTTGCATGTCAAATTAGGTCAGAAAAATCGAATCTTTGAATTTGCAGTTATTTCGCCGGCAATGTGTTTGTCACGACCTAGGGATTTCATATTTAGTGTTCCACGGGATGCTCGTTGGTTGAATATCTTGCTTAGGCGGTTTAGTTTTTGTAACTGCTTTCACAGGGTCGGGAAGTTATTCAACGTATAATCTTGCCGGCGTTTTTTTTTAAGCCGGGTCGGTTATAAACTTTTAACTTGCCGTCGGGATTTCAGTTTTTAGCGTCTCCTGATGCCTTAAATTATAAAGGTCGGAATGGTATGTAAATAATACCATGCCGGCGTTATGTTAGCGGTGTTGTTTTTATTATAGATGTTGCCGACTTTTGTAGTTGAAAACCCAGTCATAGTTGTTAATAACCGGCAGGTTATTGGAATAAAACCCTACCGACCCTTGTTTAGCCGGCTTGCTGTTTAGATATCGACCCTTCCGACATTATTCCGCCGGAATGGTTATATATGTTGAGCCTTCCGACTTATAGTTTTTTTCTTAATTGTTCTTGTTCAGGTTGCAAAAGGCAAACAAGATAGCTCTGAAAGCTCATTGTCCTCCTTCAAGACCTCCTCGTGTTGGTGACAAACTCTTGACTTCAAGACATCGAGGGGCATACGTTGTGGCGGGAACGACAAAGATCCGTGTACCGAATGATGATAATCAACCACCATCGGAACCCAGTGATTCAAACGAGACTCCAGATGAAGACCAATCAATTCCATCTGGTAGAAGAGGTGACGATGATGATGGTGATGAAAGAAATATGGCTGCTGGAGGAGGTAACAATGATGATAATGATGGTGATCAAGACATTCCTAATGTTGGAGGAGGTGATGATGATGATGATGATGGTAATGGTAATGGAGATCGAGGTAAGGATATTCAGGATGAAATTGTTGAAGAGGCAGAGGAACAAGAAGAAGAAGAAGAAGTTGGGGAACAAACCCAAGCTGCAAGTACTAGTGCAACCAAGAAGAAGAAAAGGGTTATCACTAAACAATAATGTGAGAGAAACTATACCATAACGCACAAGCACACAAACCTAATTCCCACATGCCTCCCTCTGAATTGAAGGTTAAATTGAAACCAAACGAGCTTCCCCGGGGGACCCTAGAAGATGGTAGACATGTTCTTTTTGGATACAAAGACTCATGGGCATGTGAAATCCAAAATACTATCGTAAGTAATCTCAATGCGTCTTTTTTTTTTCATTTAAGTGTGTAACTATCTTAAATTTGCGTCAAGTGTTTGTATTTCTTTTCATTTTGTGTTTTTGGTATTTAGGATCACAAGCATGCCATCCGATATTTCTATGTTGAGGCGCCAAGGTTCATGTTCGGTGACTAAAAACTTTTCATTTTGTGTTTTTGGTATTTAGGGGACCTTGATGTTCAAGTGACTAAAAACTGGGACCTTGACAAGGAATATGACGAGGTGCAAGCGATTGTCAAAAAATCCGGGTTGTGGCCTGCGGTGGAGAGTTCAAATGTTGAGTATGATAGAGTTACCGTATCTGTATTCTGTGAGAGGTTCTACGGACAGACCGATACAATGTTATTCCCATTCGGTGAGATGGCGATAACTCCCGATGATGCTCATCAAATTCTAGGCCTCGAGGTTGATGGAAAAACAATCAGTGAGGGCTTCGATAATAACATTTCTTGGGAGGAAATCTTCAAATTGACCAAAACTTTGTTCGGTTGGAATCAGGTTGAGACGGAGTGTATGCTTGCGATGAAGGATGGTAATCTAAGCAAGAGGTCTAATCTGAAGAAGCCGAGGGATACATTATCTGGGACCAAGAAAATCTTTGATGAGGAAGGAAGGGTGAACCCCGTGCGAATCAATGCTACCACGTCAGCTTATTTGTTATACGTCTTGGGCAAATGTATCTTCCCCGACAGTTCCGGAAGCTTGGTCGACGCCAATTATTTGCAACTATTGGATCCCTTAGATAAGATGCATGAGTATTCTTGGGGTACTGCGGTGGTCGCCTTCTTGAACAATGAGTTGACAAAGGCTTTAAGGGCACTCACTGCGCAAGTTAACGGAAACATATGTCTCTTCTAGGTAATTGTATTGTCTAAATCATTTATATTTGCCAAATGCTTGTAATGTTTGATTCTTACTAAACTTTGTGTTTGCATAGGTTTGGATATATGAGCACTTCCCTACTTTGGTGAAAACCAACTCCCACGTCAAAGTGAATGAAAAGCTTGCGATTGATAAGCCAAGAGCGCAAAGATACAGTTTTAAGGGTGCTCGGGAAAAGGATATGCCGCAGCTTCTTATGAACGTGCGAATCGCCTTGGAAAAATTGACTGCGGATGAGGTAATATTTGATCCTTACCGAGATGCTAGAAATCAAGGTTTAATCCAAATGATAGATGATGTTGCATTATACTACGGACCCTTGTTGTTCTACCATGGATTTTCAATGTACGATCCACATCGGGTGATGCGATAATTGGGTTACGTCCAAGAAGAACCCCATTTCGATCTTGAGCGGTTCTTTAAAGTGTTAAGGGAGGACTGCAACACATCCCAAAAAACTATTATCGTCGCTTACGCTCCACCCCCAGCTCTAGGACATTGGAACGGAAAACTTGACCGTAAGTCGATATGAGTCTTTTGGACGAGGTGACCGAAGGTCATGAAGCTCAGGAGAGATACATGTCGTGGTACTTGGGTTGGGATCGTCCTACTGTGATTAGGGAAATGACTGGTGAACAATTGGCTCGTAAGACGAAGATGGCATCGAATGACTCAACAACAATTCCTAACTTCCTTGTAAGTATTTTGGAGTAGCTCTTACTGTTTTAAGATTACATTATCGAATCATTCTATTAATTGTTTGTTGTTTAACTGAAAATAGAAGGGGCATTTGAAGACCTTTGTGAAGCTGTTGTGTTGCGCGAGAGAAAGAGGAGAGCCTTTGTCGATTGAAGAGCAAACCAAGCACATTCACTATGCTAGCAATCTTGACAATGAGGATGCCTATGAAATGTTTAAGCAAGCTGATGCTGAATGAAAGAGGGAAGAAAAGGCCAGGACGGAAGCACAAGCCAAGATGAATGCTGACAAAAAGAGGGCTCGTAGTGGTCGTGGTGGTAAAGGTAGTAGTAGTGCTGGTGTTCCTAAACGGGGCCGTGGTCGTGGTCGTGGTCGTGCTCGTGGTGAATGAATCGTTTCCTAGTTTATTTCTTTATGTTGGGTTGGACAAATGTTAAGGTTAATGATTTTTTAAGGTTTATGGGACATGTTTTCTTATTTTGGATAACAAGTGTTTGGTTTCTAATTGTTGAATGAAAGGTTTGTTTAGCTACGTAAAGTTTCAAGACAAATAGCCGGCATGTTTTTTTTAAGTTACATTGCCGAACAAATCACGCTTAAGACAAGGTTTTGAAGTCGGGATCGCCGCCCCCGACAATGAGAAAATGCTTGCATACCGGGGTCGGCAAGTGAGTCGGATCATTACCAAGCCTAAGCAAAGATACAGCCGCGAGTGTATTATGTTTTCGAACACGCCGGCAATTTGTTATAGAAAATACCTTCTCCTGATGCCTAAAACCATCATAACGCCGGCATGGTTTTAAATTTATACCCTGCCGACCATATCATAGCCGACAGTCAAATTTCAAAATACATTGCCGGCGTATTGACAGAAGAAAATGATTTACCGATGCCCAAAACCATCATAACGCCGGCATAGGTATACACTTCTCACCCTGCCGGCCATACGTAGTCGGCATATTGGGGATAACAAATATCGCCGGAGAATTCAAAATTCAATTTTTTTGGCAAGTACAATTTCATTGATTGACTTGTACTTGGGCACTATAACGGCCAAATTTGGGTACAATCCTATAAATACACTACTTCTCTCTACAAAATAACATACAAATAGTTCCATATACTATCCAAAGCTCATATCATCATACAATCCATCAAACTCACCCAATATCTAAACAACAATGGAATCATTTGATTCAAACGAAGATTTGGCAATCACCAAAGCATGGTACGCGGAAACCTGACTTATACGTCAATCCTCTGAAAGGGAGGATTCCACAAACTTTTGGGCTAGGGTACACAACAAATTTAGCCAAGAATTTGGAAATCCTAATGGAAGAAGTATTCAACAAGTCCATGAAAGGCACCTAGTCATCGAAAATGCGATACTTGCTTTTTTGGATCTCCAACCTCGGATTTTTAACACTCGCCCCTTCACCTTGTCCATTGCAGAATTTGTAAGCAATTTTGTGGTTTTTTTTACGCAACCCATGTTGTTTTATCTTCCAATGAAATACCACTAACATATGTAAGTTTTTTTGTGTGTTTTTGTAGCATGAAGTCGTAAAAGCGCGCTACTTGGAGGAAAAGGGGGAAGCATTCACTTTCGATGCAAGCTATCACTTCTTGGCAGAAAGAATCCCGAAAGATAACCCGGAATACTTGGATGTCGTATCATCTTCGGATGAGGAAGATTGATGGCTTTAGAAGTTTTTGTATAGGTTTTGTGGGTAAACCTCTATGTAAACCCTCCGTTTCAATCAATGTAGTAACAAAAATTGCATGAATAAAGTGAATTAGATCTTTCGATATTTTGTTTTCTGTTTGGTATATGTAAATGTCGACAGGGTTATAAATCCTTAACATGCCGGCTACACATACGCCGGTGCTGTCATAAATTATATGCATGCCGACTATATTATAGCCGGCGTTATAGGAGATATTTACATGCCGACCGTAAGAAAGTCGGCATAATCGTCATTCAAAGACCCTTCCGGCCACAAAACGGTCGGCGTTTTATTCATCCAAGGACCATGCTGGCTAAAATTGGTCGGCATTTTATTCAAACAAATACCATGCTGGCTATATTATAGCCGGCACCTTATTCAAACGTATATCTTGCCGACCTTATACATTTTTGAAAACCAAATTTTTTGATCGAAATCGAACTCATAAGACGGATTAAAGGTTTAACCTAATGAATTTTCATTTTCAAAATTTAATCTAAACTCAATTAATTAACCTAATCAATTTTTTAGTGTTAATTAAACAAGGGTATATTAGTCATTTTGAAAATACAAGGTTAAGGGGTGGCTTGGTTTTACTTCAAAATAACCCTATTTTGTCTCATTGGGTATACCCCAATCTCGCTAGGATATAAAAGCTGTTGAACCTATTATATGTCTTTAGAATTTACAGCTCCCTTTTGTTTGGGAAATGAAAGGGTTGTTTTATATTACGGGCATCATTTTCTGTCTGATGTATAACAATCAACTACCAAAAGTTGGTTTATATTTGTTCAACCTAATGAGACACTAAGTAAATCTTTCTATCTCACTTTTTGTTTCGGGCTTGAAGTCTTAACGAAATCTATGTTGTTTTTGAATTTGGACAAAAAATTGCGCTTAACGTGTTTGATAAAATAAAAGTTTAAACCAAAAGTTTGTCCGTGGTATTGAAACTCAGTATCCAAATGATGTTTTTGCAGGTCCCAAACTTCAGCCACAAGCTTAAGAGTTAAGTGGTGTTTTGATATTCTTGAAAGGTAATTTTTTACATATGGGATTTTCCGACATTCGTAGAACATGTGTGAGCTCGATTCATTATCTTCCTCACAAAAACTACAAACACTAGCACCTTGAACAAAATAATCATATTTCTCCGAATTTTCCAACATTCGTAGAACAAATGAGAGAATGATTCATTACATTCCCCCACAAAAATGGCAAACACTAGAGACATCCACACCTCTTCTTAAAAATTTAGCCGCCGTCATTACCATATCATGAGAAAGAATCCAAATAAAGAAATTTATTTTGGGAGAGTACGCACGACTCCGAATAATATTGTTTGGATAATTCGGCTCATCTTGATCCCCTTCTTCTCCAATTCCACCCTTAACCGTATATTGATCATATCACTTCCAACACATATTCGGGTATCCACAATACCTTCTTGAATGGAGATAGAAGAAAGAAGGTTTGATATAGATAAGACTATTTCACTTGAGATATTTTGTGAGTATATATCTTTGTCTAAACATAAATTTCCATCTTACAGCACATTCCCTAACTTCATACATATTAGTCACCACACTTTGGTTTTTGAAGCTCCAACTACCAAAGGAAATATATCACACAATTTTCCATCACCAAGCCAAACATTTTCCCAAAATCTAGTTTCGTTTCCACCGCTAACTTTGAATCTTATATTTTTATTGAAATCTTCAAGCTCATTGTAAATATTAAACCACAAACTACCACCTTTTGATCATTTGGAGTTGAGAGCTTCCCAACCGATAAGCATTTCACCGAATTTCTCAACTATAATCTCCCTCCACAAAGCATATATCTCTAAAACAAATTTCCACCACCATTTTTATAGCAAAGCTGAATTCACTTGCTTAGTCCTTATAATACCTAGACCACCTTTCTTTATTGCATTAACATGAACCAAAAACTTTTGATAATGTTAAAAAATTTATAATCCAAGCTTTCCATATAACACCAAAACCCATTTGAATAAGACTTCATTTAGAAAATTCCAATTTACATTATTAAAAGCCTTTTTAAAATCATGCCTGCAAACCAACCGCGGTAATCTTTAACGAAGTCTAAAATCCACACATTCATTCGCTATCAACACTCCATCAAGAATTTATTCTCCTCTAATAAAACTAAATCGAGAGGTGAGATTATGGAGGGAAGATATACCTTTAAGCACTTATCCAATACCTTTGAGATGATTTTGTACACACTCCCAAGAAGACTAATAGCCGAAAATCCTTAACTTCTTCTACACCGGCTTTCTTAGGGACAAGTGCAATGAAATTATTTTTCAACGACATATCAAGAAATGCTTCATCAAATCTTCTTTTAAAAAATCCCCAACCAACAATAAAAAACTTCTTAGGAAAGCCATCCGGACCTGGAGCACGATCAGCTCTGAAATCCTTAATTGCATTCTAGACCTCCTCTTCACTGAAAGGACTCTTCAACCAAACACTTGCATTCTTATCAATATGCCTTAGGCACATATTCTTGATTATTGTTAAAAAAAAAGTTCTAATGCAAGCTCTCCATATACCACCATAACCCATTTTGAATAAGACTTCATTTAGAAAATTCCAATTCACATTATTCAGAGCCTTTTCAAAATCAAGCCTGCAAACCAACCGCGGTAGTTTTTGACGAAGTTCATAATCCGTGCATTCATTCGCTATCAACACTCCATCAAGAATTTATCTTCCTCTAATAAAACTGAATTGAGAGGTGAGATTAGGGCAGGATATACCTTTAAGCACTCTGCTAAAACCTTTGAGATGATTTTGTACACACTCCCAAAAAGGCTAATAGGTCGGGAATCCTTAACTTCCTCTACACCCGCTTTCTTAGGCATAAGTGCAATGGAATTATTTTTCAACGACATATCAAGGACATTGTGATAGTGAAATTCTTCAAAAAGCTTCATCAAATCTTCTTTTAAAAACTCCCAACTAACAATAAAAAAACTTCATAGGAAAGCTATCCGGACCCGAAGCATGGTCAACTCCGAAATCCTTAATTGCATTTTAAACCCCCCTCTTCACTGAAAAGACTCTCCAACCAAACATTTACATTCTTATCAATATGCCTTAGGCACATATACTTGATTCTTAGACGATTATAACTCGAAGTGATTTGAAATCCCCGTCTCTATCTTCCCATTGTTCTCGGTTCATCTACCATTAATACGAAGGTTGTTGATGTTGTTCAAAGCTCTATGACCCTTCACCATTCTATGAAAATATTTTTTGTTTGTATCGCCATCTCTGAAGTATCTAATTCTCGACTTTTGTCTCGTCAATATGCTTTGGCGACGATGAGTCACATCAAAATCTACTTCAGTCGTCACAAGCATGTCTTCTCAACTTCGGTTTGACCCCTACCATCATCTAGATCCTTAACTTCCTCTACACCTGCTTTCTTAGGGATAAAAATACATATCAAGGACATTTGAAATTTTTTAAAAATCTTCATCAAATCTTCTTTTAAAAAAATCCCAACCAACGATTAAAAACTTCATAGGAAAGCAATACGGTCCGGAACACGATCAACTTTCAAATCCTTAATTGCATTCTTGACGTCGTCTTTACTAAAAGGCCTCTCCAACCAAACACTTACATTCTCATCAATACGCCTTACGCGCATATTCTTGATTCTTGGATGATTATTAGAAACTTCTTTAAGCGCTAACTCGAAGTGATTTGCAATCCCCGTTTTTATCTTCTCTTTGTTTCCAGTTCATCTACCATTAATACGAAGGTTGTTGATGTTGGTCAAAGTCTATGACCCTTCACGGCTCTATGGAAATGCTTTGTGTTTCTATTCACTACACGAAATCAGGGATTTTGTAACGCCCGATTTTGTAACGGATTTTTTTTTAAGTAACGTCGTATCGACGTTGGTAACTTTGTAGCGTTGGATAATCGTTGCAATAATTGGTATCTGTTACAGAGTTTCGGGAGGATTGTGGGTAATTACCTTCCTAT
Source organism: Papaver armeniacum (assembly GCA_023531295.1). Classification (NCBI taxonomy): domain Eukaryota; kingdom Viridiplantae; phylum Streptophyta; class Magnoliopsida; order Ranunculales; family Papaveraceae; genus Papaver; species Papaver armeniacum. The sequence continues at coordinate 114,119 of JAJJWW010003378.1, forward strand.
CCTCAACTTAAATTACCAAGTTACATTGTTACCCTCCTTTACTACTATTAGCGCCTCTATTACTACTATCAGCTCCCAATTTCTTCTCACACTCTAGGGCTACCCAGCCTCCCAACGATTCTGGCTTTTTTCTCCAACATTTTTTCCCCATTATAACTCTCCATTTTAATTACCGAAAATCATAAAACAAAACTAAAATCAATGAAATTATTTATTTATTTATTTTTTAAATTTGTGCGAAAATTAAAAGAGAATAAATATGTCGAGAACAACTGAGTGCCTGAGACATTTCTCCACCCATTTCCCTTTTCCTCTCCATCCATTTTACTCTATCGATTTGAGCTTCGGAAACATCGAGATGCAGCTGCATAGAACTTCATTAACAACACGAATCAGTCAATTTTTCTGTGAATCATCGATATAACCCAAGATTTAAGTTGACGATCTCTCATAGAAGTTTTGACACTGATTCACAATCTTGGAATGCATGAAAAAAGCGGGGGGTACAACAACCACACCCAATATTTTGATTAGCAATCTGTATGGACAAACTCCAATATACTTTCAAGAGAATCAACTAGGCTCAATCTTAATAAAGTATATCATAGAGTTATATCTCTCTTTCTCGATTTAATTCTTACTCAAGCAAATAGAAATCTGTGAGTCTAATTGAATACAAGAGAAATAACTTGGATGGTACCAAAGACCAATATCCAAGTGTCAATCAATATAAATCAGCAACCAAAGGTTGGATATTCTAATTGATTGATCTTAACGCACAACCTGTGATATTTCAATTATATAACAAAATATAATGCGGAATAAAAATAACACAGACACCAGAATTTTGTTAACGAGGAAACCGTAAATGCAGAAAAACCCCGGGACCTAGTCCAGATTGAACACACACTGTCCGCTACATACACTAGCCTACTACAAACTAACTTCGATATGGACTGTAGCTGAACCCCAATCAATCTCACACTGATCCAAGGTAAAGTTGCGCTCCTTACATTTCTGATCCCAGCAGGATACTACGCACTTGATTCCCTTAGATGATCTCACCCACAACTAAGAGTTGCTACGACCCAAAGTCGAAGCTTTAATAAACAAATCTGTATCACACATAAAAGTCTACAGTAATAGATAAATCTGTCTCCCACAGAAATACCTACAAGTTTTTATTCCGTCTTTTGATAAATCAAGGTGAACAAGAACCAATTGATAACCCAGACTTATATTCCTGAAGAACAACCTGGTATTATCAATCACCTCACAATAATCTTAATCAACGCGGCGAAAGAAGATATTGTGGAATCACAAACGATGAGATGAAGATGTTTGTGCACTACTTTTATATCTTGCCTATCGGAGATATTAATCTCAAGCCAATCGTTACGATTGTACTCAACACGATAGAATCAGCAAGATCAGATCACAAAACTACAAGAAAGTAGTATCGTTCTGTCCACCCGGGAAATGACGATAGTGCCCTTTAAGTTTTATCCACCAGAGAAATTTATATTCTTACACACGTGTTTACTTACTTATCGTTTAAGGTGGGGTTTAATGGAGCAGCTTATGTGGGTCCACTCAGGTTTTTAACTAAACAAAACCTAAAGATGATAATAATCTTAAGAAACCAAAATGATTAACGCATAAAAGAAATTCAAGATTTGATCGGTAAAAGATTTGGTGGTGACGAGTTTTGGACTCTGATAATTGGTGATAACGACATCTGATAGATAAGCTGTGAAAGCGTTAAAGAAGTTTCGGCGAGTTGGTGGTGAAAGTTTTTTTTTTGAAAGAAAAAGGTTATATTAAAAAGAAAAAGAACCAAGCCAAGGCTAGTTTCCAAGCCGATAGACGGGATATAGTTGGTGGCGAAAGTTGGAGTTCCTCTTTGGCTCAATGATTTTATCACTGTATTACGTTAATATCAACATGAGTTGTGAAAATTGAACCTTACGATGATATCAATATGAGTTGTGAAGATTGAACCTTACTGGTTAATAGTTTTCATTTTATTATATATAACACATCCGAAAAAGAAATTCACGTCGAAAGATTTGTATACTTAAAACATCTTAACATTGTTCGCACAGTACAATACGAATCCAAAGTAATAGTTTGGGGAGGTGGTAGGGGACATACTTTGTTCTTGAAGATCATAAAAAATTACATACTTCAAAAATTTTCATACACCAAAGCGCAAGCTTTAAGTCTAATTCAGGCCCGACGCAAATTTGTGTAGGATTGAATCTCAAAGCTTCTCGCACATCCGGAGTGTTTCGACAAAAAGTACATTCCCTCAATATCAAGATTGGGTCGAAGAGGACGAAACCTATGACCGCATAAGATTTCATTGAAAACAAATCCTAATGATTCATTAGGTGGGATGGCGGAAAGAACCAGGAACTTATTCATTTTTTTCTGAGAAATCAAGGATTTTCATACACCAATATAGAACTAAGTTCAAATTTCATAAAGTTCATTCAAACTGTAATATATATATATACACATAACCAAATCAAACATTTTAGGAAATTTTATTGTACTATTTAGATAAATGTGCAATCATGGGATTGAGCCAACGCAACCTATCCTATGGGAATTTCTCGAGAGCAGTTTGGTTACCAATGTCGGGAGCAAGACACATCATTCATCAAAGTGGAAGTAATATAGCAGACTGGATAAAGAGCTAGTTTCATGATAGAATGACCATCATAAAAGAAGATTAGATAGTGAAAATGACCAATACAACATGAGAGATATGGAAAGCTAAATGTAGATGCATCTTTCTGAATGTTAAACCAAATCCAGTTGGAGTAATAAAGCTTATACATATATTGAATGATGGCACAAGAAAAGTAATGAGACATACGCAAACTCCCACATCTATCGTTTAACTGAGTTCAAGAGTCCAACATTTTTGGCTATCACCAACAATCCATTTTATTCTATATGGTCCATCTCCATCATATAAAAAAAACAAGTATGCAAAATACTTGAATTGGTCTAATCATTTGTAGTTTTACAAATACATATGAACAAAAGATGTATCTATGCAAACGAATACTTAGGCGCGGAGCATGCTGAATTTGGTGAACTGCTACTTGCAACGGAATAAGATGAGGAGCTTGGGATACCATACGCTAGTTTCGAGCAGGATGCACAGTCGGTTGATGATGTGATTAGCGAGGATTACCAGAAATTAACTTGGGAGAATCAATCAAGATATTCTAGCTAGGCATGCCAGGATTTTCAAAGTTTCAAAAGTATAATCTTCATATCCACCAAGTTTTGTTGCAAATGCAATGTTGGAGGATGTAAAGTTTTTAATTCATTCAGGGCCGGCCCTGACAGTTTGCTGCCCCAAAGAAAACAAAAAAATGTTGCCCCAAGATACCTGAACAAGGGGATATCTGATAAAGAATGAGAAGGCTAGGATTTCCCCTGCACCATATCTACTCCAATGTGACTTGAATATACATGCAATCTTGCATAGTTTCTAGTCAATTCTTAGACTTAGTCCTCGGGACAAACAATAAATGAACTGACTAATATTAATAGATAAGGAATTATGCCAGATGAGATGCAAATATGTAAATATGTCAAGCAAACTATGGTTCAAAAAACAATAAAACTAAAGGTTCATTTTGATTAAGATAATCATACAAATACCATCTACTGAAAGTTAACTCTTCTTACATTTCTAGATGCAAAATCATTAAGTATATCTTTAAAATCAACTTGCATAACCATATCTATTTCGATTGCTAGCATAGACAATCCAATTAATCTCTCTTCTGACATAGTTGATCGAAGATACGATAAAATCAACTTTAGCTTTGAAAAACTTCTTTCCGCCGATGCAACTGTTACCGGAATCGTGAGCAATATCCTATAAGCAATCCACGCATTTGGGTAGCAACCGTCCATTCTTAGTAAAAATTGTAAAACTTCAATTGGTTTGCTATAAGAACTAGGTAATGCAATTCGCATGACTAGCAATTCCATATATAACTCCCTGCCATCAATATCTTTAGATGTACCATGCTTCAAATAACCTTCAAGTGTGATACATGACTTCAACAATTCATTCTCACTCATAGATTTTAACTTGTTCGAGTCAAACAAAAAACCAAATATGTTTTCATACATTTGGAATTGTTCAAACCTGGTCCCGAATGAAGAAATAGCACTGTCTACTATATATACAAAGTAATTTTTTCTAAAAAATTCTTCACCTGTTGTTGGTTCAGTAGTACGGGTGGTACGGACTTCACGAAATGTAGGTTCAATGTTCATTCCACTTGCAATCTGTTTTGCTTCATCCACTGCCTTTTGGAACCCATCTTTTCTATACTCTTTAAAAAAATCAATGAGACCTTTTGTTTTTTCTATAGCAACACCAATGTCCATATTTTCAGATTGCAACGATTTACTCACGGTATTAACAGTAAATAAAAGTCTATACCAGATTGTCAAGCTAACATAAAATTCAAAATTGTGCATATCGAAACTCACTAGGCTCTCGGCTGTGCTGACTTGTTGCGAAATAGAGGATGAATCTCGCAATTTCTCTAAAGCTTTGCGTATTTTTGGAGCTTGGTATCTTATCGCTTTAACACTTGCTATACGAGCTTCCCACCTAGTATCACATAATGGTTTAAGTGTCAAACCTTTCTCTCCAATCTCTTCTTTGAACAAATCCCACCGATTAGTAGAAGCTGAAAATAACGTATAAATACGTTGTATGGATCCAAAAAAAGACAATCCTTTAGGGCATGACTTAGCCATATCACAAAGTATTAGATTTAGACTATGACAAGCACACGGTGTGTAGAATGCTCTTGGATTAATCTCGAGTAGTCTTGCTTGCACACCTTTATGTTTTCCTTTCATATTTGCTCCATTGTCATATCCCTGCCCTCTTATATCATCAATATTTAATCCAAGGTTTATCAAAGCTTCTTGAAGTTCAAAAAACAAACCTTCTCCCGTTTTATCTTCAACTTTCAAAAACCCAAGAAAATACTCTTCAATTCTCGCTGTTGAGACATCTACGCATCTGATTATAATGGACATTTGTTCCCTGCGAGAAACATCCGGAGTACAATCAAGAATAATTGAAAAGTATTTGGCCTCATGGATTTTTTTCAGAATAAGCTTTCTCGTCGCATCATCAAGCATTAAAATCAGTTCGTTTTGAATCTTGTGGCTAAGATAATGATACCGCATTTCATTCTTTTCGATACTCTCCAAGTGATACTTTAACAAGGGATCATATTTTCCAAGTACCTCTATGAAACTTAAGAAGTTACCATTTTTTTTTGTATAAATTTTCTCACTATCTCCACGTAATGCTAAACCATTCTTCGCTAGAAACAAGATGCCATCCATCATCCTCTCCAAAACATCTTTATAATGTTTTTTCTCTTTATTGATCTGTTCTTGTATTCTTTTATCAATGGTTTTTTCCTTTCTCAATCGTAATTCCAACTCAAGCCAATTAAACATACAATCAACATGCTCTCCACTGTTTTCATGAGAACTAAGTCTTCCACTTAGGTTATGCCAATCATTGAACCCACTTTCACACAACTGATAATTAGTTTCCCTCTTCATAAACAGTTTACAACAAAAACAAAATACCTTGTCCAAAGATGTTGAATACACTAACCATCTCCTATCTTGTTTCTCAAAATTGCTCATTTTCCGAAAGTAATAAGTGTTAGAGAAATGATCTCCCTTAGAATCTCTAGGAAATTTGATATTATCAATTCTCACCGGACCCTTCTCTACCAGAAAATCAACAAGTTTTTTATCAATTGTATTCCAATTAGCTGGATCAAACATATCTATATGGCTTAACTCATCACTAGAATTTCCAACTTCATTCGGTTCTGCCGTCTTGTTTACATTATCCCTACTTCCGTCATTCTTATTAAGATCATTCACACCATTATTAGCAGCACCCTCATCCCCATTAACCTCATTCACACCATTATCAGCAGCACCATCATCCCCATTAACCTCATTCATACCATTATCAGCAGCACCATCATCCCCATTACCCTCATTCATACCATCATCAGCAGCACCATCATCCCCATTAACCTCATTCATACCAGCATCAGCAGCACCATCATCCCCATTCCCCTCATTCATACCATTATCATCTGTAGCATCATCTTCATTGCCCTTATTGTCAATTGTTGGTTGATTCCTAATCAAAAACTTATCAAAAGAACCTGCAAGAGATTTAGTAAATTCCAATCTTTTTTCTCTTTTCTTCTTATTTTGACATCCAGAAGATTGCTTTCTTTTTAGACCCATACCTACAATTGATCAAATACATCTATTAAACAACATGAAAAAAACATATGCTCAACAAGCAAAAACAGTACACATTTTCTTTTCTTCAAAATAATCCAATCCCTAACTGCCTAAATTGTAGCTCTTCTATAATTAACAAATTATTTAGATCCAGTAATTAAGATTCATATACCCTGCATGATCGTCGGATTATTCAGTTTATAACATTGGAAAACATGAAATTGATTAATTGGGGTTTTGAAATTTTTTGCCCTAAAAATACAATTTAGGAATTCTAGCAGAAATCAAAAAATTAGAAAGAAGACCCATCATATAATATAAATGATAATCTAATTTGCATAAACTTACCGTAAAGATTATGGTTGCAAACTATTAATGTGGGTAGGAACAAGAAGGATCATGGAGCAATGGAGTTTTCGATGGAGAGAGCGACAGAGAGAGATGGGTTAAGAAAAAAAATTGTTTCTGAAGTGAAACACGTTTGTAGTTGACTAGTTGTTAGATATTTAGTGTTAACCCCCTCTAATATTTATTATTAACCCTTATCATAACTCCTTCTCTATATTATGCCCCTAATTCTTTCATAGATGCGTCCATTTTATATCTCTAATTATTCTTTAGACCTTTGGTTTTCTTTTGTAACATAAAACCACCCTAATAATTTATTTTTTTTTGCTGCCCTCCTGGACGTGCTGCCCCGAAGAAAGCCTTCGAATCCCTTGCCTCAGGGCCGGCCCTGAATTCATTCATCTCATTAATGAATTATAGTCTTACACTCTTAATATAAAAAAATTAAAAAAAATCAGAACAATCTAAGTTTAGGTATATCTCCAGTACTTGTGAAGAGCATGTGATAGGTGTTGTAAAACACCGTAATATCTATCTATTTTTTATGCTTTCTTTGCGAATTTTCTTGTAAATTATGTATCTTATGTTTGCTTTTGAGTTATCAGGTACTTTGGAGTCATGCGGAAGAAAAGAAGAAGAAACTATCCAAATCGAGTTAAAAAGGGCAAAAAGGTCATTTCACAGGTGAATACTATTGAGAGTCGAGTCAAGGTTAAGGGGCAAATCTCTCAAAGGAGTATTAGCCAACTGATGTTAAGGGGTAGCCATCTGTTATAGGGTATCCATTGGGGTGGCCCTTATCCGGGTGTTTGGGTTTTCATTACAACCCCGTTTCATTACAAGAGAGAGATATTTCTCTCAATTCGTCTGAAATTCAGACAGAAGGATAAAAAAAAAGCAGCGGCTGCTGCTGTTGTTACTCTGAAATAGGTAGAAAGAAATTAAAAGATTCACAGGGAAATCGAAGCAGAAAGAGGTGGTGATTGATTGAGGTTTTGAAGGAAGATATCGGATGAATGTGAAATTAGGGTTTGATGACTGTTGTTGGAAGAAAATGGTGGAGATTCATGGTTGCTGAGATCGATGGGGTTCTGCAGTTGGGGTTGAAATTCCAGATGGGTTTACGGGTTTGAGTTAGTGATTGAATGATGAAGACTTCAGGGCTAAGATGGAAATCGAAGTGAGGGTATTTCTGAGCCTTGATTGGAAACGAAGATGGGTTATATAGATTGTCTCAGATGGATAAAATTAGAGCTAGGGTTTGTATTGGTTCTAATTCTGAGATTGAAATGGGTTCTGTGTTGGTGGAGATTCAGTTGAGCTACAAGGTGAAATGGCAGTTGCAGCTCAGATGGAATTGTCTTAGGTGCAATTGCATAGCTGTGGCCTGAGTTAGGTGCTTATGAAGTTACAGAAGATTGCAGGATTAGTGCGGTTATGCTGTGAAGTTGGTGGTTTGATGCTGGTGTTCTTGGTGGTGTTTGAAGGTGGTCTTGAGCAATTGATGGTGGTGGTATGAGGCAGAGCTGTAGGTGTGATGGTTGAGCTATGAAGTGGTTCTGGTGGAGCTGTAAGGGAATGATGCACTGAAGTGGAGGAATTGGTACAACAGGTTTGTGCTATGCTGTAATGGAGATGAGAAGGGGATCTGGTGCAGTTGCAGCCGTGACAAATGGACGAGGAGTTGGTTGCGATGGAAAGAATTTCAGAGAGTCCATGACACTGATGAACTGTGATGCTGTGACTAGGTATGAATTGAAGCTGGAGGCTTAAGTTGGATAAGAGGTTGCTGTGTTCAAGTAAGAAGATTGAATGGGTTCTGGTGCAATGGAGTTGGAGGAATCTGAAGCCATTGATTGAAGCCTAGAAGAACAAGAAGCAGTTGAGCACTACAGGGAGAAGCCAAGTGTGCTGCAACCGTGTTTAGTTCAAATGGTGGTTGTGGTGTTTTGTAGCTGGAGTGTGGGTTGATTTTGAGCTCAAGATGGAAGAGCAGTGTTAGTGCTTTGGCGGTGAATCGAAGGGAGTTCTGAGGATGGTGGGAGCGGTGATGGTTTAGTGCACTAAATGGTGGCTGGGTGCTTGCAGCTGAGTACAAGAAATGGAGTCTAGACCGGAACTAGTGACACTGGGGAAGCGATTGCACCTGAGTGCAATGAGAAAATGGTTTGTGTGTTGAGCCAAGAGTTATGGGGAGGTGAAGCTTGAACCTGAAATGGAAGAGAGTTTGCCAGCGAGAATGTATTGCAAGGCTGGAGTTATAGGCTAAGATTGGTGGTGTGTAGCTTATGTGCTTATGGGTTTTAACTGAATTTGATGGTGGTGCACGAGAAGACTGAGTCGATGCTGTTAGTCGTCGAGAGATGAATCCGAAAGTTGCAATGGGAGTTGGTCTTTGGTCATGACAAAGTGTGGAGTTTCTTGGTGGAGCTGTGCACTTTCAAGCAAGGAATGGAACCGAGGGCATTAATGCGGGAATGTGCTTTGTGTTGTTTGAATCAAGATGAGAGAAGAGATTCACGAAGCGGCGGGGCCATAATGCATTTGGATAGGCACAAAGATAGTGCATCGAGAATATGGCACTGCTGTGAGTTCGGGCCTATGGCGAGAATCGACTCGAGATGAGTAAGGAGGCGATAAGGCGGCTCACTCATCTGACTGCCTAACTGACTCTGACTCAGATCTGATTTAGGGATGAACCGGCCTGACTCACCGATTTGCTCTGACTCGGTTGACTCGACCGAGTTGACCCGTTGACCGGTGACCGGGCGGACTTTGCCGGTCACCTGAGATTTTTCCCGACCACTTTTCCGGCCATAATCCCAGTTTGCCGGCGACGTTTTTTTGGACATAATTTTACATGGGTTTTTCTCACACATGGGCTTGGTGGACTTCTATCTTTTGGACCTTTGAAGATTAGACCTAATTTTGGAAACAAGAGAGCTATTTAAAGGAAAGACTTCTACAACTTTTGGGAGATCATAAGATCTTTTATTATCTAATATCTTGATATCTAATATTTTGCCTCTACTTTTAGTTTTGTAGGGTTTAGAAACATGAAGTATTTTCTCTTTCTTCTTGTTATGAACTCCATGAACATGAACTAAGTTTTTATTATTGGTTGAAGATGTAGTTGGATTTTGCAACCAAGTTATGATTTTATGAATTAGTTTTCTCTCAATATTATCGTTTGATTTCTACGGGTTATAATAATTGCATGATTGATGTATTGCAATATGATTGAATGTTTGTTTAGTTGAGTCTAGAATTGATTGAACTCACATCCGTATCTATAGCTATTTTAGGGTTCATCATCGAGCGATAACCTTGAATACGAGTAGCATGATATGATTCTAGGTTGTAGTGATACATCCTCGTAGTCATATGTAGAAATTGACCTTTGTTCGAATTGTTTGCGCAATGTATTACAATTGCATTGATTAGCCTAGTTCTGAAACTTAATGCTCCTAGGAATTGAACTTGATTAGCGCAAGGCGTTAGGTTATTCTTTAGGTAGAATTCACATACGCAGCTCTAATGTGTGTGTGATGAATTAGGAAATTTAAGGAGTATTCTTGCAATAAGGTATTCTATGGCTTTTGATGATAGTGAGATTAAATACGAATTCTATTCATATATTCAAAAACTTGTTTACAATTGAAGATGAAACCTTTATCCAATATTTTCACCTCATTGATTTGCGTGTTTATTTATTTGCTTCGCTTTTATTTTATTTTAGTATATAAAAATCAGCAAACCCCCGGTATTTTATATAGGAAACCATAACATATTGACAACCTAGACCTCTCTGTGGGATCGATCCTTTCTTGCCCTTGCTCCATTATATATTTTGAGTAGTAAGAAAGTGTAATTTATATTTGTGTCGGCTGACAACCGATCAAATTTTGGCGCCGTTGCCGGGGAGACAGCGGTTGTTAATTGTTTTTGGTTTCTTATTTTTGTTTTTAGTTTTGTTTTACTTTTTCTTATTCTTTGGTTCTTAACCGAGTTTTGAGAATCTCGTTTCAGGTACCAATTTCTATGGACGGAGCATATTGGAGCAATCAATACGGCTTTTAACCTCAACAACATGAAAACTATCACCCTTATGGGGAATACAATCAAAACCAATCCTTTGGTTATGGTCAATATTCCACGTACCCTTTTAGTTGTTCTCATACATTCCAACCTTCTTACGGTGGGTATGTAAGTGAGCAACCACAAGGAGGGGAGACTAGTTATACTCCTATTAATTTTTCCTCTAGTTTGGTAGATGAAATGCAACAATTTATGGACAGCATGGAGTCAATTCGTAGACAACCAAGCGTGGAACCAATTTCATCGACCGAATGTGCTCATAATATGTTTGGCCCAATTTCTGATCGTAGTTATGATCATCCACCCATTCAAAGGGATTATAATTGGCCTAACAATACTGAAGTAAGTAATTCTACTTTTTCTTTGTTGAATGAGCTTTACCAACAAATGGAACACTATTTTCAAAATTTGGATGGATCACTCCAAGAGCTTCAAAAAGGTGTTTCCACTTTAAGACAAGGCATTGAAGAATACAAGGAGGAAATGAATAATTATGTTGAAAAAGGCGAACCTTTGGGGACTTTTGTAGATATTTGTGTAGTTAACTCAACTCTTGATCGTAATAATGATCCTTCACCTATTCAAAAGGATGAGTTCGAGATTAGCAACACTAAATTCAGCGAGGACCAATCTTATGTTGACTATGATAGTGACGGTGATTATGATACATTGCTTGAAACAACTCATGGTGACATCCCCAAGGAGTGTACAATGGAGTCTTTTTGGGATCAAGATGAGGACGAAGAGGAATATGATGACACTTGTGTAGATTACTCAAGCATTGATCTTAATAATGATCAAGAGCCTATTCAAAGGGCGGAGCTTGAGGATGATGCATTTTCGAGTGTTCTAAAAAAGTTTCTTATAATAAAATTTGGATCCGCAAAAGAGTATGTGCCTTACAACAAAAAGGAGGAATATGTTGAGAATGAAACCGGTTTGACCAATATTGTGGAAGACCCAATTGAGCTTGCATATGATTGTAATGATGATGTTTATGTCGAGACTTTAGTTAAGGCAGAAACGGACGAAGAATGGTTGCAAGGTTTGATAGAGGACCATGATATACATGAGGTGAATTATTCACTTGAGTAAGGATGAAGAGGATTCCGTAATACAAGATATTGTGCAAGGTTTGTCTAACCCGTTGCCTATTGTTTCTTCTCCTTTACCTCATATTGGTTTGAATGTATGTGCTTCGGGAGTATTGTTGAATGACTTTATTTCTCGTTTTCCTCCATTAGAGATACTTGATTCTCATACTATGCAGGTTTTGGAACAAGAAACCGTGGAAGTACCCGACTCCTATATTCTTTATACGCTTCCAAGTGTGGACAAGAATAAGTGTGGGGGAAACTTTTATCGGTTGATAGCTTCGTTTCTATTTTATATTACTAATATTTGTGTGAAGCTAGTGTTTGCAAAACAGGTTCTATGGAAGGATCCTCAACTTTTCAGGTTATTGGTGTATGGGGAATGAATCTTGCAAGGATATAGTCGGGCTGACGACTTTAAACCAAGCGCTAAATGGGAGGCAACCCATAGGTTTTGTATTTTAGTCCCTTTTATTTATTTTTTTTGTTGTTTTTTATTGTTTTCATATCATATTTGCATCCCCATGTTTAACTTCATTGAGTCCGGAATCTATCTTAGAAGAGAATTATGACAAATACCTTTTCGTCAGAAAAATTCAGACTGCACGTAGTTCAGTCCAGAGACCATAACTGTCAGACCGTTTATCGAAACACTGTGCCCTTTTGACACTTTGTAGAAAACACGTAGATGTACAACTTTTGTGAAATGGAGTTTTTCCAAATTCCTTACCAATTTGTACAGTTTTTGCGTTTTATCTGTTGTTACGTCAGAATTCAGAATTTTCGGTTTTACACATTGAGGACAATGTGAAGTTTAAGTGTGGGGGAGTCTTTTGCATATAGAGTTTTTAGCCTTTTGAGTCAAAATTTTCAACTTTTTGTAAATAGTGAATAAGAAAACTCCAACTTGTAGTTAGTTTAGAGTCACATAGTATACATGTCGCTAAGATTACATCGAGAATCTCATAAGAGTGACTGAACTTAGAGATGACAGAGACCAGGATCGGGTTTCTTACTTGTATGAGAGTTAAAGTTGGATTTAACCATGCCAGTGGCAAATAAGGTGCAGACTGAATTCGGTATTAGAGTAGTGATCCCCTATAGTGGAGACTACCCAAGTTACATAATGTGAGGCACCGACCTTCAATTCTTTGTACATGTCTATATTTGTGCTTTTTGAGTGTGTGTCACCGTACGTAAATTCCGGGCAGAATGGTGAGCTGTCCAACCTCCCACCATAGAAGCACTATTTTGATCTCTTGAGTGCTATTTTTATCAACCATGATGGTGACATCGAATTGCTAACTTACATACCACTTGTAATCTTGTTCGTGAGTTAGCACCATCCACCTTATCTCTCTACGCCAGCGGAGTCCATAGAAACACCATCATCATCAACAAGAGGAGCATCACAAATTTGAAGGAAAGTTGAAAACGTTCAAGGTTTACAGGCAACGACGAGAAATGAGCATATTTTGATTTGAGTAAAGCAACAAGACAAGGAGCAGAATTTTTATAAGTTGAAGACTATTGTATAAGAGCGAAATTATCAAAGATGAGAGTTCGAGAAGTTTATGATATCAAGACATACAAGTTGTGAAGAACCAAGCGGTAAAGTACTTACACCATGGCCTTTGTATTTTTTTTTTTTTTTGTATTTATTTTTCTCTTGTCTCAAAAAAAAAAAAAAAAAAAAAAGGGGGCGATTTTTCCAGCAAGGGCGATTGGCGATTTTGAAGTGTTTTTGGCGTAGGTCGTGGTTTTCTTTGATCAAACCAGTTCTACCCAAATCCTTCATCATCGTTTTTCTTGTCTCATCTTCTTCCCCTCTTTCCAAGCTTTGGATTGATATCCTAGGTTTGGCATTTGCATTCGTAATCTTTTTCAGGGGTTGCGCAGCTAGGGTTTCGCATGGGCTTTTGATTCGTCATGGTAGGAACAAGAGGTTCTTCCACTTTGGACGCCACTCAAGATGATGCTGAGTCTTCTGATGATGCACGCTACCATTGCCCATTCAATGGGTTCGATGGATGCTCTGATGGCGTTCGAGGAAGAGGCTACACCAAGGGCTCATTACTTACACATCTGCGTGATAAGCATTACCCTAACGATGAGTGCAAAACTGTTTGCCGTGGAAGATCAGCAGTAACAGCAAGGTTTACAAGAATTGGGAAGAGGTTTTGCGTCAACTGAAGATGTGGCTTTGTACACAATGCATGCGTTTACAGGTTTGGCGGAGTTCATGCAGAAACCATAAAGGGGTGGTTTCTAAAGGTCCGTTCAATGGAATTGATGTGGATTTTTTGATCCATGATATTCCCTGTCCTGTGGACGTTCCCCCCTGCGACAGTCCATCTCGAATATATCTGATCCTCTACCTTGTTTTAGCTTGGATTTCTTGGACAATGTGCTTCGTCAACAAATTAAAATTGTTTCCAGTATTAAGGCTAAATGTAAGCTCTTCTTTGCTCGTACCTTCAACACGGTTATCTGAAAGTCATCCATAACCCAAAAGATGTCACAATGTGGATTCAGCTTTTGCTCTTCCCTGTCTGCATCCTTCGTACCTACATCCCCAAGAGTAGTGAGGAAGAGCAATCAGGTAATAGAAAAAAGCTACAGATAGCAGCCATCAACTCTGCTCTGTCGACGTGGTCTGACGCTCAAGGGTGTATCACTTTGGTTCATCACGTTCTCGAAGAGCAAAAAGCTTGGCAGGAGCAGCTGCAGAAGTGCAAGAGGAAAAAAAGGGATAATCAAGAGGCTACGAACTTGCGGCTTTGTCGTAAGAAGATGAATTTTGGGATGTACACAGCAGCTATACGCACTATGACTTCTAGTGGTGTTGCTCCTGCCAACTCTGGCACATTGGAGGAGCTGCGTCGCAAACACCCATACGGTGCACCTCCTAGAGTTCCAACTGAACCTCCCACTCAAGCTGCGCTTATAGCTTCGAAAGACTTGGTCTTGAGTAAAATCAAGAGTTTCCCTAGGGGGACTTCTTGTGGAAGGGATGGTTTGCGAGCTCAACACTTGATCGATGCTATAAGTGGCTCTGCAGCCGCTGTTTCGGACGAGTTGGTTACCTCCATCACGAATATTGTTAACATTTGGTTGGCCGGCTTATGCCCTTCAGAGCTGAGTGTGTTCATTGCCTCTGCGCCACTCACGCCTCTTGTCAAACCGGATGGGGATTGCGACCTATTCTTTGTCGGCACGGTGGGAGGCGTTTGGTGTCGAAAGTCGCAGTTGCTCATGTGTGTAAGGAGATGGAAGCTTACTTGGGAGACTACCAATTCGGCGTGGGTGTGGCTTTGTGGAGGGGAAGCTATTCTCCACTCAGTCAACCGTATGTTGGAGGTTCATGGAAGCTCTAATACGCGTACGATGCTGCTGGTGGATTTCTCCAATGCCTTCAACTTGGTGAATCGTACTGCTATGCTGAGTGAGGTTAGAAACCAATGCCCTTCTATCTCTTATTGGGTGGAGTTTTGCTATTCGGCTCTGCGAAGTTGTACTATATGGACCAATCTCTTGTTTCTGCGCAAGGAGTGCAGCAAGGGGATCCTCTCGGACCTCTTTTGTTTGCCTTAACTCTACACCCCCTCATTCACAGCATTGCTCGCCAGTGTCAATTGGAACTCCAGTCTTGGTACCTGGATGATGGAACCTTGATTGGCGATACCCTGATGGTGGCTAAAGCGTTGGAGATAGTGCAACAAGAAGGGCCGGCTCTTGGTCTACACCTTAATGTAGCGAAGACAGAGATTTATTGGCCCACCATTGATGACAGAGGTGCTTTGCCGGGTGTTTTTCCAGATGATATTAGCAGGCCCTCAGATGGCGTAAAATTGTTATGCGGACCAGTGAGTACGAATGACCAGTTCTGTAAAGATTTCGTGGTTAAAAGAGTTCGAAAACTATAGGCTTAATGGAGGCTATCAAGAAGCTTAAGGATCCACGGTGTGAGTTACTTCTTTTGCGCAATTATCTTTGGGGTGTCTAGGCTCTACTTCTCTATGCGTACAACCAAACCTTCACATTTGAGTGCATTGACCTTTGTTTGATGAGTTTTTGATGACATATCTTGACACCTTGTCACGGGGAGACGGTCCAGGGCTTTGGCAAGCTTCAACAAAGGTTGGTTACTTTACCCATTTAACATGGTGGTGCAGGTGTTTATACTATGTACGATACTATGCAATATGGGTACGTTGCATCTAGTTTCGAGACTATTTTGCAACAAAACAATATCTTGCGCCACTCGGAGGTGTCTAGTTTTAGTCCTAGTCCGGAGCATGCTATAAGTGCTTACAATCAAGTATGTGGTATTCTTTGAATCACCACTTAGTATCCATCATGCCGCCCCCATTTCTTTGGCGGCTAGATACTTTAGTCTTTGTGTTGAAAGAGTTACCCATTAACTTTAATTTGTCGGCACGTGATCTTTGCTCTTTGGCAATGCAACAGATTAAACATGCTCGGGATTACTTGTTGGCTGTTCCTATTGAGGGTCTTAATCGGAAGATAGGTCCTAGACGGTTCGAGCGCGGTTATGTGTTATATTTGGGTATCCCACTTTTCGAAGAGGGTAGCACTTGTCCTTGTTGTGGCGAGAGACATGGATATTTTTGGAGACCACGCTCTACATTGTGTCAAAGATATTGGTATTAAGTTCCGTCATGATCTTGCTCGTGACACTTTTCGACATATGTTACCGTCTTTGGTGTTCCCTGGGGAAGGAAGTCGACTTAGGTCTCATCTCCAATCTTGGCTCGGACTTAAGACTGCGGATATTCTAGTTCATAAGCTGGATTGATGGGCGTGATGTTTGCATGGATGTGACTAGTGTCTCTCCCTTCACAGGTGATGGAGTACGTGCTTTTACCCCCGGGCAAGCTCTTGCTAAGGCTATTGATCGTAAACGTGTCAAATATCTTGAGAAATGCACAGAGCATGGGCTTGGACTTGGGGTCCTTGCTTTCACTACCTTAGGTGAGCTCGGTGATGACACTATCAAATTCCTTAAGAGACTGCGGAATTATATGGCTAGTAATGATGCAAATGTCAAAGTAGGAGATTTTCTTTTCCATAGGATAGGTGTTGTCATTCAAAAAGCGGTTGGGGCTCAGCTTGTTGCTAGACTCCCTTCCAATTTCTTACCACGTGATAATGTATCCGACAATTTATTTGGATTAATATAATGCCTGCATTGGCCCTTTAAAAAAAAAAAAAAAAAAAAATTTAAAAAAAAAAAAGAGAAAAAAATGAAAAAAAAAAGACAAGAGAAATATTTTTTTAGTTTTGTTTTTATTTTGTATTTGTTTTAGTTTTATTCAAAAAAAATAAAATATAATAATAAAAAAATAAAACAGAAAAAGAAAGAAAAAAAAAAAGTATATTTTGGCTTTGTATAGTTCGTTTTTAGTTTTGTATTCTTTCAATAAAGCCAATGGAAAGAAGGAATATCTATAATGAAGTTTCAAGCGACAAGGAATTAGAGGAAAGAATCATATTGTCAAGATTCTACGAAGTTCAAGAGTTATCATCAAGAGTTGAAGACCGAAGACGAAGATGAAGACACCGATAGAAGGCAGAAGACGTTTCTATGGATCTTTGTGAGAGTGGTGCTAGGCTGCACGCCGAACGGATACGAGGTAAGTAAGCATATTCCCACCTTCGTTAAATGGTTGATTTCCTTTCGAAGAGATCGTCAGAAAAATGGGTTTTCAAAAATATATAAAAGATGTGGGTTTTCAAAATACTTCGGAGGTTTTTTTTTACCTTCCTACCATTCAACGTGTCGCATGATTCTCTCTTCATTCCTACCTGGACACATGTGTGACCCATAAAAAGCTGTTTATTATTGAGCGCAAATTCATAAAACCCTTTCTTGTGAGGCAGAGTCAAGACTTTTGATCACTCCGAACCCGAATTTCTTTCGAGAAGGGATGGTTATTTCTCTCTCAACTTTTAAGAATGAGATTGTGTTCATATATGTGTCTAACTTCTTATGACTAGTGTGCATAATTTCTATGTCTTCTTAGCGCGTTGGATGCTATCATTTCAGAGAACTAGTAAGTTGGAAAAGTAGGTTTTGTGGGTATATCTCTAGTAAACCCTCACGAGACTATAACTCGTCCACTAGGGACACCTATTGGTTTAAAGGCTTGTTATTTATGCTAAAAGTGACCGTAGCCTCGACGACACGGAGTTGTATGTATCTTTTTGAATTGTTTTGTTTGATTTGCTCGAGGACTAGCAAAGTCTAAGTGTGGGGGAATTTGATAGGTGTTGTAAAACACCGTAATATCTATCTATTGTTTATGCTTTCTTTGCGAATTTTCTTGTAAATTATGTATCTTATGTTTGCTTTTGAGTTATCAGGTACTTTGGAGTCATGCGGAAGAAAAGAAGAAGAAACTATCCAAATCGAGTTAAAAAGGGCAAAAAGGTCATTTCAAAGGGAATACTATTGAGAGTCGAGTCAAGGTTAAGGGGCAAATCTCTCAAAGGAGTATTAGCCAACTGATGTTAAGGGGTAGCCATCATTATAGGGTATCCATTGGGGTGGCCCTTATCCAGGGTGTTTGGGTTGTCATTACAACCCCGTTTCATTACAATCCGTTTCATTACAAGAGAGAGATATTTCTCTCAATTAAATGCGAAATTGAGATGAAGGATAAAAAAAAAAAAAGCAGCGGCTGCTGCTGTTGTTACTCTGAAATAGGTAGAAAGAAATTAAAAGATTCACAGAGAAATCGAAGCAGAAAGAGGTGGTGATTGATTGAGGTTTTGAAGGAAGATATCGGATGAATGTGAAATTAGGGTTTGATGATTTGTTGTTGGAAGATAATGGTGGAGATTCATGGTTCTTTGAGATCGATGGGGTTCTGCAGTTGGGGTTGAAATTCCAGATGGGTTTACGGGTTTGAGTTAGTGATTGAATGATGAAGACTTCAGGGCTAAGATGGAAATCGAAGTGAGGGTATTTCTGAGCCTTGATTGGAAACGAAGATGGGTTCTATAGATTGTCTCAGATGGATAAAATTAGAGCTAGGGTTTGTATTGGTTCTAATTCTGAGATTGAAATGGGTTCTGTGTTGGTGGAGATTCAGTTGAGCTACTGAGGTGAAATGGCGATTCGGCTCGGATGGAATTGTCTTAGGTGCAATTGCATAGCCGTGGCTTTGAGTTAGGTGCTTATGAAATTCTGAAGATTGCAGGATTAGTGCGGTTATGCTGTGAAGTTGGTGGTTTGGTCTGGTGTTGCTGGTGGTGTTTGAAGGTGGTCTTGAGCAATTGATGGTGGTGGTATGAGGCAGAGTTGTAGGTGTGATGGTTGAGCTATGAAGTGGTTCTGGTGGAGCTGTAAGGGAATGATGCACTGAAGTGGAGGAATTGGTACAACGGAGTTTGTGCTATCTTTGTAATGGAGATGAGAAGGGGATCAGTGCGGTTGCAGTAAGTGACAAATGGACGAGGAGTTGGTTGCGATGGAAAGAATTTTCGGAGAGTCCATGACACGATGAACTTGTGATCTTTGTGACTAGGTATGAATTGAAGTTTGGAGGCTTAAGTTGGATAAGAGGTTGCTGTGTTCAAGTAAGAAGATTGAATGGGTTTTGGTGCAATGGAGTTGGAGGAATCTGAAGCCATTGATTGAAGCCGAGAAGAACAAGAAGCAGTTGAGCACTACAGGGAGAAGCCAAGTGTGCTGCAACTGTGTTTAGTTCAAATGGTGGTTGTGGTGTTTTGTAGCTGGAGTGTGGGTTGCTTTTGAGCTCAAGATGGAAGAGCAGTGTTAGTGCTTTGGCAGTGAACTGAAGGGAGTTACAGACTGGTGGAGCTGACTGATGGTTTAGTGCACTAAATGGTGGCTGGGTGCTTGCAGCTGAGTACAGGAAATGGAGTCTAGACCGGAACTAGTGACATTGGGGAAGCGATTGCAGCTGAGTGAAATGAGAAAATGGTTTGTGTGTTGAGCCAAGAGTTATGGGGAGGTGAAGCTTGAACCTGAAATGGAAGAGAGTTTGCCAGCGAGAATGTATTGCAAGGATGGAGTTATAGGCTAAGATTGGTGGTGTGTAGCTTATGTGCTTATGGGTTTTAACTGAATTTGATGGTGGTGCACGAGAAGACTGAGTCGATGTTGTTAGTCGGCAGAGATGAATCCGAAAGTTGCAATGGGAGTTGGTGCTGGTCATGACAGTGTGGATTTTTGCTGGTGGAACTGTGCACTTTCAAGCAAGGAATGGAACTAAGGGCATTAATGCAGGAAATGTGCTTTGTGTTGTTTGAATCAAGATGAGAGAAGAGATTCGAAGGCGCGGGGCCATAATGTTTGGATAGGCACAAAGATAGTGCGGCGAATATGGAATGATTGGCCTATGGCGAGAATCGACTTAGATGAGTAAGGAGGCGATAAGAAGCGGCTCACTCATCGTTTGCCCGCTTAACCGACTCGACTCGAGATCGATTCAGGGATGAACCGGCCTGACTCACCGATTTGCTCTGACTCGGTTGACTCGACCGAGTTGACCCGTTGACCGGTGACCGGCCGGACTTTGCCGGTCACCTGAGATTTTTCCCGGCCAATTTCCGGCCATAATCCCAGTTTGCCGGCGACGTTTTTTTGGACATAATTTTACATGGGTTTTTCTCACACATGGGCTTGGTGGACTTCTATCTTTTGGACCTTTGAAGATTAGACCTAATTTTGGAAACAAGAGAGCTATTTAAAGGAAAGACTTCTACAACTTTTGGGAGATCATAAGATCTTTTATTATCTAATATCTTGATATCTAATATTTTGCCTCTACTTTTAGTTTTGTAGGGTTTAGAAACATGAAGTATTTTCTCTTTCTTCTTGTTATGAACTCCATGAACATGAACTAAGTTTTTATTATTGGTTGAAGATGTAGTTGGATTTTGCAACCAAGTTATGATTTTTATGAATTAGTTTTCTCTCAATATTATCGTTTGATTTCTACGGGTTATAATAATTGCATGATTGATGTATTGCAATATGATTGAATGTTTGTTTAGTTGAGTCTAGAATTGATTGAACTCACATCCATATCTATAGCTATTTTAGGGTTCATCATCGAGCGATAACCTTGAATACGAGTAGCATGATATGATTCTAGGTTGTAGTGATACATCCTCGTAGTCATATGTAGAAATTGACCTTTGTTCGAATTGTTTGCGCAATGTATTACAATTGCATTGATTAGCCTATTTCGAAACTTAATGCTCTAGGAATTGAACTTGATTAGCGCAAGGCGTTAGGTTATTCTTTAGGAAGAATTCACATACGCAGCTCTAATGTGTGTGTGATGAATTAGGAAATTTAAGGAGTATTCTTGCAATAAGGTATTCTATGGCTTTTGATGATAGTGAGATTAAATACGAATTCTATTCATATATTCAAAAACTTGTTTACAATTGAAGATGAAACCTTTATCCAATATTTTCACCTCATTGATTTGCGTGTTTATTTATTTATTTGCTTCGCTTTTATTTTATTTTAGTATATAAAAATCAGCAAACCCCCGGTGTTTTATATAGGAAACCATAACATATTGACAACCTAGACCTCTCTGTGGGATCGATCCTTTCTTGCCCTTGCTCCATTATATATTTTGAGTAGTAAGAAAGTGTAATTTATATTTGTGTCGGCTGACAACCGATCAGCATGATATATAGTAAATTCTTTAAAACTGCACTAGGAACATATGGAAAATATAAGGATATTTTCTTATTCTCGTAATTTTATAGAGTCTTAGGTGTAGTTTTGATCGATAACTATTATATAATTTTAGGTGTTTATTTAATCTAAAAAGTTTATGGGGGCCTACAACCACACAGACTCCCCCCCTGAATTCGTCTATATCGATACATCTGACTGTTATTTGTGAAAATCCAAACTTATAAGTTTACAGCTTTCACAATTCATTTTAAGCCACGCCTCAAGAAAACATATTTTACGAAAAAGGAAATTTGAGACTGGATTTTAAATTCATCTTGATTACTTTGATAGATATTGATGTTGACGAAACTAACATAGGCCATGAAAAAGTTTTTTTTTTTTTTATTTGAAGGACGCCACAGGGGGGCGCTTTATTGAAAAAAAAATAACAAAGTTTTTACAAAGAAATGGTTGGTAGCTAGCGACAAATTGGGCCGCAACACTTTTTAGAATAATAATGCCTAATTTGTGGAAGAGTGAACTGCCTACCTAATAGTTGGCATCCTGATTAGCCAGGTAGTTCCTCAACCTTTTGAAAAGTCTGATCATGTCTTCACTAAATTCCCCTAAAGTAGTGAAAGTCAATACATTAAAACCATAGTCATGCGTTGTGCATTTATCCAAGTATTTGTTGCACTTAAGAGTGACTGCAGCGGTAATAGCATGATCGGGCGTGAAAGTACGGATTCTTGCACCAATGAAAGGTGAAACACCTGTGATGTAAAAACACACGTCCTTCTCATCCTCCCAGTTGTAGACAAGAATATCAGCGGGCTTAATACCATTAGCTTTGTCAGAGAGAAAGACTAGGGAAACCTTTTCCCTAGCGGCCGGAACTTAAGACCATATCATATCTCTGACCATATTTTGCGCAGTGAAGTGCATGATTTTCGTATATATCCATGGGTCTCTCGTAACATGAGCACAAATTGTCTTCAACAAACATAGGCATACCAAGTCGGTATTGAAGAACATGCCTAAATTGCATAGGCCCAACATTTTTATTTTTATTATCATTTTTTTTTAATATAATATTAATTTAATTAATGAAAATTTAATATATTTTTAAAAACAAATAGAAAAATAATCATACAAAGCTCTTGGTTGGTAACCTAGCAACAAGCTGGGCTCCAACTCCTTTTTGGATAGCAATGCATAATCTATGAAAAATAAAACTATACAAGTGTTGATGGTGGTTTTTAGATTCGGGTTAAAATCGTAAAACCTTGCATATGATGTGACGTCACTCTATAAGGAAACGGAGCCACTGTTCTAAGCTCTCCACTGGCATACTTATTGAGCCGCTCAATACACTTACATGAAATTTATCCAGACTGGCGAATGTAGCAACCATCCCGGATGTTCTGTGAATTTCGGCGCCTCGCGTATATTCGCTTGATATAAGTTCCTCTGAATGCCTTATATGCTATGTTCTCCGGCTGAACCCTTAATGTTGATATGGCATGACGATTTGTGTTCACTCGCAGCAGAGTAGCACGAATCTCCAAATATCAAGGATAAGGTCTTTATATAAGGTATTCGAATCAGAAAAGCATGCTGCTCTCTGGCAATGAACTTAAAAGAACTCTGTGTCGACATATAGAACTCAACCAATCGTCCTGACTAACTTACAGAAGTTAGGGTTTCGCGCCTCGCGCAATGTACCAGAGCTTGCTTGTCAAAATTAAGCCTAAGTAATTAATCCTCCATGGATTAGCAGGTGAAGAACCTCGCCCAGAATAAGAAAACAGGGAGCCGCAGCAGCAAAGAGAGGCGTGGCTATGCCTTAGTCCATCTAGCGCCATTAGCCACGCCCTGACCCTATTTCTCTCGACCAATCAGGTCGCTTTAAACTCGCCACACGCACACAAGTTGTGGCTAGGCCCATGATTGTCGGCCCCACTTCTAAATCGACCAATCAGAACGCACAAAGCCGCCACACTCTCACCAGAAGTGTGGTTGTGCCTTGTGTTTGGCCGACCCCCTTTTGTGGCCAATCAAGTTGCTCTAAACTTGCCACCATATGTTAAAGGCCAAATACACCATGCCGCGCTACTTTGCTAAACTGACAATCCAAACGCGCCCTACTACAACAACATATTGGTTGGCATGCCAACATGCCACTCTACCGCAGTAGCATGCCAACACGCCACTCTACCGCGGCAACCTCGCAAACATGCAACTTCGTGGCAACCTGCCATAAATAGCTACCCACGACAATTCCTACTCCTATGGCCGTTTCCACATTATGTCCTTGCCATAGTTCCTTTGTCATATCCATGGCGCCGTTTGACAAAAGTAGCGCCATGCCGCAGCCGCATTCCACGTGCACTAATTAGGGTTTCGACATGCCAAACCCTAATTCGGGCAAATTGCTACCAAAGCCAAATAGCGTTTCCCGGAGCAATGGGATTGGCGTGGCAACAGGGCCAATGTTGCCATGCCACATGTGGGTTCGACTCCACGGCGCCAAAGCCAAACCTTGGCCACGCCA
Source organism: Papaver armeniacum (assembly GCA_023531295.1). Classification (NCBI taxonomy): domain Eukaryota; kingdom Viridiplantae; phylum Streptophyta; class Magnoliopsida; order Ranunculales; family Papaveraceae; genus Papaver; species Papaver armeniacum. The sequence continues at coordinate 138,246 of JAJJWW010003378.1, forward strand.
AGCCCTAATTCTTCCACGGCACCTTGGCTACGCCAAGCCCTAATTCTTCCACGGCTAATTCTTCTGCGGCGCCAAACCCTAACTTTGGCCACGGATCTAATTTTTAGCTTTGGCCATACCGCAACATCACCGGCATACCGCTATGCCACGGCTACGCCATTGGCATGCCGCTATGCCATGGCTACGTCACTAGCATGCCATTAGCATGTGGCTGACGCCACTTCGCTATACAATAAGATGTGGCCATAATCAATGGCCATCCTTCTTCATGAGATGCAATCTCAGCCATCCAAGTTCGCTACCGAACTGATGGACTTGTGAAATCTCTTAGGCGATCAACCGCCTAAACCCAACGACCATGGCTACGTCAGGCGCCACTTGCACCATCGTTCCACTGGCATGCACAAGTCATGCCGCAATGCCACTGCGCCATTGTCAGATGCCAACGCAAGGTAGCCACAATCAACGGCTACCCTTATTCATAAGATGGGATCTCGGCCATTGAAATTCACAACCAAACCGGTAAGCTCGCGACAAGTTTTAGGCGACTAGCCAAAACGAGCCTAGCATCACATGCTATTTGGGCAAGCCTCTCGATTTTAACTTGCCACACGTAGCAAAGTGCTACATGTTTTCTACGAAAACACTCGAGACATCAAAATATGTCATAAACTGGGGGATGCTCATCAGGGTATTGGTCTGGCGGTTTACAGCGTGCGGCGTGCAATGAGCCCGTTACAAGAAAGTTTAATGAAGTGGGATAATTAGTGGTGGTGAAAAGTAACGGTGTAAACAATTCATTTCCTTCATCATGGAAGCGTAATGACTGGCGGTTACACGAACTCACTTCCCTCATCATGGAAGCATAACGTCTAACAATTACACGTTACTCTTTTCTTCCACCACTCAATCGTTTCCACTTCCTACGAGACCGGGGTACGTTTCACTATGACTTGTATAAATATGTCTCACCTATTTCCACCAAACAACAGGTTTTTGGTCAGGAGAACAATACAATATCCAGAAATCATCTGATAGCTTTTTCATCCATCTAGCCAGTTCAATTTTCTGATACAAGTCACAAAACGCCCACACTTCCAGAATCAACTATTCTGGTCTCAACACTTTCTTCGCTTCCCTCCCTAAGACCAACCCTTCTCCTTCACTTTGTGACCGAAGCAAGCCTGGAACGACCATTTCTTGGTTTAGGTCAGGATTGTACAGATTGATCTCTCGAATCAAAAGTACTCCCATGCAGTACATTGTTTAGGGTTTAGATTCGTTTATCACCTACACACACCCAAAATTACCAAAATCAGCAGAAACGGTTTTCACCCACAAACAACAAGCTACTACTAGCAATGCCTTATCATTATTATTATTAAAAATCAACATTACAAGAGATGGTGGGCAACCGAGCAACAAGCTGGGCACCAACACCTTTCTGAATGACGATCCCTAGCCTATGAAAAAGAGAATTGCCTATCTTAAAATTGGCATCATGTCTTGCCATGCAATTTCTTAATCTCTTCAGAAAAATTAAAAAATCCGTACCAAGCTCACCAAAAGTGGAGAAGGCCAACACACCAAAACCATAACCGAGTGAAGTGTAAACATCTGAGTATTTATTGTTCTTGCGAGTGATAGCTGCAGAAATGACATGACCTGGTATGAAGTTGCGACTTCTAGCATTAGTGAATGGAGAGACTCATGTGACATAAAGACAAACATCTCTACCGTCTTCCCAATTATAAACCATGATGTTCGCTGGTCTAAGATCTTTGTTGTTAATGACGCCCAAAGAGACATCTTTTCTAGCTACAACACCGGCCCTGTAACACATATCTGTCAAGATATCTTTTACATGTCTGAATTTAAGCTCAACCTCGCTAGCACAATGAATGGCGTGGTCTCCAAAGATATCCATAAGCTTGCCACAACAGGAACACTTACTATCTTCCGCAAAAAGGGGTATCTCCAAACGGTATTATAGGACATAGCTAAACTGCCTAGACCCAACTGCCTGGTTAAGAACGGGTATATGTATTGCCTTAAGGAAATCCATAGCATGGTCCGATCTTTTATTATTATTATTTTATTTTTTTTTAAACAAACTTTATTCATTAGAGGAAAAATCAAGGTTACAAGAGTTGGTGGGCAACCTAGCAACCAGCTGGGCCCCCACTCCTTTTTGAATAATGATACCTAGTCTATGAAAAAGTGAGCCACCTATTTTGGTATTAGCATCATCACCATTTAGGCATTTTCTCAACCTCTTGAGGAGTAAAACCATATCCTTACTCAATTCTCCTAAGGTTGAAAAAGATAATACATTAAAACCATAACCTTGTGCCTCACATTTGGCCAAATACGTAGTGCATTTACGACTTACGGCAGCGTTAATAGCCTGGCCAGGAGTGAAACTACGTGTTCTGGCAGTTGTGAATGGCGAAATACCGGTGACATCAAAACATACATCGTTACCATCTATCCAATTGTATACGAGGATGTCAGCTGGTTTAAGGCTATTTGCGTCATTGGATAGAAATCCTAGCGAGACTTATTTTCTTGCTGCAACACCCGCCTTATAGAACATATCTGAGATGCCGTCACGAACCATGTCATGTCTGAAATTCACACGCACTTCACTCGCGCAATGAAGAGCATGATCAACATAAATATCCATTGGCCTGACACAGATGGAGCATTTGCTATCCTTCACAAAGAGTGGTATGCCAAGCCTGTACATAAGAATAGCTCTAAATTTCCGCGGCCCGACCACAAAGGTTTTATTAACAAAAGAATCAAATACAAGGTACAATGTCGATAGAGGGCAACCTAACAACAAGTTGATCCCCTACACCTTTTTGAATTGAAATACATAATCTATAAAAAAGAGAATTACCTATTTTTTAATTGAGGTCGTAATTAGCTAACAATTTCCCAACCATGAGTATTATTATCATTATTTTTATTTTTTTATTTTAAGAAAAAAAAGACGCCGCAAAGGCTTTTATTAACAAAAGAATCAAATACAAGGTACAATGTCGATAGAGGGCAACCTAGAAACAAGTTGAGCCCATGCTTTTATTATTATTATTATTATACACAAACTTTATTCATAAGAGGAAAAATCAAGGTTACAAGAGTTGGTTGGCAACCTAGCAACCAACTGGGCCCCCATCCTAGTTAGCAATTCGGAGAACTATTCACTAATAGTTCCGAATCCGAATTTTACTCGTACTAATCGCGTTCGAATGAAACCCCGACCTGGATTCGCGCATTTTTAGTTTATACTAAAAAAACTTTTGTGAGGGGAGGGGATTGAAACTGAGACGTCAGGCTCCCTGTACAATGGGTACAACCATAGTTCCACAAGCTGAGTTTTGATTAAAAGTTAAACTATTCTCTATATTACCATCTAAACCATAGAATTCTTATCTTTCTCCACATACTCCTCATAAGACGTTATTTTTTCTCGGTAAAATCTACCAGTACTTATTAATTTAATTTTATATATAGGCCTAATTTTCTCTCCCGTATTCAAATATATAAAACGAATTATACACGTACGTACGCTAGTTAGAATAATTCCCGAATTAAAAATGGTTGACCAAATAGTGGATCGAATTTATCTTACGTCGAAACGAATAATACACACGTATCTCCGTCCTGAACGTTTCCCGTATACCGAATTGCTTACTAGGGCCCCCACTCCTTTCTGAATAATGATACCTAGTCTATGAAAAAGTGAGCCACCTATTATCATTACCATTTGGGCAGTTTCTCAACCTCTTGAGGAGTAAAACCATATCCTCACTCATTTCTCCTAAGGTTGAAAAAGCTAACACATTAAAACCATAAGCTTGTGCCTCACATTTGGCCAAATATTTAGTGCATTTGCGATTTACAACAAAGTTAATAGCCTGGCCAGGAGTGAAACTACGTGTTCTAGCAGTTGTGAATGGAGAAACACCGGTGACATCAAAACATACATCTTTACCATCTATCCAATTGTATACGAGGATGTCGGCTGGTTTAAGGCTCTTTGCGTCATTGGACAGAAATCCTAGCGAGACTTATTTTCTTGCTGCAACACCCGCCTTATAGAACATATCTGAGATGCCGTCACGAACCATGTCATGTCTGAACTTCACACCCACTTCACTGGCGCAATGAAGAGCATGATCAACATAAATATCCATTGGCCTGGCGCAGATGGAGCATTTGCTGTCCTTCTCAAAGAATGGTATGCCAAGCCTGTACATAAGAATAACTCTAAATTGTCGCGGCCCGACCTTTTGATTCATCCCACTAATAGGAACAACTTTACGGAAATCCATCGCATGTTCTTTCTTGTTGCATTGCCAGATAAGTGATTCACGTTCATTCAACCTGAAGCTAGTGGGTAGATTTACCTTAACAACAACAAAGTATAAAACTGCCAGCACCAAAGCTAGTGGGTAGATTTACCCTATTATTATTATTATTATTATTATTATTATTATTATTATTATTTTTTTTATTTTTTTTATTTTATAAAAAGGAGCCACGGGGGGGCATTTTATTAGAAAATAAAATGAGTTTACATCACATCATTAGGTACATCAATGGGTGGGAGTCGGGCGACGATCTGTGCTCCAACCCCTTTCTGGATTGTTAAGCCTACCCTGTGAAAGAGGGAGCCACCGACTTTGCTGTTAACATCGTAGTTAGCCAAACAGTTCTTCAATCTTCTAAGAAAAACAACCATGTCCTCGCCTAATTCGCCAAGGGTAGTGAAGGCCAAGACACCAAAGCCGTAGCCGTGAGATGTGCATAAGTCCAAATATTTGTTGCGCTTGCGGCTGACGGCAGAATTGATAGCATGTCCGGGAGTGAAGCTGCGACCCCCTCCACCAGAAAACGGCGATACACCGGTGACATCGAAGCAAGTACTCAATCCATTCTCCCAATTATACACCAGAATATCCGCAGGCTTTCGACCGGAAGAAGTGTCTGTCAGAAAGCCTAGGGAGGCCTCTTTCCTGGCAGCAACACCAGCTCTAAAACATATATCAAGGATGACATCTCGAACCAAGTCGTGACGGAATTTTAGGCCTACTTCACTCGCACAATGGAGGGCGTGATCTCCGAACATGTCCATGATCCGGTCGCAGCAGGGGCATATGCTATCCTCGGGGAATATAGGTATACCAAAGCGATATTGGGTGATTGCTCGAAACTGCCTGGAACCGATAGATTGGTTTAACCCTGGGATGGGGATAGCCTTCAGATAATTATTATTATTATTATTATTATTATTATTATTTAGAAAGGAGATCACCATGAGTATTTTATTAGACAAAGAAAATATGATCAATACACGTCGGTAGAAGGTAGCCGAACGACAAACTGGGCATCAATACACAACTTATTTTATTATAAAAATGTTTTATTATTATTCGTTGTTTTTTCTTTGGTACTAATAAAAGCCTGTTACAAATAGTGCGTAAACATCTTTTGCCTTCTTCATTTGAAAAATATGGATCTAAATATTTGTTCATCAAAACAAAATATTATTCCAAATAGAAATTTCCAGATTATTCTATATATACATCAGTGAATCTGATTGTTAGCTGTAAAAATCGGATTTTACAAGCTCAAAGTTTTCATTGACAATTTTATATACCGTCTTTAAAATAAATTATTGAGAATAATAAGTTATTTCTTAACGGGTAAAAAAAGATTTTAAGCCTACTTTAATTACGATAATAGATATTGATATGATAGAGCCAGCATAGACGAAAAGATATCCGAATTTTCACGAATGAGAGCTGGTATTCTTTTGCTTTCATCATTCCATGATTTTGGATTTAACCATGGTACATCAAGCAAGATGATCTCTTATGAGGAAATATTTGTGAAAGTCATGTTATACTAAATTAAGTTAACAAATTGTTCTCCCATGAGGAAAATGTTTGTTTCCTTTCAAAAGAAGAGGGAAAAAAAAAAGGAAAATGTTTGTGAAACTCATGTTGTACTAAATTAAGGTATGATTGTGAACGGGCAAGTAAAGCATAATGTCAATGTTTATCTTTGAGGTAGTTTAGAGTTTGAGAGGATTTCAGGTGTACAACTTTGGCATAATGTAAGCTGGAGTTTGGCAATTGCTTTCTACTTGCATATATCAAATTTCATTCAACATTTTGTCATAGCTGGAAGTAACTCGTTTCTACATACGCATATGGCTTAATTGTGGTTTCTAGTTGGCAATTAGAAATGACCCAAAACAAAAAAAAATTAGCTAAAAAAGTTGCCCACATTTTTGATTGGATGATGATTTAAGACCGCATGTTATTAAATTCAAGAACAAACAATATAGTATATCCACAATCCACAGGGTATAAACGAGAAGAGTATAGACGAATGAGAAATATATGCAAATATCCTATTTAGACAAACATATAATATCCAAACCATGTTGCTTGTAAGAAAGAATATCATATTCAAGCCACAAAACAAGATCACGCGAAATCTTAATTAGGTTGGCAAGCTAGCAGCATTAAGGACATCACATCAGCACTTACTAATACCGGGGATATGGTTGTAGATTTGGTTTAAGTGGGGACTAATTGTAGTTGATTAATTATGTTTAGAAAACGAAAGCATTTGGTCCATATACAGATTACAGACCTTTGCTATTTCCAACAGGGCAAGCAAGAACTAGTCCGGACTTGGAAAAATTGTACATTGACTCAATTCTATGCACCAAAGCATGCACCATGGTTAATTCAATGAATGGAGGGTGATGGGGTGTATGCTTTTTCTCTCGCACATATTGGTCATTATTCTGATCACATTTTCAGTGTGAAATCTGTCAAGCTCAATACAAGTTAACAAAATAAATAGATTGGCAACCGGTAATTAACTGTCGGTTGACGTGTTTTCTATTATTTTTACAATTTAATTTAAAATGATGGTGACCTGAACAAGTCCCTTTGCCTTAATGAAATATATTCTGGCTGGGTGAATTGAATTCTTTCAAAGATCATTCCATTTGATGATGCCGACTTTGTACTTAAAAAATATTTTCCAAGGTGCCTTGCCCCCACTTGAGTTCCAGTGTGCCAAAAATTTCTGGATGGGTTTCACGGTTTCGGTTCCTCAAATGGTTTGTAAAAAGAAAAGGTCATCTGTACCAAGCCACTTTTCTCACAAACATCTAGACCCACTTGGATTAGTGCTTTGATTTTTCTACTGAGGTCCCTCCCTTGCCGGCTTTCGAGATTTTAATTTATCAAGCACCTGGTTTCTTAGGAACCGTTTTTTTAAGGACGAGCCTTTTTTTTTTTTTGAGGGGACCATTGTTTTATAAGGTCATCTACCTATACTTATAAGGGATGTCCTAAAGTGTAGACATTACTAATTTGCCCCTAACCCTAATTAAGTATGTCTTTTGATTAAACTCTTGTCTGTGTTTATTTATGTGACAAAACATAGTACTAGTATAACCGTTGTCACGGTGGGAGGGCCGACTTAAAAAGAATCTGAACATGGGGTTCGTCTGCGACTACTTTCGTCTCGTTTAAGAAAAGGTGATACTTTCACCCCGTTTCCGAAAAAATGATACTTTCCCCCCGTTTCGGGAAAAGTGATACTTTCGCTCCGTTCGGAAAAGTGATACTTTAAGCCGTTTGGAAAAAGTCACTTTTCTCAAACGGACGAAAGTATCACTTTTCCGAAACGGAGCGAAAGTTTCACTTTTCCGAAACGGGTTGTGAAAGTATCACTTTTTCAGAAACGGAAAATTAGTCGATCCATAAACCAAAATATGGTTGCATGATGTGTTATGCATCCTTTGTGGTGGTTTGCATAATGGCTATGCATTCAATTTTTGAGAATTGTGCCTAAAATTAAAGTATCATTTTTCTTGAAACGGAGGGAGTACATCGTTTTATTAGTTGCAACGGAAAATTAGTTGATGCATAAACCAAAATTTTGCTACATAAAGTATTATATATCTTTTATGGTAGTTTGCATAATGGATATACATTTAATTTTCTAAAAGTTTGCCTAAAATGATAAATACCTCCAAATTTTTCGTAAAAACTCTAAATTTGATATTGTTGTTTGTACTTGTTGCGTAGAGTTTTTTATAACCTTTCGAACGAGATAAATTTTGTAAAATTCCAAGGCACGGATTTTTGGATATATTATATTAAAGTTTGCTTTTCAATTATACCCCTGAAAAGATAAGATACAAAAAAAGTTATAGTAATTGGACTAAAAGGGAGGGACATTTTTGGTTTTTTGGCCCTAATCATTCTCAATCTTTTTGTGGTAATTGATCACTTAGATAATTTACAAAAAAGTGATCATATAAAGATCCTCCCTCGCTTTGCTCGGTCGGCCCAACTAGCGTAATAAGAAAGAAACAAGCACAAGCATCTTCATGGAGAGTTGGCAACTCAACTCTCATAATAATGCTGCACCTAAACAAACCACTTTACTAGTCAAACAAAACAAAAACACTTAAACAGGCGACTTAATGGCCTTTCAAGTTTCAAGAAATTGGAAAACAAAAAAGGATCTTGTAGAAAGTATAGAGTAAGAACCACAAAAACTATAAAAAAAACAAAAATCCACTGGGATAACCGAAAATCTCAAGCCAATCCAGATTTAGTTTGGTCACTGTCGGATAATTGACTTATTGTCTCAAGTTGTTCCATGATAATAAACCTGGCGAGATTGGGGTATACCCAAACTAATTGGGGTATACCCAATAAGACAAATCTGGTCATTACGAAGTAAAACCAAGCCACCCCTTAACCTTGTATTTTCTAAATGGCTAATATGCCCTTGTTTAATTAACACTAAAAAAATCTGATTAGCTTAATTATTTGAGTTTAGATTAAAACTTTTGAAAATGAAAATTAAGTAGGTTAAACCTTTAATCCGTCTTATGAGTTCGATTTCGATCAAAAAAATGGGTTTTCGAAAATGTTATAAGTCGGCAAGGTCGACGTTTGAAGAAGGTGTCGGCTATATTTAGCCGACATGGTATACGTTTGAATGAAATGCCGACCACTTTCAGTCGGCATGGTCCTTGGACGAAGAAAACGCCGACCATATTTTGGCCGGAAGGTTTTTGAATGAATAATAAGCGGACTACCTTTGGCCAGCAATCTAACGGTCGGCATGTAAATATTCACTAACATGCCAGCTATAATATAGTCGGCATGCACATAATTTATTACACTACCGGCTTTCCTGTAGCCGGCATGTTAAGGATTTATAACCATGCCGACCTGTACTTATACCAAACAGAAAACAAAATATGGGAAGATGTAATTCACTTCATTCATGCAATTTTGGTTACTACACTGATTGAAACATAAAAACGAATGCACTTAGCATGTGCATCAAGCCTTTGAACCCCTAGGCGACCTAGTGGACGAGTTATAGTCTCGTGAGGGTTTACATAGAGGTCTACCCACAAAACCTATACAAAAACTTCTAAAGCCATCAATCTTCCTCCTTCGAAGACGATACGGCATCCAAGTACTCCGGGTTATCCTCCGGGATTCTTTGTGCCAAGAAGTGATAGCTTGCATCGAACGCGAATGCTTCCCCCTTTTCCTCCAAGTAGCGCGCTTTCACGACTTCATGCTACAAAAACACAAAAACAAACTTACATTTGTTAGTGGTGTTTCATTGGAAGATAAAACAACATGGGTTGCGTAAAAAATAACCACAAAATTACTTACAAATTGTGCAATGGACAAGGTGAAGGGGCGACTGTTAAAAATCCGAGGTTGGAGCGCTAAAAAAGCAAGTATCGCATTTTCATTTACTAGGTGCCTAGCGTGGACTTGTTGAATACTTCTTGCATTAGGATTCCCAAACTCGCCGCAAAATTTGTTGTGTACCCTAGCCCAAAAGGTTGTGGAATCCTCCCTTTTGGAGGATTGTCGTCTAAGTCGATTTTCCGCGTACCATGCTTTGGTGATTGTCAAATCTTCATTTGAATCAAATGATGCCATTGGATTTTGTAGAGAGCTATTGGGTGAGTTAGATGGAGTGTATGATGATATGAGCTTTGGAGAGTATATGGAACTATTTGTATGTTGTTTTGTAGAGAGAAGTAGTGTATTTATAGGATGGTGGCCAAATTTGGCCGTTATAGTGCCCAAGTACAAGTCAATCAATGAAATTGTACTTGCCAAAAATTTGAATTAGCCGGCGAGATTTGTTATCCCCAATATGCCGACTACGTATGGCCGGCAGGGTGGGAAGTTTCTTACCATGCCGACCTTATGAGTTTTAGGCATCAGGAAAACATTTTCTTTTGTGTATCCACCGGCAAGGTGATAGGTGTAGAATACATCGTATTTACTATCTAGAGTTTATGCTTTCTTTGCTATTTTTCGTGTGAATTATGTATCTTATGTTTTCTTTTGAGTTTTATAGGTGCAATGGAGTCACCGAGAACAAAAGGAGAAGAAATCACCCATTTAAAGCGAAAAAGAGCGAAAAGGTCAATTCACATGCGAGTGTTACTTGGAGGCAACAAAGATTATGCAGCGAATGAAGTGAAGAATGAGCTGTCAGTTCCGCACAACCGACAATTGAGCAAGAAAATAATGGGCAGTCAGTTCTTTGAAACTGACAGGCTAAATAACCTTGGTTGACCCTTATCCATTTCACCAAAGTGGCCATATCCACTGTTTTTTTCCTACACAACCCTGAAGTCTAGAGAAGAATTATCTTTTCATTATTTTCTTCCCCTGAAAGTGAGAGGAGGAGGCTACACACATTTAATGTGTCTGAAATTGAATGAAGACGTTGATGTGAATCTGAGAATCAGGGAGAAAACGATATTGAAGAAATGGTTTTAGCTAATTGTTGTTGTGACGAATCATGCCGTTGATTGAAGGGGAGATGAGATGTGGAATTAGGGATCTGAAAATGGAAGAATTTGCAAATTAGAGAAGGAATTCAAGCAGATGTACTTAATGGGTGATTAATAAAGAACAAGGAAGAAATGGGTTTGCTGGTGATTTACAAAGAAGCGGGTGGTGTTGTGTTTGCTGCCAGGGATTTAGTGGATGTTGTCGAGGTGATTAGGTCAAGAGAAATGGGTGACAAAATGAATCTGGTACTGCAGTGGAGGATTCAACAAAGAATAACTGAGTTTGATGTTGGGTTTAAGTTAGATTTCGAATTTGCGGTGATAATTAGATCGAATTTGTGATTGAGAAGTTAGGGTTCTGCTGATTAAAGAAGAACATCGGGTGATGTTGGTTCAAATATGGTATGAAGAATTGAACTGCAGGTGATGGGTTGGTTTGAGATTGATGGGTTCTTGCCTATTTCAAGCTTGCAGGAACCAGAAGAAGGAATTGAAGATCGATGGGTTAATGAAGTTGTCTTAGCTGACTCAAGAAATTTGAGAAGATGCAGAGAGTGGGCTTGGTTCGAATGTGATTATTGCAGCAAGCAAATGAGTTTTGGTAAGGATGAAGTAATGGATGTATGGGATTGATGTAGTGAAGTTGTTGGTAGTTGCAAAGATGGAGTTGAGCTACATGCCATGATGTGCAGCTGCAAAGTAAAATTGCAGAACTACAGATGAAGTGTTGGTGGTTGTCGAGACAAGGAGAGGAGTAAGAGAAGATTAGGCTGCTATTGGAGTTCGTCTGAGATTAAGAGGTGCAGTTATGGTGATCTGTGGTTGAGAAACTACATTCAAGAAGAAGATGCAGGTAATGGCATTGCAGGAAGGGAACCAAGAGTTGCCACAGTTGAACCTTGGAATGTGTTGGTGGGTTGAAGAGAGTTTTTAACAGTAGCAAGTACCAGTTCTCGGCTTGAGTTTGGCTTTTGTTTTTATCCGCGAGGGTCAATGAAGAGGGGTGGAATTGAAGCTGTTGTTGCGATGAACAAAATGGGTTTTGGCCTGACAAGACTCAGCGAGAAAGAACAAGTAGATGGAGCTGGCAGAGTATGTGTTGGTCGGGGTTTCTACTGGGTTCGAGATGATGTACGTCAGCTGGAGTTAGGTTGTGACGTTCTTTAGATGAATTCTTAGGTTCAGATGGTGATGTTTTGAGCTGAGTGCTACAGGCAGAGCTTACTACAAGGGAGCGCTGGTGGTGGAATGAATGGCTTGGCATGAGTGGAAAGATTTGATGGAAGAAATGTGTTGTTGATATTCATGGAATGGCAAGATGGGTATCCTTGAGAAGTTGCAGCTGAAGTTCAGTCTGGTGGTATTGGTCTGAGAAACAGAAAAATGAAGCTCTGATGCTGGAATTGAATTTGCAAGAAGGAAGCAGACTGCAGGTGGAGTTATGGATGAGTTATGTGGTTATGCAGAAGGGTTTGAGCTGATGTAGCTGGAAGCACAATGATTGTGCAACAGAGCTCTGGCCAGTGCAAATGGCTCAGGCCAAGGTCACTCAGCTCAGCTGGGTCTGACTAGCTATCTAACTCGTCTGTCTGACTCAGACCTGACTCAAATGACCCACCTTGACTCGGTTGGTCTGACCGAGTTGAACCGAGCTGACTCATTGACCGGCGACCGGGTGGACTTTGCCGGTCACCTGAGCTATTTTCCGGTGACTCTTCCGGCCAATTTCCGGCCATAATACTAGATTTCCGGCGAACTCTTTTGGGGTATATTTTCTATATGGGTATTTGCACACACATGGGCTTGGTGGACCACATGGGCTTTGGGCTATGAAGACCTAATTTTAGAAGTTGGAGAAAAGCTACAAAAGGAGAAAGTTTCTACAACTTTGGGAGATGATCACATATTATTCTTGGAACTTGGAGAGCCATTTTTGTTTACGCTTCTAGGGTTTGCTTTTGTTCATCTTCTTTTTTTCAATTAATATTTTTATGATGAACTCCATAGCTATGAGTATCTAAACACATATTATTGGTTATGGGATAAAGTTGATTTCTCAATATGTTATATGATTCAATGAATTAGTTTTGTCTCAATATTTTATTGTTTGTGATTCACAATTAATAGTGTTATATGATTTGATTGTTTGTTTGGTTAAGTCCGGAATCAATCCGATTTGTTTTCATCTCTATTGCTAGATTAGGGTTTTCAATACGAAATAGTTGTTTATCCCTGATTCTAAGTAGCATAATTGTGGGTAGTGCTTGTAGTGATATATCCTACTAGTCACAAGTGAATCATAACTTTTGTTAAAACGGATTAGTGCTTTTACACGTTCGGTAGCATTGATTAGTCTTATTCCATAGAACTTATTGCTTTGAGGGAGTTAAACTTAATTGTGCTTTTACACTTTAGGTTGCTTTCTAGGAAGAATTCACATATGCATCTTTTAATGTGGTTGTGATGAAATCAGGGAATCAGCGGGATATCCTTGCGATCAAGGTATCCTAGGACTTTTAGTAAATGAGAGATTAAAATACCAATTCTAATCATTGATGAAAATACATGTTTGTGAATGATACTATCCCATGACCAATATCTTCTCCTTATTGATTATTCCAATTATTTACTTTGCTTTCAATTATTTTTATTGCTTAAATAAAACAACAAAAATCCCCCCTTGGTTACCTTAGAAAATGAAAATCGCATAACAATAATTGCCTCTCTGTGGAAACGAACTCTTCCTTACCTTGTACTTCATTTATATTTAGTGAGTAAGAAAGTGAAATTATTTTTGACGCTTACGGCAGCGATCACAAGGTATTTCGACATTTTCATGTCGGCTATGATATGGTCGGCAGGGTATAAATTTTCTTACCATGCCGATCTTATAACTTTTAGGCATCAGGAGTTCATGCAATTTTCTGTTAAACCGTCGGAACGATATTTGTTCACTATCTTGCCGGCTATTATGTGGTCGGCAAGGAACCAAATTTATGACCATGCCGGCCTTATGATGATTTTAGGCATTAGGAGAAGGCATTTTATGCAACACATGGCCGGAATGTTCTATAACATAATACACTGTCGGATGTATCATAGCCGACAGTGTATTGATCTGATTACCTTGCCGACCCTGGTATGCAAGCATTTTCTACTGTCAGGGCCGGCAGTCTGACACTTCAAAACCTTTCCGACCCTGGTATGGTCGGCATGGTGAATTAAAAAAAACATGACAGGATAAGTATTGAAACTTTAAGTAGCTAAACAAACCATTCATTCAACAACTAGAAATCCAACACTTGTTGTCCAAAATACGAAAACATGTCCCATAATCCTTAAAAAAACATTTTTCCAACCATTAACCTTAACATTTGTCCAACACAACATAAAGAAATGAACTAGAAATGCATTCATTCACCACCACGGCCCCGTTTAGGAACACCACCACTACTACTACCTTCACCACCACGACCACGACCACTACGAGCCCTCTTTTTGTCAGCATTCATCTTGGCATGTGCTTCCCTCCTGGCTTTTTATTCCCGCTTTACTTCAGCCTAAGCTTGCTTGAACATTTCATGGGCATCCTCATTGTCAACATTGTTAATAAAGTCAATGTGCTTGCCTTGCTCTTCAATCGACAACGGCTCTCCTCTTTCTCTCGCGCAGCACAACACGTTCGCAAAGGTCTTCAAATTCTCATTCTATTTTCAATTAAACAACAAACAATTAATAGAATGATTCGATAATATGATCTTAAAATAATAAGAAAAACTCTAAAATACTTACAAAGAACTTAAGACTTGTTGCTGGGTCTTTCGATGCCATCTTCCTCTTACGAGCCAATTCTTCAGCAGTCATCTCCCTAATCACAAAAGGATGAGCCCAACCCAAGTACCACGATATGTATCTCTCACTATCTTCATGACCGGTGGTCACCTCGTCCAAAAGACTCACATCGATGTTACGACCCTGTCTATCTTCCCAATGTTCTTGAGTTGGCGCTGGATCGTAAAAGACGTTAATAGTTTTTTGGGAGGTGGTTGATGTGACTCAATGATATTGTAGTAATAAGGTTCGTTGAGACTTGTGAAAGCAAAAGATTTTAGACTTATGAAAAATAATAAGAAAAATTAAAACAAAATTGATTAAAGATATGAGAAAATAACCAAGACACTGATTCCACTATTACACATGAATGAATAACGGTAAATAACCCAAAACTCTAATTATCTTTTAAATCCCTTGTTTCTTAATTTAAAAATAATCAGACAAATTCTCAAAAATTAATTGTATCCCCTAAGCATAGATTATCTTAATACAAGCATAACCTATCTAATTGAATCACAACTAATGAAAAGAATTTTGCAAACAATTAAAACTCTGCAAAAGCAGTGATTGAGTGAATTATTAATTATAAATTAGAGAAAATAAAATAGTTACCAATTATTCATGCGTAAATAGCTTCCTCATTGCCTTGGTTGTGGGAGAATTAGCCTCTCATCATGTTGGAAACACGCTTAAAACTCATTTTTATTGCTCAAAGGAGGTGTACAAATGATGAAATGGAGAAAATGATGAAAATCGGGTGTTTGCAACGGTTATAATTGTTGCAAACACTGTTACAAAGAAAAAAACTGTTACTGTTGCTTTTAAGACTGTCTTCCGTATTACGACCCACGGCTGTGAGTCGTTGTTACTGTAGCGAAAGCGACGGTTCTATGTGCGTTGAATGTTCTTCGTGTTCTTCACAGCAGCAGCAATGGCAGTTTCTGCAACTCGATATTTTTGGCATTCTGATGCTCTGCCAAACTCTCCCAAAAACTCCCCGTTTAGCTCAAACACGCTCCACAAGTCTTTCAAACACGCTCAAACTCTTTGTAATCCCGTAACATACCCATGCAAACCCGTGCTCCTCTGTTCCCTCCTCACGAGTTATCTAGCCAAATTTAGACGACGAATCGACCCATACCAACCCTGTCAGGCTCTAACAATTCATCCCAATGAAAGTCAGCCATTGAGTCTCCTTCTAACGCGTCCAAAAATCCGACCCGAAATCTTCCAGTTGCGTTTTCTTTTTTTCCCGCCAAAAGCTTATTTTCAAATGGAGAAGATGGGTGCGATGGATAATAGGCTATATATAGCCGTGGGTGCCCCTTAGCAAAAGTGAGGGTCCGTATAGCAATTGTCCTTCGAGAGTCCAAAAAGAACTTTTCGAGCAACTTTTTCCGCATAAGTGTAATTCTCCAATAACACCTAAACAAACATAAAAACACCAAAATTAGTACAAAAATCGAGACTAACAATACGAAACATTGAGGACAAATTAGACACATAAATGCGTCTATCAAATACCCCCAAACTTATTATTTGCTAGTCCTCGAGCAAATTTATTCTAGAAAATAAAAATCATTTGAACCCCTAGGTGGCCCTAGTGGCGGAGTGTTGTCTCCGAAGGGTTTACCAGAGGTGTACCCACAAAAACTTTACCCGGACCCTAGATATCTACGAGTAACCTTGGAAGGCACTAAAGAATCTCCTTGGTTGGCATACTTATTGACTACGGGAGGAAGTACCACGATGCGAAATTCCAATTGATGTACACGAGTTTGCACTCAAGCATACTAAAATTCATATAAAGTGACAGAGCTCTACTTAGATAGTTTCTGGACATCATAAACCGGAGTCAACCAATCACATGGAAAGATTAAGAAGATGGATGTAGAGAAAAATATGGATGATGTTGACTAAGGTGAACCTATCTTAATGGTGAGATACTTTTGTCCGGACTAATATCAACACACTTCGGCATATACAAGGGGACCAGTGATCGATAATCTTAACTCTAGGTCAACTCAGCTGTCATATACAAGGGTACCAGTGATTGACTTTATTGTATTTATTCCGGTTGGTCTAGTGGTCTGGTCCCCTAGCAATGGTAAAAAAAAGAAAAAAAAAGTGATCAGGATTCTTTCGATGTTTCCATCACGAGGATATGGCGAAACTATCATGTTTTCTTTTCTAACACCTGAGCTCTGTGCTTTTATGAATAGACTCTTCTAGACGTTTCCATCTAATCAGATTGGTTCCTCAACTCCTACAACCAACATGTTTCCATCCACTTAGATTGGTTAGTGCCGACCTCGGCAAACAAATTTCTAGGCTATGGAGTTTATTTATTGCAACAAAAAACTAACAAGAAGTTTCTTCCCCACCCCCAAACTTAAATCTAACATTGTCCTCAATGTTTCTAATGAAAAGAGCAATACCAAAAGTAAAGTAACATGAGGAATCAAGAAAGAGAGAAGTCGGAAAGATAGTACCTGGGTGAAGAGAGAAATCAAAAACTAATATACAACATACAATTGCCTCGATGGTCAATCAAGGGTAAACAGGGTCCTCCAGAGGGACCTCCTCAACATCACCTGTAGGGAAGGGCTCTAAAAAGGGTTTCAATCTATGACCGTTAACCTTCGAAGAACTACTACCGTCCGGTGTTTCGATCTCAACAGCTCCATGAGGAAAGACAGTGCGAACAATAAAAGGACCCGTCCACCGAGAACGTAACTTCCTGGGGGGAAAAGATGCAAGCGGGTATCATACGTAAGAACTTTTTGACCTGGAGAAAATGACTTCCGTAAAATATTTCTATCATGCACAAGTTTCATTTTGTTCTTATACTCCTTCGCACTATCGTAAGCATCTATCGAATCTCGTCCAACTCATTGAGTTGGAGTTTCCTATGGGCTCTCGCCTTGTCAAGTGAAAAATTTAGCCGCTTAATAGCCCAATAAGCTCTATGTTCTAACTCAACAGTAAATGACAAGCCTTGCCATAAACAAGCCGATAAGGCGACATTCCAATAGGGGTTTTAAACGCAGATACGGTAAGCCCATAAGGCATCGATAAGCCTAGACGACCGTCTTTACGATTAGGATTAACTGTTTTCTCTAATATACGTTTTATCTCCCTATTAGAAACCTCGACCTGCCCACTAGTCTGTGGATGATATGGGGTGGCTACCTTATGTGTAATACCATATTTCTTCATCAAAAGCCTAAAAGGTCAATTACAAAAGTGCGACCCTCCATCACTAATTATATCTCGCGGTGTACCAAAACGTGTAATGTAACAGACCAGAGAAATCTTGCTTCCAACGGGTCGGGTTACGACCCGCTTGTCCAGCTCCGACTCTCCGATACGCCATTCAAGTAACCTAGGATCTTCAAATTCTTTTGAGAGACTCGGGTGAATTTCGAAACCGCATTATAAGCAAACACAAATAGCATTTATTCTCAATTTATTAGAGACGACCAATGCTAAGATTTCCATGGCGATTGCCACTCCTAACATTTCCGTGGCGGTTACCACTCCTAACATTTCCGTGGCCGGTTGCCACTCTCAATATTTCCGTGGCGAGTTACCACTCCTAACATTCCGTGGCAGTTGCCACTCTCAATATTTCAAAGGGCCGTTGCCCTCCTAACATTTCCGTGGCCGATTGCCACTCTCAATATTCAGTGGGCGTTTGCCACTCCTAACATTTCCGTATTGCCACTCTCAATATTTCCGTGGCAGTTGCCACTCTAACATTTCCGTGGCCGGTTGCCACTCTCAATATTCCGTGGCAGTTGCCACTCTAACATTTCCGTGGCCGATTGCCACTCTCAATATTTCCGTGGCCGGTTACCACTCCTAACATTTCCGTGGCAGTTGCCACTCCTAACAATTTGCGTGGCCGATTGCCACTCTCCATATTTCCGTGGCCAGTTGTCACTCCTAACATTTCCGTGGCCAGTTGCCACTCCTAACAATTTGCGTGGCCAGTTGCCACTCTCCATATTTCCGTGGCCAGTTGCCACTCCTAACATTTCTGTGGCCAGTTGCCACTCCTAACAATTTGCGTGGCCAGTTGCCACTTGTCAAGGTTGCAATCATCTCCGAATAGGTGGTATGAACTGTCAAACAACAACCACCACTTTCAAATGATATGAACAACAGTGTAGATTTGTGCTGAACCGCATAACGGCTGCCTACGTACCCTCTCCGTTGCTCGAAGGGATCAAGCACGACCGTAGTTCGTCATCTTTCGTATTTAGATAGTATGAACTACCACAACAGTAGTAACTGCCTCTTTGTTGATGATATGAAGTACCACAATTAGGTAGCAATCATCTCTTGCAGAGAATATATCGTCATTGCATCTGGATTCCAAGCAGAAACACCTCCAAGATGACAACACCATATCTGTAACAAGTTAACAGCTACAATGCACACTATAAAACGGAGTCATTTTACATTTTCCAAAGAAAATCTCAAAGGGAAACGCGCCGATATGCGTAAATATGACAAAATATCCATGCTAATATTTTAGAAAGATGCCACAGGCCCAAATAAAAATTTCATCGAACTGCCACATGAAATCAAGTAACACTAGAGGGCAATAAATCAAGTATTGTGCCCAAAGCCAATGGTTACGAATATCTTACTGAACAATACAACACCTATAGCTTGAGAACATGTGCACAGAGTAACTAAGCATACATAAATATCATAGAACACATTTCTAAATGCAACTTAACCATTTGTCCTGAACTAGTTTGGCTAGGTCCAGTAGTTCCAGGATGATTCAAATACTTTAGAAACTGCTGCGTAATTATGAAAGAGATCTTTCCTTGTCATCTTAACTATGAAAGAAATGCAAGCTAGGCGAAGATATATCTATCGAACAATTATAATCAACAAGTATCTAGACAGATCTCCTATTTTGACTTGAAACTGACTAATTTTCCATAAATCTCGGTACAAAAGAAAAAGGATACGTCCCAACACCACATTTAAGTACAAAGAAAATGAGAAAGATTAGTCGACATCGATACACAATTTAGTATATCGTACCCAGCCCAAGTTCACATAGTAATTTCGGTCTACAATAATTCTACTAAAATATTTAAATAAGAATATCAAAATCTAACGAGAGACAATGTCTTTATTTTTAAAGGTTAAAATAAAGTTAACCGCCACAGTCGTCTAACCACTTTTGAAACGTTACATTCCACTGAATGCATTAGCATTTCTGCTAAAATAGGTTCTCATACACTAGCAACCGTAGTTATTAGCATTTTGTGCTAGTGTTATAGATCTCACAAATTCCTGGACTTAAGATGTTAGGGCCACCTTTGGACCTTATACTTGGCAAGGCACAGTTTAACTATATAAGGCAAAGATGTATTAGCTTAATCCTAGACATGCATGCTTTGACTATTATCATAAAAATGTAGAGCATCAGCATTTAGCTAAACCAATCAATTTCTACTTGTCCGTGTAGATCAGTGGCAACAACCTTTCCCCTATTTAATAATTTAATTAAAATGAAGACAAAAAAAACCATATATACCAAACTTACCTTGTCACCACCACCAGCATCTTTTCTAGATCATTAACCAAGATTAGTCCAAAAGAAACAACACAAACCAAAGATGATGAGATGATAATTCATTAGTACTCTCTTGTCATGTGACTGCCAGTAACAAAACTTAATTAAGTTCTATTGGAATTTTGTACATAATGAACACCAAACTCACCCACAATACATAGTAATTAAGACACGCAAGAAAATTGATTCACTAAGCTTACCTTTTATGACAGCAACGATCAAGACCCAATTCAATAATTCTTTCAGTACATTTCTCAAACACTTGCTGGCGCGAAATTGTGGCGAGAAGAAAACCTTGGTGTTGTATTGCAAACCCTTTATATGGTTTCCCTCCAACCTGCGCACTCGAATTGGAGATGAACCTAACAGTTCCTTTATTAATCAAAGATAATAGTCAGAAGCAAAACCCCGTCAACCATCTCTCTTGTTCCTCTAGCATATATTTAGTAAGCTAAAAAGTTAGGCCACCACTCACCAAGTCCATCTAGCAATAATGAAAGGGAACTTAACTATGATATGCTTTCATAAACGTTACCGTCACTTAACGCAAAGCCAGACTCATGAAAATTCATAAAACATTCCCCTTAGAGAATCTAATTCCCATTTGACACGGCTCACACCCAACACAGTAGATACATGAGAATGTTGGTTTCTCAAGATACACATACCGACTAGCATTACTGCTAGTGAACGGCTATTCACCGTATTGAACTATCATAAATTAGAAAATTAAGCCTACCTAGTAAGCAACCCTAACAGTAGATGTAATAACTTAAGAGTTTGCAGCATGCCATAAAATCCTTGCACAGCAGTATCACAAGGCAACAAATCTTATACACATCTGCTATCTAAGAAACAAGGAACTATATACAGTCGCAACATAACTAACAAAACCACTAGTACCCCAAATTGGAAAATCGAGTACCAACAAATTTAATAACGTGCAATAATAACATGCTATTAAGTTAGGCTATGCAAACCCATGTAGTTAATTTTCAGGACTTGCAGTTTAATGGGTGATACATAAAGAGAATCCCCAAAATTCATAAGAACCCTAATTCTCAGATTTTTCCCAAATAATGAAATCAAATCTAAATCATTACTAAAACTCCAGCTAACCATTAATTACTTAACCATTCACAAATCAGTCCCAAACACGTAAAGAGATTTACCGGTGAAATAGAGAATGAGAGAATCACTTCAATTCAATATGAATGGGTAAAAATCCACAAACCCATGCTTTCATATCACTGATCTGGACACTCATGAGGTGTAATAGCACAACGAATCGATTGATAGAACTCACGTCGATCAATTGAGTGGAAATCACTTGCCATTAAATTTCTTCACACGAAAAAGATAAATTTCTAACCTTTCATCACATCAACAAGCAGGAACTTCATATGTAACTCCACATTAGCATTAATCCACGAAGCTCACTCATGCAAGAGAAAATTCAATTTTGTTCCACAAGTTTCAGTCGCAGGGAGAAAGGAAGAGAGAAAAAAAGGAAGAAGGAATCTCAGCTCCCCCTTTTCAATTCTCTGGTTTTAGGTTTAAGTCTCACATAAAATTTTCCACCTACCCCAGATGCCCTTTCTCTTTGACATGTGTCGAGCATGCTAAGAATTTTATAATATTTTAAAAGTACCTACTCATCATGCTACTGATACTACTAAGGGATAACCCATTTAGTACAGATAATGGGTTCAGTTAAACCCGAGAAAAGGTTTGGAGTGTCACATGTAAGTATATTATTTTTCAAGAACTCAATCACAACCCTATGGTCATTGGTTTTACACGCAACCGCCTCAATCCACTTAGAGACATAGTCTACAACAACAAGGATGTATAAGTTACCAAAAGAATTAGGAAACGGGCCCATAAAGTCAATACCCCACACATCAAAGACCTCAACGATTAAAATATGGTTCAAGGGCATCATGTTCCTACGGGAAATGGTTCCTAATTTCTGGCAACGTTCACAAGTAACACGATGAATCGTGGGAGTCTTTAAAAACGAAGGCGTAGAATCCACACTTTGCAATATCTTAGCAATGAGTCTTCTTAGCACTAAAGTGACCCCCACAAGCATGATCATGACAAAAGGAAATAATCTTGGGACTGGTCACTCTCATGTATACATCTCCTAATAACGTCCGGACAATACTTAAATAAATAAGGATCATCCCAAAAGAAGTGCTTAACCTCGGCTAAAAACCTAGAACGATCTTGTTCACCCCAATGTTGGGGCATTCGACCGATAACAAGATAATTCACTATATTTGCATACCAAGGTGATTGGGAAACAGAGAACAATTGTTCATCAGGAAAGATGTCCCTTATATGAAGGGAATCATTAGGGGAACTAACAACTAGCCTAGACAAGTGGTCCGCTACTATATTTTACGCACCCTTTTTGTCTCTAATGTCCGGACAAAATTCTTGTAATAAAAGGATCCATCTAATCAATCTAGGTTTGGTATCCTTTTTAGACAAAAGGTATTTCAAAGCAAACATGATCGGTATAGATTACGATCTTAGAACCTAAGAGATAGTGGTCTAAACTTGTCTAAGGCAAACACAATGGCCAACAGTTCCTTCTCTCGTAGTGGTATAGTTCAATTTGGGCATCATTGAGTTTTGCTAGCATAGTAAATCACATGAAGTAATTTGTTTTCTCGCTGACCTAGCACAACACCAATAGCATAATCGAAGCATCGCACATGATCTCAAATGGTAGGTTCGGTTAGGTGCCTGGACTATGGGGGCGGTAGTGAGTAAAGTCTTAAGCTTCTCAAAAGCCTCTAAACAAGCATCATCAAAGACAAACTTAACATCTTTTGCAAGCAAATTGCAAAGAGGTATAGAAATCAAGCTAAAATCCTTAATGAATCGACGATAAAAACCTGCATGCCCTAAGAATGACTTAATATCTTTTACGGTTTTTGGGATCTGTAAAGTCTTAATAAGGTCAACTTTGGCTTTATCTACCTCTATACCCTTAGAAGATACGATATGCCCTAAAATAATTCCTGATCGAACCATGAAATGACATTTCTCCCAATTAAGCACTAGATTCTTTTCCTTACAGCTAGTCAATACTAATGATAAATGATGCAAGCATTCATTGAAAGACGAACCAAACACTGAAAAATCATCCATAAAGACCTCCAAGAACCGCTCTACCATATCTGAAAATATGCTCATCATGCAACGCTGAAAAGTTGCAGGGGCGTTACATAGCCGAAAGGCATGCGTCTATACGCAAAGGTACCAAAGGGACGAGGTAAAAGTGGTTTTCTCCTGGTCTTATGGGGCAATAACGATCTGATTATAGCCAGAGTAGCCATCTAAAAAGCAGTAATGACTATGTCCAGCTAATCTCTCTAGCATCTGGTCGATGAAGGGAAGGGGAAAGTGGTCCTTCCTAGTGACCTTGTTCAATTTCCTATAGTCAATACAAACACGCCAACCCGTGGTCACTTGGGTAGGGATTAACTAATCATTATCATTCTGGACTACAGTAATACCTGATTTCTTGGGAACAACCTGAATGGGGCTGACCCACTTACTGTATGAAATGGGGGTAGATAATGCCTGCATCTAACAGCTTAAGGATCTCGGTTCGAACTACTTCTTTCATATTAGGGTTTAGTCTTCGTTGCATCTCCCTAGAAGGTTTGGTATCTTCCTCTAAATAGATCTGATGCATACAAACAGTAGGACTTATACCCTTAATGTCTGTTATGGTCCACCCTAAAGCTTCCTTGTTGTTTTGAAGGACGGTCACTAGCCTACTTTCCTGATCACTATCAAGTCGGAAGCAACAATCACAGGTAAAGTTTCAGATGGTCCTAGAAACACATACTTCAGGGTATCTGGCAATGGTTTTAGGTCCAACTTAGGAGGCTCTTCTAACGAAGGAACTAGGGTAGACTTAGAAACTGGTAGTGGTTCGAACTTAGGTTTCCATCCATTACTAGTGTCTAACAAAGGGGTTGAATCTAACAAAGCATTCACCTCATTAATCACATCATCATCATCATCAAAATCAATCCCAAAGTGAGCTAGGCATTTCTCTAATGGATCTTCTAACAAAGTGTTTGGTAATGACTCCTCGACTAATGTTCTTATCATGTTTACCTCTTCTATTCTTGAGTCATCTAGTTCAGAGGGTAGCTTACTAATATGGAAGACGTTCAGCTCAATAGTCATATTACCAAAAGACAAATTCATAATACCAGTTCGACAGTTAATGATCGCATTGGATGTAGCTAAAAATGGGCGACCTAAAATTACCTAGGTATCCGGTTCTCTGGGTCGAGGACAAAGTTGGGTATCTAGGATAACAAAATCCAGGATAAATAAACTTGTCGACCTCTATGAGAACATCCTCGATCACACCCCGAGGAATTTTAACGGACCTATCGCCTAATCGAAGAGTCATGCGGGTAGGTTTCATCTCACCAAGTCCTAGCTTAAGGTACACATGATATGGGAGTAAGTTCACACTGGCTCCTAAGTCAAGCAAATCTTTCTCAACACGGTATTTACCTATTGTGCAAGAAATAGTAGGGGACCCTGGGTATTTATACTTAGGAGTAGTGGTATTCTGAATGATAGAACTCACGTGACTAGCTAGGAAGGCTTTCTTTTGAACACTAAGCTTACGCTTTCGTGTACACAAGTCCTTAAGAAACTTGGCATAAGCGGGAATCTGCTTAATCGCATCCAACAATGGGAGGTTGATAGTAACCCGCTTAAAAACCTCCAATATATCATTAAAGTTGGACTCCCTCTTAGTTGGAACTAGCATTTGTGGGAATGGGGCTCTAGGGACACATCCTGGTTCAATATGACCCTCAATGGTCTCATTAGAGACTCTATCGGTCTCCTCATCATTTTAGGCTCGGCGAGGGTGAACTACAAACATGTTCACTATCGGGCATGGTTACCTTGTTGTCTACCAATCTACCACTCCTAAGGGTTTTAATAGCATTCACATGATGGGATGGTCCTTCACCTACTTGATGAACTCCTCTAGGATTGAAATTTGAGTTTGACTAGGAAACTTACCCTTTTCCCTCAAAGACTCATTTATCTGACTAACCTGGGTTTTCAACTCGGAAATAGCCTGAGAGTTAGCATAACCTATACTCTTACTTTCTTCTATCCCTTGCGCAACCATTTGGTTGATCTTTTCAGAGCTTTTGATAAATGAGGCGAGAGTATCCTCTAAACTTGTGATCTTTTTATCCGAAGGGTTCTGAAACTGGGGTTGACCTGAAGGGTTCTTTGCATAACCAAAACCTGGGGGAGGCTGAGAATTACTAGACTGACCTTGATTCTGGCCCTTAGACCAAGAAAAATTAGGATGGTTTCTCCAACCAGGGTTGTAGGTCTCTGAGTATGGGTCAAACTTTTGACGGTTCTCAAACCTAGTATTGTTATAAACAGCATGAGCTTGCTCTTCACTAACTTGACCTTCCCAAAATGAGTTATCGGGCTCTATTCCACAACTAGATACTTGAGAGGTTCTATTAGGTTCACCAAGGGATCTATTTTTAGACCCGACCCATTTCCAAATCTTCTAACCTTCTGGACAAAGCGGCAAACTTAGCATCGACTCAAAGCTTGTATCTACCATATTGGTGCTACTCCTATTAACCAAGAGTCTTTTAGGGGTTTCAACATAAGACTCCCACTATTGGGATTTCTCAGCAACAATTCCTAAGAAGGTAAAGGCATCCTCAGCACTTTTATTAGTAAACACACCAGCACACATAGACTCGACAATGGCTTTGGTCGAATAGTCTAAACCATCATAAATAATCCCTATAAGTTTCATCTTATCAAATCCATGGTGAGGACACTGAGATAGGAGATCATTGAATCTCTCTAAAAACCTATAAAGTGACTCTCCCTCTTGTTGCACACTAGCACTAATTTTACGCCTAGCAAATTGCAGGTTTTATGCTTAGGGTAGAATTTCATATATAAAGCAAAGCAATAAGTTTCCTGCCCTGTTTCAATGGATCCAGATGGTAGGTTGTTTAGCCAGGTCTTGGCTTTATCTTTTAAGGAAAAGGGAACATCTTAAGTTTCAAAACTTCATCAGTAAGGTCTTTTATTCTAACTGTCCCACAAATTTCCTCAAAGTCCCTAATATGAAAATAAGGGTTCTCATCATTTTTTCTTAAGAATATAGGGATCATCTGAAGGATACTAGCCTTTATCTCGAAGTTAGCCGTATTGGCTGGCAATTTAATACATGAAGCTCGGTTAGTCCCAGTTGGGAACATGTAATCTTTCAAAGTTGCCATCGTTGGCACAAGCCCCGAAGTACTAGGGGTACTTTACTCACTAAGAGACAGATTCTCAAACTCGAAGTTTCCAAAAACGGGGCTCTCAAAGAAGAGTCTTCGAGTTCCCGCCTTCACAAGAAGAACTACTAGGTTTGTCACTAATCAAACAACCTAGAGTGTTTCTTTTCCAAGCCCGTTCTTTAATGACCTCGGGCATACACTAGAAAAACAAAAGAAAAATAAAAATCCTAAAAGGAAGGGAAGTTCTATGCAAACACAAACAAGGCTGACTCCACCACAACAAACCTAATGATATCTAGCAAACAAAAAGCATGATGGCTCCACTTAGATTGTTAGCTTCTAATCCTTCGAAAGGGAATTCGTTACAATTTAAGCAAACCCCTCTGGATCAATCCGAGTCAAAGTAAGTTGAATCAAGGCGAGGGAAGCTCAGTGGAGCTTTGATACCCAAGGCCTCACCGTTATTGCAAGGCGGCGCAGTTACGCATTCAACTTCACAGAAACCATCATGAACTTCGAAGTATGCTAAAAGAGTAACCAATATTTTTCGAGCGACTTTCCTACTAAGATCGTTACCCTATCGGTCTCATTCTATTCTAAATTTTAAAGCTTAGGTTCGCGTTAAGTATCGTTTTCCTAAGGCGGGCAAGAAGAGAACGGTGATGAAATCCGAACCCTTATCTTATATGGCCAGTCCTTGCCCTTTACTTGGAAATTAAAACAGCCGTTTTCAAGTCCTCAGCATATATTCACACGAAGGAAGACAGTAACTCGTTGGCAGGGGATTCGCGAGTGTTTCGACAAACTTGCCTCCCGTACCAGACGGGGGATGAACCGTTGTAGTCGACTCGGGCCACGACTCCTATGTCATGTACGAACCCGAGGGGCCGAGGTGATATCGTAATCACCGTCCTTCTCTGCAAATAGTTTGATATTTAATACTACCCTTCCGTAGGGTTTAAAAATAAAAGAATGTCCAAATGTCCAAATGTCCAAGTCCAAAAAGTAAAAGTGCAAAAGAAAAGGAAAGTCTTAAAAAAAAAATCTCTCTCTTTTTTTTTTATCTCTTTTTATAAAATATAAAAAATCTTCTTCTTTCGCTCCTTTCGCTTTGTCTTTAACTCCAAATCTTTAAGTATCCACCAAAAGCTTTGGCAAATTTTTCTTTCGCTCCAAATCCCAAAATCTGAAAGGAAAAGACAAAAACCCAAAAACGTAAAGAAGAACAAATAAATAAAAACCTAAAAGAAAATCTAAAAACTCTAGCCTAAAGACAAGCCCGCGTCGGCGGCGCCAAAAATTGATGTGACTCAATGATGTTGTAGTAATAAGGTTCGTTGAGACTTGTGAAAGCAAAAGATTTTAGACTTATGAAAAATAATAAAGAAAAATTAACACAAAATTGATTAAAGATATGAGAAAATAACCAAGACATTGATTCCACTATTACACACGAATGAATAACGGTAAATAACCCAAAACTCTAATTATCTTTTAAATCCCTTGTTTCTTAATTCACAAATAATCAGACAAATTCTCAAAAATTAATTGTATCCCCTAAGCATAGATTATCTTAATACAAGCATAACCTATCTAATTGAATCACAACTAATGAAAAGAATTTTGAAAACAATTAAAACTCTGCAAAAGCAGTGATTGAGTGAATTATTAATTATAAATTAGAGAAAATAAAATAGTTACCAATTATTCATGCGTTAATAGCTTCCTCATTGCCTTGGTTGTGGGAGAATTAGCCTCTCATCATGTTGGAAACACGCTCAAAACTCATTTTTATTGCTCAAAGGAGGTGTACAAATGATGAAATGGAGAAAATGATGAAAATCGGGTGTTTGCAACGGTTATAATTGTTGCAAACAACATTTATAAAAAAAAAAGCTATATCTTGTTGCTTTTAAGACTGTCTTCCGTATTACGACCCACGGCTGTGAGTCGTTGTTACTGTAGCGAAAGCGACGGTTCTATGTGCGTTGAATGTTCTTCGTGTTCTTCACAGCAGCAGCAATGGCAGTTTCTGCAACTCGATTTTTTTGGCTTTCTGATGCTCTGCCAAACTCTCCCAAAAACTTCCTGTTTAGCTCAAACACGCTCCACAAGTCTTTCAAACACGCTCAAACTCTTTGTAATCCCGTAACATACCCATGCAAACCCGTGCTCCTCTGTTCCCTCCTCGCGAGTTATCTAGCCAAATTTAGACGAAGAATCGACCCATACCAACCCTGTTAGGCTCTAACAAGTCATCCCAATGAAAATCAGCCATTGAATCTCCTTCTAACGCGTCCAAAAATCCGACCCAAAATGCGATTGCATTTTCTTTTTTCCCGCCAAAAGCTTATTTTCAAATGGAGAAGATGGGTGCGATGGATAATAGGCTATATATAGCCGTGGGTGCCCCTTAGCAAAAGTGAGGGTCCGTATAGCAATTGTCCTTCGGGAGTCCAAAAAGCACTTTTCGAGCAACTTTTTCCGCATAAGTGTAATTCTCCAATAACACCTAAACAAACATAAAAACACCAAAATTAGTACAAAAATCGAGACTAACAATACGAAACATTGAGGAAAAATTAGACACATAAATGCGTCTATCAGTGGTGCAGTCATCCCGGTTCACAGTAAAGAACGGCTTATCTTCATCGAAATGAGGTTCTTCTTGCACGTAACCCAATTGTCGCATTACCCGATGTGGATCGTACATTGAATATCCTTCGATGCACAACAACAAGGGTCCATAGTATAATGCAACTTCATCTCTCCTTTGGATTAAACCTTGATTTCTAGCATCCCGATACAGATCAAATATCACCTCCTCCGAAGTCAATTTGTCGATGGCCATTCGCATTTTGATAAGATTTTGCGGAATTTCCTTATCCCGAGTACCCTTAAAACTGTACCTTTGCGCTCTTGGCTTATCAACATCGACATTCGCATCCACTTTGACGTAGGAGTTGGCTTTCACCAAAGAAGGGAAGTACTCATGTATCCAAACCTATGAAAAAAAAAAAGTTAAGTAAGAATCTTATCTTACGAGAATTTGGAAAATATAAATGATTTAGACAATAGAATTACTTGGAAGAGACATATGTTTCCGTTAACTTGCGAAGTGAGTGCCCTTGAAGCCTTTGTCAACTCATTCTTCAAGAAGGAGACCACCTCAGTACCCCAAGAATACTCACGCATCTTATCTAAGGGATCCAATAGTTGCAAATAACTGGCGTCGACCAAGCTTCCAGAACTGTCGGGGAAGATATATCTTCCCAGGACGTATAGCAAATAACCTAACGCGGTATCATTAATTCTCACCGGGTTCACCCTTACTTCCTCATCAAAGATTTTCTTGGTGTCACATAATGTGTCCCTCAACTTTTTCAGATTAAACTTCTTGGTTTGACGACCATCCTTCATCACAAGCATAGACTCCGTCGTAACCTGATTCCAACCACAATTTCTGGCACGATTTGTAAATATCCGCGAAAGAAACCTTATTATCGAAGCCCTCACTGACTGCTTTTCCCTCGACCTCGAGGCCTAGAATTTGATGAGCATCATCGGGAGTTATGTACATCTCACCGAATGTGAATAACATTGTATCAATCTCTCCGTATAACCTCTCACAGAATGCAGATATGGTAACTCTATCATGCTCAATATTCGAACTCTCCACCGCAGGCCACAACCCGGAGTTCTTGACAATCACTTTCACCTCCTCACATTCATCCTCAAGATCCCAAGTCTTAGTCACTGAACATGAAGCTTGGCGCCTCATGAGACGGACGACATTCTTGTGATCCTAAATACCAAAAATAAAATAAAAAGAAATATAAACACTTGACGCAAATTTAAGATAGTTACACACTTAAATAAAAAACAAAGACGGATTTAGATTACTTACGATAATATTATGGATCATACATTCCCATGAGTCCTTGTATCCAAAAAGAACATTGCCACCATCTTTTGGCGTCCCCCTTGGGTTCTCATCTTTTTTCAGTGTAACCATCAAGTGAGAGGGAGGCATGTGGGAATCAGCTGCTTTAGTGATCATCCTCTTCTTGTTTCCGGTTTCAGTTGAAGTTGAAGCTTCGACTTGTTGAACATTAGCTTGAGTTTTTTCTCCATATCCTTCTTCTTCTTCTTCTTCTTCCTCCACTGCCTCTTCAACAATTTCATCTTCTCTACCCCTACCTTTATCTCCATTACCATCATCATCATCATCATTACCTCCTCCAACATTAGGCATGTCTTGATCACCATCATCATCATCATTGTTCCCTCCTCCAGCAGCCGGAGTTCTTTCATCAACATCATAATCATCACCTCTTCTACCAGATGGAATTGATTGTTCTTCATCTGGAGTCTCGTTTGAATCACTGGGTTCCGATGGTGGTTCATAATCATCATTCGGTACACGTATCTTGAGCGTTCCCGGCATAACATATGCCCCTCGATGTGTTGAAGTCAAGGGTTTATCACCAACACGAGGAGGTCTTGAAGGAGGACTAAGAGCTTTCATAGCTTTCTTCTTTGCCTTTTACAACCTGAACAAGAACGATTAAGAAAAAAAAAAATTAAAGCTCGGCAGGTTCGACATATATAAAAAATCCGGCGGATAAATGGTCGGAAGATTAGATATCTAAATACATGCCGGTTAAACATAAACCGGCAAGGTGTGATTCACATAACCTGACGGCGTATAACAAATATGAACACATTACTTAATCGGATTTTTGGAAAACCAATTCACAAGTTCCTTTACCCATACATTGCCGGCTAACAAATAGCCGGCATGGTTTTTTCCAAATACCATACAGGTTTTAAAATTCAAAGCATCATGAGACACAAATCTTGAAATATAGCCAGCAAGGAAAATTTTTATAACCATCCCGGCCAAAAAACAAAACTATCGCCGGCAAGGTCTGAGGTTGAATAACCTGCCGGCCCTGCAAGTAACAGTTACATGTATTTAACAGCCGGCAAGATCTTCAACCTAATATCTTGCCGACCAAACCCTAACTATGAAAACCCGGCAGGGTCGATAACTAAAAACCTTGTCGGCAGAAATAACTGAAAATCAAAGAATCGATTTTTCTAACCTAATTTGACATGCAAACATGAAATTGAAGTACTTGAGTGAGTTTAAGTAGGCCCTTACTTTCTTAATCGCACCATTTCTTCGTTTTGAACGAGTTCAATTTCTTCTTCAAAGAATTTTTTTCTTCACTTTATGTTGAACTAGTTTTGCAATTCCAGGGTTGTATTGATTGGGTTTTCGATTGGCGTCTTTCATACGAGTTCCCTTACGCCGTGGTGGATCCATTGATGAAGATTAATCGGAGTTTTCGAATCGACGATGTCAATGAATTAATCGACGAGTTTTAATGGTGGTGGGGGTGATGGAGCCGGTATGGTTGTGGAGGAGAAGAAAAAGAAGAAGAGAAGAAGAAAATAAAATGAAAAGATTAAAACTGATTTAGGGTAATCGGTTTTAAAGGGTGAGGGTAGTTTTGTAACTTACCCATTAGGAGTCCCCCTAAAACCCATAAAAAGAGTCCCTTTAAAATTTGGTATACCCCAATCAAGCCAGGATAATAAAGCTACACCAAAAATGCATGTAAGATTTTGTAATCTTCCTATTGATATTCACGAAGTAAGTCTGCAAATATGTTCTTGATCCCCAACCATTCATTTCTTCGAAGTAAATTATTGCATTAGATGTCCACAAGCTTAAGAGTTAAGTGGTGTTTTGATATTCCTTGAAAGGTAATTTTTTCCATTATTGAGTCGAAAAGTCACAGACTAGATTGGAAACCAAACTTTAAGAAGCAAAAACATATATTTGGTGGTCAATTCTGTTCCAGAAAATTATTTTTTCCAATTGATGTGTAGAGGATCTTTTCTTTAAAGGTCAAGAAAATTATTGAAAAAAGGCACTAAAGAGGGTTACCTTAACCCAATGATTACTGCCGAACAAAAAGAGAACCAAAAGGGGATTCAGCTACCCAATTAAAAAGAACACGAAAATTACGAAGCCCGGTATCCCATAAATAAATTACATATTTGTCATCAGTCCTAACATCCTTGTGTTCAAAAGTGACACCCTTCAACAAAACAATCTTATATTCTTCGGAATTTCCAACATTCATGGAACAAGTGCGAGCTCGATTAATCATCTTCCTCAGAAAAACTACAAACACTAGCACCTTGAACAAAATAATCATATTTCTCTGAATTTTCCAACATTCGTAGAACAAATGAGAGAATGATTCATTACATTCCCCACAAAAATGACAAACACTAGAGACATCCACACCTCTTCTTAAAAGTTTAGCCGCCGTCATTACCATATCATGAAAAAGAATCCAAATAAATAAATTGATTTTGGGAGAGTACTCACGACTCCCAATAATATTGGTTGGATAATTCGGCTCATCTTAATCCCCTTCTTCTCCAATTTCACCCTTAACCGTATATTGATTATATCACTTCCAACACATATTCGGGTAACAACACCTTCTTGAATGGAGATAGAAGAAAGAAGGTTTGATATAGATAAGACGATTTCACTTGAGATAATTTGTGAGTATATATCTTTTTCTAAACATAAATTTCTATCTTACATCACATTCCCTAACTTCATACATATTAGGCACCACACTTTGGTTTTTGAAGCTCCAACTGCCAAAGGAAATATATCACACAATTTTCCATCACCAAGCCAATCATTTTTCCAAAATATAGTTTCGTTTCCACCGCTAATTTTGAATCTTATATTTCATTGAAATCTTCAAGCTCATTGTAAATATTAAACCACAAACTACCACCTTTTGATCCTTTGGAGTTGAGAGCTTCCCAACCGATAGGCATTTCACCAAATTTCTCAATTATAATCTCCCTCCACAAAGCATATATCTCTAAAACAAATTGCCACCAAATTTTTTATAGCAAAGATGAATTCACTTGCTTAGTCATTATAATACCTAGACCACCTTTCTTTATTGCATTAACATGAACCAAAGACTTTACTAATGTTAAATTTTTTATAATCCAAGCTTTCCATATAACACCAAAACCCATTTGAATAAGACTTCATTTAGAAAATTCCAATTTACATTATTAAAAGCCTTTTTAAAATCATGCCTGCAAACCAACCGCGATAATCTTTGACGAAGTCCAAAATCCACACATTCATTCACTACAACACTCCATCAAGAATTCATTCTCCTCTAATAAAACTAAATCGAGAGGTGAGATTATGGAGGGAAGATATACCTTTAAGCACTCATCCAATACCTTTGAGATGATTTTGTACACACTCCCAAGAAGACTAATAGCCGAAAATCCTTAACTTCTTCTACACCGGCTTTCTTAGGGACAAGTGCAATGAAATTATTTTTCAACGACATATCAAGAAATGCTTCATCAAATCTTCTTTAAAAAAATCCCCAACCAACAATAAAAAACTTCTTAGGAAAGCCATCCGGACCTGGAGCACGATCAACTCCGAAATCCTTAATTGCATTCTAGACCTCCTCTTCACTGAAAGGCCTCTTCAACCAAACACTTGCATTCTTATCAATATTCCTTAGGCACATATTCTTGATTCTTGTACGATTATTAAAATATTTCTTATCCGCTAGCTCGAAGTGATTTGCAATCCCAGTCTTTATCTCTCCATTGTTCCCGGTTGATCTACCATTAATGCGAAGGTTGTTGATGTTGTCCAAAACTCTATGACCCTTCAAAACTCTATGAAAATATTTGTGTTTGTATCGCCATCTCTAAAGTATCTAATTCTAGACTTTTGTCTCATCAATACGCTTTGGCGACGATGAGCCACATCAAAATCCACTTTAGTCGTCACAAACATGTATTCTCAACTTCGTTTAGACCTTACCATCATCTAGATCTTATACTTCTTTCAAATTTGGGTGTGAAAAGGATTTTAAATGCATCTTGACTACTCTGACAGATACCGATGTGACAAAACCAACATATACCACGAAAAAAAATTCTAACTTGTTACGAATAAAAGCCGATAATAAGTTATATCATGCGGCAAAATGCTAAGAAATATTCTTTTTATTTCTCCAATCCAAAAAATTGGATTTGAGCATAGTAAATCAAACAAAATGATCTCTCATATGGAAATTTCCATTTTTCTTCTGTAAGTAACAATAAATCGGACTGTTAGCGGTGAAAAGCGTACTTTACCGGTTTATAGTTTACACAATCAATTCGATATCACGTCTTAGAAATTATTTTACTGAATTCTTAAAAATTATTTTCCAGTATTAAAAGAATCAGCCATGCACCACCAATCACATGATATATTCGCATCCTGTCTTCCCTCTCGTAAAGGTTTGAGCCCCACCTCCGTGAGAGGTGGGACAGCCCTGTCAATGTATCATTTCGAAAATCAACTCTTAAATTCCTGTTGATAACATTAATAGATATTGATGATGATTATAGACCACAAAAAACAACATTCGTAATGGGTGTACCAGTTTACTGGGGTTCATATAAGAAAAATTAAAAATGGCTTTGTCTTATATATAATTCGGTACCCTCTCCATTGAACCCCATTAACAGTCATGATAAAAAAGAATTTGACTTTTGCGAATGAGAGCCGATTACAAATTGTATCACGTTGCAACATATATTCTTCGCCATTCCGAAATTTTGGATCAAACCATCGTACATCAAACAAAAAGATCTCTTAGTGGAAATTCTTGTGAAAGTAACTAAATTAAGTTAACAAAACGTTCTCCCATGAGGATTTTTTTTTAAGCATGTATTTTATTAAAGGAGGATTAGGTTACAATTTGATGAGGGTATGTGGTACCCACGAAGTCATGATAAATAATTTGACTGATAAAATCGGGGATTGCCTGGTCCCAAATTTTGGTCGACAAATTTCCCATTTGACTTCCATCTGCCACATGATTGGCCATACTATTTGATGCTTAATTTCCTTCTTTGTAGTTGTGTCGGATAGTAGCCTGCGGAATCTGTTGCATCCTATTCTTTATTTCTTCAATCATCCCTGATATGTGGCAAATGGGGTGGAGTAGGGGATGTGATAAAGCTCAAAAGTTTTTCCGAGTCCATCCCGAAGAGAACTTTTGGTCACTTCCTTTGTGTTGTTGTTCTCGATGCCAGAAGTAGAGCCCAAGTTTCTGTAGTTAAGGCTGTCGTAATTCCCAAAGGTTGAGCTAAAGCCATTATCGTTCGTGCGTCGGAGTCTCTGCAAATGAAACATGCACCCGCAAAACCCGGATGACCACTGGTCTCCCCATCCGTGTTAATCTTAACCCATTTCATGTTTGGGGTGGACCATCCTACCGAGATTGTTGAGATCCTTTTGGTGCTTCTTGAGTGGTTAAGTGTCGGTGAATCTTCTGGTAGGACTGGAGGTAAACATTGTAACACTGCAGAATATTGTTGTTGTTGTTTTTGTGCCCACGCAAAGATTTTTGTCGATATTATTTGCTTTTGGAGGTATATTAGTTCATTCCTATCTAACCATAAGGTCCAAAATAGAAAACAGAAGGTAGAGATGACATATATTGGTGCTGGTTATTGTAGGATTTGAGAGATGGTTGCCTGAGGTGTTAAAGCAAATGTGGTGGTATTGTTGGAATTTGGTGTGGTTGAGGATTGATTGAGTAAAGTGTTCCAAGTTGTAGTTGCCGTTGGACACTGAATTAGTAGGTGATTCGTTGATTTTGTATCAGCATTGCATCTGGGGCAAATGATAGAGTTGGTTAAATGGATGTGATGAAGGACAGAGAAGGTTGGTATACCTTCATTGATTGCTTTAAATTTTCACAAGAAAAACTGAATTTTTGGTGGACACGGTAAGGTCCACAGAAATTTGGTTGGTGGGAGGGGGTATGATTAAGTTGACTATGAGCTAGACATTTGTATCCCGATGAAGAAATGTATTTTCCATATTTTGAATGTGACCAGATAATTTTGTCCCGCGGGCTATCTTGGGGGAGGTGGATGTTTATGATATTTTTGGCTACAAGATTGGTAAGCGTGTTCAATTTTTCTTGGTTCCAGTTATGATAGATCGGATCAATGAGATCAGACACCTTTGAGACCGGGTAACATTGAGTTGGATCTAGGTTTGGTGAATGTGGAATCCAGTTTACTTCTATTGGTATTGATAACCCATTTCCAATACGATGAAATATCAATTGTTGCGCGGTAGGGACAGTTGATGCTAATTGTCTCCATTAGGCGCTGGAGGAAGATGATACGGTATCAATGCCTTGTAGTATTGGTTGTTGATCGAGATATTTTTCATTGAAAAGACTTTTACAGATGGAGTTAGGTTGTTCGTGAAAACTCCAAATTGTTTTCATGAGAAGAGCCTTGTTATGATCACTGCTTTTTTTTTATACCTAATCCTCCTTCAGATATTGTTTTTGTTACTTTGTCCCAACCAATAGGGTGAAGCTTTTTACTTGACGAATCTTGTCCCTAAAAGAAATTTCTGGTGATACGATCAACTTGTTTGTGGACATTGACGGGTAGGTTTTGTGTTTGCATAAGGTGGTTTGAGGTGAGGATTAGGGAGCTTTTAATGAGTACGAGTCTTCCAGCTTGGTTTAGGCATTTTTGTCATCCATCCTTTAGCTTTACGAGCTAATCTTTGTAGGAGTGGCGCAAAGGTGTGATTACATGCTCTTCCTTGTTAGAATTGGGCTCCTAGATATATTGTAGGTTTTGATATTGCCAACTGTAAAGACCCTCAAGCTCGTCAACTCTATTTGACTGGTCTAGCGATGATCAAGAGACGATTTAGCCGCTAATGACTTGATTAGTTAACATAAATTTTAATGAATAGAAATTAATATAACATCGATCTAGTTACGAAAATAATATCGCTAGATAGGTATCGAAAAGTTACATGGAATGGATTACTCGAACGTGTCATTCAGATTCCGGATAAAGAAGATATCATTGGTTTTGTATGAAGGGCAAAATAGTTATTTTGCAGTTAACTAACTTGGCAGCCCTTATCTTTTGGTCGGGTGCCCTTAGCATCTTTGGTCGGCCTTATCCCCAATCTAACTGGGAGGATAAACTCATTCTCTTTTCTTCCTTCTCCTTATTTATGCTTCTATTTATTCTTCTTCTCCTTTCTTCTCCTTCCCTGTTTCTCATTTTCTTCTCTCTGTCGTTTTTCTTATCGAAGAAGTGAGTGTGTCTTGATGTGAGTGATTTGTAGAAGTTGTTAACTTGATGAATCAAAGGGGTAAGTGATGAACTATGGTTGTTTAAACCGGGAGAAGAGAATTGATGTTACTGTAAGTTAAATGTTATTTCTACTGGGCACCCCTTTTAGGGATGATGTGCTCACCCATTCCCACTTTCAGTTTCAGAGACAGATCAGAGTTGTGCAGCGAAAGCTTCAAGGGTTGAGTTCGTTAGTAGGTTAACTTCTGCTCTGTTTATTATGTTGTATATTCTTGTAAACTAAATGACTATTGTTTATGTATCATTTGAGAGGAGTTTTTGTGTATATATTTCAGAGTGGGGCTAGTTTTGGGGTTAAGTTTTGTAGCAAATTTTCTTAATTGAATATTAAGTAAATGATTTTGAATATTAGTGTCTCTTTATTTAGTTAATCTCTTGGATTAGTCAGCTACTAGCTTTGGGGGCGCTACACCAACATATCGAAGAATTACCGAAGATTACTAACCTTGATAGGATCCAATCTCGGGTGATGAATGATTACTGATTTGGAAGTATTGATTACTTGTCCTGCCGAAATGCCATAGGAGTGCAATAGGTTCTTGAGAAGAAGATTACTCGGAGTAGAAGCTTTAAATGTTATTAGCAAGTCATCAACATACATTAAATGAACAATGGGTGGTGCCTTTTTTGATTTGCTAAGACCCTTAACCAACTTTTGAGATTGAAGGTTTCCCAAATTCGTAGACAAGATCTCCGCACATATTATAAAGATGTATGAAGATAGCAGGTCACCTTGTCTAATACCTCTAGTTGGGATGATATATCCATGTGGTGTACTATTTATGTTGATTGAGTAGGTAACAGTTGTGACACATAACATAATGTAATCTATAAAAATTATTGGAAATTACAGCTTGGTGAAAGCGGTTTTGATGAATCCCCAACCTAAACTGTCATAGGCTTTTTGGATATCCAGTTTGAGCTCTATTTTTGAGTCCTTGGTGAGGCTTGAGGTTTTTATGTGGTGGAACAACTCTCCAGCGATTTCTATGTTATCATGAATTGATCTTTGCGGCATGAATGCACTTTGATAAGGTCTTATTAGAAAAGGGAGTAAGGGTCTAATTTGGTTAACTAGGATTTTTGCAATGATTTCGTAAGTGACATTGCATAGCCATATGGGTCTGAATTGAGAAGGCTTTGTTGGGTAGTCCACTTTAGGTATTAGCGACAAGTTTGTGTGATTCATGAGTGGATGAATATTAAGATCCTTGAAAAACTTTGAACCATAACAATCAATTGGGGATGAGTTGTTTCCCAAAAAACTTTGAAAAACTTACTGGTGTAACCATATGGACCAGGAGAACTCTCGGAGTTTATGGAGAATAGAGCTTGTTTGATTTCTGTTGCAGTTACTTCCTTAGTAAGAACGTCCAGTTTTCTGGCAGATAGTCTGGGATTGATATCTATGAAAAGATCCTCATCTATGACTGTAGGTTGAGCTGTATATTGTTCAGAGTAATGGTTAAGTATGAGCTGAACCACATCTTCCTTCTTATTAACCCAATTATTTTGTGGGTCTTGAAGCTGTTGTATATTGTTGCAAACCCGATGGATGGTTGCCTTAGTGTGGAAGAAGGTTTTGTTAAAATCCCCAGATTGTAAACATTGAATTCTTGATATTTGTTTCCATTATGTTGCACGACATTGTAACAGCTCTGTGTGATCCCTTCTTATTTGCTTTTCCTGATCAAGTCAGAATTCCAGTTATTTGCCTGATTGGGTGGCACATTGATGTTAAGCCATTTTAATCTTGGTCGTCTATTTTTTGATCATAGTTGGAAGATGCTCAAAAGTTTCCTTATTCCATTCCAGGAGAGTTTCTCCGGTGGTTATGAGTTTTAGTTGAAGATCTAGGTAGGTTCTATATCTTGTTGTTGTATCCAAGCTGAATCAATCACTTGTTTGAGTTGCGGGTGTGAGAACCATAAATGTTCAAACTTGTAATTTTTTTGTTCCCTTCCAATCTATTACTTTTCCCTGTAATAAGATTGGGGCGTGATCAGATGCTATTCTCGGAAGGTGAGTAATTGCTGCATGTGGATTTGCGGTACGCCAATGTTGGGTTGCCAGTGCTCTATCTAGTCTCTATAAAATTTTGCCTTGCCCCACTTGATTGTTCGTCCATGTATACGGGTTGCCTCGGAATCTCGAATCCATAAATCCCATCTGGTCCATCATTGTGAGGAGAAGTAGAGAATGAGTATAAGTTACTTGTCTTCCTCTCTTTTTCTCCGATTGACCCGAAACGTCATTGAAACCTCCTAATAAAAGCCATGGCATAACTGGATTGATGTTGTTGAACATTAATGGAAAGTCTTTCTAGAAGATTTTCCTTATATCCGGATACGGTGGACCATATATAGGAAAATGTTTGTGAAAAGTCATGTTGCAATAAATTAAGGTAGGAATTTGAACAGGTGAATAAAGCATAATGTCAATGTGATCATATTTGAGGTAGCTTAAAGTTGAAAATAATTCATGTGTACAACTTTGGAATTATATAAGCTGGAGTTTGGCAAATAATTTCTACTTAAATATATCAAATTTGATCCAACATTTTGTCTTAGCTAGAATATACTCATTTGTACATACGTATATGATAGGTGTAGAATACACCGTATTTACTATCTAGAGTTTATGCTTTCTTTGCTATTTTTCGTGTGAATTATGTATCTTATGTGTGAGTTTGAGTGTATTAGGTGTTTTGGAGTCATTGGAGCAAAAAGAAGTGGAACTCGCTCAAATACGGAATTTCTTTGTATCACTTTGAAGAGGACGAAAAGAAGAAGGGAAAGGCGAAAGAACGAGGTTATTCCGATCTCGTATGAGGAAGTTAGAAGCCTCTGAAGCAAGTTAAAGTTGTCGCAAAAGTGAGACAGCACAGGACTGTTAAAGACAGACAACACAATTACTCAGAGAGCCCGCTTGAGCAGAATGAACCTGTCGGTCTCGGTAGACTGACAGTGAATGAGGATTGTTAAGTGTAGACTACAACTCGTTAAGGGGCACCCACTCCTTTATAACCAAAAGCTAGGTCGAATGTTACACCCATTTCATCTTTGTTCAAAACCACAAACCAAAAGCTGCAACCAAAAGTTCAGGCCGGAAAGCTCAGGTCTGGTTGAGTATTTTTAAGAGAGGATCGAGTTCGTCAAGGAAACAGTCATTGGGTTTAGTTTGTATTGAGTAATGAATGGGAGAAATACAGATGCAAGAGCTGTAAAAATGGGTTTTGAAGTTCGAATGGTTGTTCGTGGAAGTATCTGGCAATGACTGAGATAAGCTCAAGTCCTGGAAGAAATGGTTGAATGGGTTTGTGTCACAATTGTGTAATCGCAGGGAAGGAGGTATAGAATGGCTTGGAGATCAACCTCAGTGTTGTATCTCCATCATTAGCAAAACGCAGACAAGGCATTTGTGAAAAATGCCTGAATGACTAGAAGATATAAAACTTGCAACTGTGATGGCTGGGTTGATGCTGGTTTGAAGTAAGAGACAAATGGGTCTGTGAGCGAGAACAGAGCTGTTGCTAATGGAGCCAGTGGCAAGTGATCTGATTGATGTTGATATTCATGGGTTCATATTAAGAGATGGGGCTTTGCTAAGAACAACAAGAAGCAACAGGGTGGACTTGTTGGTGATTGAAACAGTCGGGAGATGAGCTAAGAAGCTAAAGGCATTGGTGGTATTGGCAAGTTCTGGTTGAATCAGAGTTCAATGACAGAAATGGAGATAGACTGTGAATGACTGAATTGGTGATGTTGAGTAGGTTGGGTTGCAGCGTATGAACTGAGCTGAGATTTGAGTTGCTGATGAACTGAAATTGGAGGTTTGTGTTGCACCACCATGGCTGTGATTAAGAATGGAATAGGCAACATGGCTCAATCCTTTACAGCACCTCTGCAACTATGGCAGCTACTTTGTATAGGGAGATGGATGAAGTATTGAGCTCGAGGGACAGTGGCTATGAACTGTTGGCATGACAAGTTGGAAAGAGGCTGATGTTGTTGTCGGTTTGCAAGTAACTGTTGCGAGTTAACTGATACTGGTGGTAACTGAAGTGATGTTGGTTTATGAGAAGCAAGTCATGGAGATGAACTGCAATGGAGCAGCTGAGATGGGTGCAGAGGAACTCTTGGTAGTGCAATGCAACTGGTGACGCTATGAGTGGAATTGGTGCTGGTAGTTGTAACATGGTGTTGCTGGTAATGAATGTAGGAATTGGAGAATTGCGCTTTTCTTTGGAATTAAATACTTGTGCCAAGTAAGCCGAGTACCCAAGTAAGACTTGCTTGCCATTAGGAATTGATTGCTGCCATTGACTGTTCGAGAAAATATCTGAAGCACTGTGGTTAAGCCATGGGTTTAACGGAGCTGAAACGCTGCGGATGATGGCATGGTAGATCGAGAAGGAATGAGCTGCAGTTCAGGGCAGTGCGATGCAATGCTGGGATTATCGTGGCAATGGCTAGAGCAGGTGCTGGTTCTGTTGTTGGTTATTGTAAGCAGCTGAGCTAATGGCTTATGTTAGTCAGGATCTGGAGAAGATGGCAGTGAAGCTAGGGATGCTAGAATCAGTTCAAATGTTGGTGGTAGCACTGATTTGAGTAGCTGTGTACTGATGGTGGTGGAGTTACAAAACAGACTTAGATGCATGCTAGGAATTTTGCAGGTGGAATGCATTGGAGCTGGAATGGGTGAATCTGTGGGAAGTGGATGTGCACATGAATCTGGCACTGGAATTTTGCAGTGGTGGATGCTTTGCTGCCATTATGGCTGTGCTTGAATGAATGGCTTTGGTGATGGCATTGAACTGAGAGTGGCAGTAGAATGGAATGAGGTGGAGCAGGTGTTGTGAAGTGCGAAGTGCAATTAGCTACAGATGGCGCAGTTTGCTGTTGCATTGCAGTTTAAACGGCTTTGGGGTGATGCAGGTGCAACAATGGCTTGTGTTACTGTAAACCGATAGTTGAGTTAGCGGACCGAGTTGGTGGCATTGTGTATGGAGCTAGTTGAGTTGTGGACGGTGTCTCGAACAAAAATGCATTGCAAAGGCGAAAACGGAGTGAAATTGGTAAGCCGGTGAGCATAGTTATGGTTATCGGATTTTGGAACCGGAAGTGGGCATGGTAATATTTCAGTGAATCGCGAGGGGGTACGAGTCGGATGCAAGAGTCGATTACCGTACATAAAGCTACGGTCACGCTTTTAGGCGCGTTTCGCAAGAAAGAAAGAATTGGTTTGGATGATTTTGTGAATGTATGGACTACGATGAGAAGGAGAGTTGAGGTAATGGAAGTATACAGTTGGCCTGGTGATAGTTTCCGAAGACTAAGTGGCCTGGGACATTTTTCCGGCGGTCGGATTCCGGCACCGGTGACCGGATTCCGGTGATGACGTCATCAATTCCGGCGACACTCTTGGACCCAAAATTTCCAGAGACTTATTTTCACACATGGGCTTGGTGGAGGAATTTGAGACGGGTTTGGAGAAGACTTGACCTACTTTTGGGTACCCTTTTTGGGAGAGGCATATAAATAGAACTTTTTCTCTAAACCTAGAGATATCTCCATGAGGGAGACTTCTACTTTTGTTCTAGGGTTTCACATGATAGTTCTTCTTTGCTTTCTATGATGATTTCCAAAAACATGAGTAACTAAGTTTTTATTATTGGTTGAAGATGTAGTTGGATTTTGCAACCAAGTTATGATTTTTATGAATTAGTTTTCTCTCAATATTATCGTTTGATTTCTACGGGTTATAATAATTGCATGATTGATGTATTGCAATGTGATTGAATGTTTGTTTAGTTAAGTCTAGAATTGATTGAACTCACATCCATATCTATAGCTATTTTAGGGTTTTCATCGAGCGATAACCTTGAATACAAGTAGCATGATATGATTCTAGGTTGTAGTGATACATCCTTGTAATCATATGTAGAAATTGACCTTTGTTCGAATTGTTTGCGCAATGTATTTCAATTGCATTGATTAGCCTATTTCTGAAACTTAATGCTCCTAGGAATTGAACTTGATTAGCGCAAGGCGTTAGGTTATTCTTTAGGTAGAATTCACATAATGCAAACCCTAATGTGTGTGTTGATGACTTAGGAAATTATGGAGTATTCTTGCAATAAGGTATTCTATGGCTTTTGATGATAGCGAGATTAAATACGAATTCTATTCATATATTCATAAACTTGTTTACAATTGAAGATGAAACCTTTATCCAATATTTCACATCCTTGATTTGCGTACTTTATTTGCTTTTTGTTTAGTTTTATTTACACAATCGAAATTCTTAGGGTTA
The DNA here is from genome assembly GCA_023531295.1 of Papaver armeniacum. Lineage (NCBI taxonomy): Eukaryota > Viridiplantae > Streptophyta > Magnoliopsida > Ranunculales > Papaveraceae > Papaver > Papaver armeniacum. The sequence continues at coordinate 182,506 of JAJJWW010003378.1, forward strand.
CTTATATAGGAAACCATAACAATTTGACAACCTAGACCTCTCTGTGGGATCGATCCTTTCTTACCCTTGCTATATTTATATTTTGAGTAGTAAGAAAGTGTAATTATTTTTGACGCTTACGACCGCGGTCAGTATATAAGCTGGAGTTTGGCAAATGATTTCTACTTAAATATATCAAATTTTTTCAACCGTCTAATTGTTACTCTCTTAGGTCTCTTTTCCATTGGTTCAAGTTGGCAATTTAAAAGTGACCCGAACGAATTTCTAGCTCAAACTTCAGAATGTGAGATTTGATTAGATGATGGTTTAAGGTTGTTATTAAATTCAAAGACCAAATAGTAAAGTATATGCGGTGTAAACTAGAAGAGTATAGACGAATGAGAAATATATGCAAATATTTTACACAAACATATCATATCCAAACCATGTTGCTTGTAAGAAAGAATATCATATCCAAGCCACAAAACAAGATCAAGCAAAATCTTAATTAGGTTGGCAAGCAGCATTAATTAAGGACATCACATCATCACTTGCTAATACCATGGATATAGTTGAAGATTTGGATAAGTAGGCAGTAGATTAACTAGTATAACCGTTGCCACGGTGGGAGGGCCGACTGAAAAAGAATTTGAACATGGGGTTCGTCTGCGACTACTTTCGTCCCGTTTAAGAAAAGGTGATACTTTCACCCCGTTTCTGAAAAAGTGATACTGTCGCCCCGTTTCGGAAAAAGTCATACTTTTTCCGAAAGTATGACTTTTTCCGAAACGGGGCGAAAGTATCACTTTTTTCGAAACGGGGTGAAAGTATCATTTTTTCCTGCTAGTGCTAGCCTCAATGTTGCCTAATGCTCTATCTAAACGTTCTGTTATTAAATTTGATATTGTTGTTTGTACTTGTTGCGTAGAGTTTTTTTATAACCTTTCCAACAAGATAAATTTTGTAAAATTCCAAGGCACGGATTTTTAGATATGTTATATTAAAGTTTGATTTCCAATTATACCCCTGAAAAGATAGGATACACAAAGAGTTATAGTAATTGGATTAAAAAGGAGGGACATTTTTGGTTTTTCGGCCCTAACCATTTCCAATCTTTTTGTGTCAATTGACCACTTAGAGCATCTCCAATGGTGTTTCGGTATATATCTTATGTGGAAACCTAAATATTAGGCTTTTAATAAACATTATATATAAATAGAATCCCATTGTAACAAGCATCTCCAATGGTAGATGTATCTATATATATTTTAACACAAGTGTCATTTAGTTATAGGTTACTTAATTTTAAATGTGGGCCTACATAATTTTGAACAGAAAAATATATGACGTGGGTATGGATTGGAGTATCTAAATTTACATACTCCCATCCAAACTCAAACTGCCAGCTTATGCTAATTTTTTGCTAACCAACCACAATTGGAGAGAGTTTTTTATGTTAGAGTATCTAAAATCCTATGTGGCGGCAATTTTTTAGAGACCAAACTCTATTGGAGATGCTCTTAGATTTTACAAAAAAATGGCCATATAAAGGTCCTCCCTCGCTTCGCTCGGTCGGCCCAATTAATTATGTTTAGAAAACGAAAGCATATGGTCCATATACAGACCCTGTTTCCAACAAGGCAAGAACTAGTCCGGACTTAGAAAAATATAGGTTGAGCATGCGATTTTGTGCACCCAAACAATCACCATGTTATTTTCACGAGTAGAGATGGAATGCACATCCATTTTGGTGCATGCCCATAAATATAAAGATCATATCTTTCAGAGAGAGAAATCTATTTATCTGAATGCAAGTCGACAAAAACTATAACCGCCAACAAATAATTAACCGTCGGGTGCCCGTATTTTCTATTATTTTTACAACTTAATTTAAAATGATGGTGATTATAACAAGTGCCTTTGTCTAAACGAAATGTTCATGGTGTATAATTTAGAAGATCATTCAGAGTGGGTCACTTTGTCGTAATCCACAAGAAGGTTTAAAGCTCTCACAAGGTTGGCCATTTAAGCAAGGCTGCTAATGGGGGACCGGAATTTCCAGGGGGTACCGTTTCATATGAGACAAAAGAGTTATATCCGATCCTGATAATTCCGGTCCCCCATTAGCAGCCATGCATTTAAGAGAGTAGATATTGTAGTCGTGCTTATACATTGCTCCACAAGGCTACACCAGTCCTCGGCAAACCCAAACTGTCTAAGAATTTGGAGAAGAAAGCTCCACTCCACCATGTCGAATGCCTTCAACATATCTAACTTTATTGCTAAAGAGTGTTTCTCCAATTTGCTTCTTCACATAGTGTCGATTAGCTCGTGTGCGATGATAATGTTATCATTGATACATCTTCCAGGTACAAATGCAGACTGAGTTGGAGAGATTATCCTGTTCAGTATAGGTTTTAATCTATTCGACATTAGTTTGGATAAAATCTTGTATGATAGATTACATAAACTAATAGGACGGTAGTCTACAGGGGATTGAGGACAATCATTCTTTGGTATGAGTGTTTGAAACGTATGGTTTAAATGTTTCAACAAGTGTTTAGTCTTGAAAAAAACCCTGTATCATGTCTACCAAATCTGGTGCTATCGTTTTCCAACTACATACTGAAAAAACCAGCCTGAAATCCATCTGGACCTGGAGTTTTCCATGCAGGCATTTGGAAGACAACACCCTTGATCTCATCTTCCGTGGGTACTTGAAAAAGAAGTTCATTATCTTCATCTGTTATACATGGTTGGATTAGTTGCAGTAGCTCAGGATCATGTTGTGGATGTTTTGATGTAATAATTTTCCTGAAATGTGTAACCAGAATACTTTTTATCTCGCTGCGGTCATTGTGCCAGATACCAATATCATCTTTCAGAGCTTCTATAGAGTTTCGACGTTTTCTGAAGTTCGCTTGAGAATGAAAGAATGAAGTATTGTCGTCACTATCCAGCAGAATGTTATCCCTTGACTGTTGCCAAACAAATAACTCTTCTCTGTGGTACCACTGTTGAAGCTCTTGAACAAGATTCTTATATTGTTGTGAAGCAAAGAAATCTGTTTGTGTTGATGCTTCGCTAATTTGTTGCTTGATATTACTGATTTGTGCTTTGATATGACCAAAATGTGTGTGATTCCAAAGCTTCAAGTTTGACTTGGTATTCTTCAGTTTCATAGCCAATCTATATGCAGCAGAGCCTTGTACTGGTTGTTTCCAAGCTGTATCTATTGTTTCCTGGCAAGTGCTATCTCTATACCAAGTTTTATAGAATTTAAAAGGTAATGCTCTAGAGCTAAGATTATCATCAGTACAAAGCAACACAGGGGCATGATCTGAACCAACTAAAGCTAGATTTAAAAGTTTTGCATTAGGATATTGTTGATGCCATTCAATATTACCTAATGCTCTATCTAAACGTTCTGTTATCAAATTATTATTCGAACGTTTATTGCACCAAGTATATGGATTACCCTTAAAGGGAACATCCACAAGACCACAGTCATTAATAACATTGAAAATATATGAATTTTTTGAAATAATCTCCAATTACAAGCCAAGGGATATTGAGGCTTTGATATAATTGCTGAAGTAGATCCCATTGTTTTTTCCTCACATGGTTATGTGGAGACCCATATAAGCAAGTTAAGAGCCAGGGATTTTTACTAGGATCATGGTTAATAATCATATTAAACATAGTATCATCTTGTTGTATTAATTCTAATTGTAGATTATCTTTCCATAATTAAGCTAATCCTCCAGCTCTACCTTGTGGATTGGCAAACTGCATATTGGGGTATCCTAAATGAGATAGATAAACATGCACTTTTTTAACAGGGTTCTTAGTTTCACTAAGAAATGTCTGGAGAAGATGATTTTATTTCATTTCTCAGATTTTGCCTAGTTAATGTATTTCCTAGGCCTTGAACCATGCAAGAATATACATGTTGAAATTGAGACTAGTAAAATGATAATGACAATCCAAAAAACAGGAATTGACTATTAATTTACCTGTTTTCCAGTTCCAATTTTATCTCCAGAGTCAATTTCCAGTTGTTCTGAACTTCCCCCCTGCTGTTCAGATAGGCTTTCATGATTTCCAGCACCGGGACAGCTGCTAATGGACTCATCTTGTATATTAGCATGTTGAGGTTGAGGAATACAATGAGCAATAGGTTTACCACTGTAAGCATGAGTCGCTACATGTGAAATATGGGGTACTTTGAACTCATTACTATCTGGAGATGCAGAGTTAAATAACAAAATTCATGGAGTAAAGGCAGCAACATCAAGTCCGGCAATCACCCATTTATTCTTCGCAGACGATTTTTTACTGTTCACACAAGCCAAGCTACATGAAGTTCAAATTTTGCCAGATAAATGTTGCTACATGAAGTAAAGGCAGAAACATATTGTTTCTGGGTACTGGGAAACCAGATAAATATTGTACAAGATCGATGGATTCCAGAAAGAGAACAACCCATAAAACTAACATCAACAGAACATCAGGTCCACAGAGTTTCAGACTTGATATATCACCCTACAAACAAATGGAACATTGAAATATTGAGAAAATGTATGCATCCAGAAACAATGAAGCAAATACTGGCTATAAGAATTCCTCTTCAGGGTGAAGACCAACTGAAATGGACATTGACACGATCCGGGGACTTCTCAGTTAATTCTATGTATCAGCAGCTTCTAAAAGAGAATGGAATTCAACCTCAGATTCTGACAGAGAAACAATGGTTACACTTTTGGCATATGAAAGTACCTAAGAAAGTTTTGTTGTTCCTATGGAAAGAAATTCACGGTATCCTTCCTCTACGAGCAAATATGAGACGTTTTGTGCCAATAGATACTCATCTCTGTCCAATATGCATGACTGCGGAAGAAACAGCTGAACTCTTGTTCAAGTTTTGCTCATTCGCAAGAGCCATTTGGTTTGCAGCCGATTCAGCATCCTCTTTATTCTCTGCAGTGGTACCCTACAATACAACAGTGGATTATATCTTGGTTTGACAAACAAATCAAGCATCCAAGTGATGTTCAGATAGACTACAATAAGGCTGCCATTATCCGTTGGCACATATGGAACAGTAGATGCAAGTCTTCTTTTGATAAACAACAACAGAATCCTTATGCCACATTGCATCACATAAACATCATGTAAGCTAATCTCAGGGCAGAAACAGATAGATGCTCAACACACATACATATGCCTGCCCTTACGAATAATCAAACTAGCATTAATGCCCCTGTACTGATGCATACCCCTGCACTAGTATGGATCGTCTTTCTTATACTACTCCTTAAATGCCTGATAGAAATAACTATCTTATTTATATCGATGCTGCGAAAAACAAGAGATCAGAGCTTGCAGGTATTGGAATAATCATTTTTGACAATGTAGGTACTCTCTACGCCGCCAGGTCCTTCAACATCTCAGCTCTGACTATTGGGTATGCAGAAGCTATAGCTTTGCTGGAAGCTATTAAATGGAGCAAGGACTTAAAGCTACACAACATCACTATTTGGGAGACAATAGAAACGTTATAAATACGGTTACCAGTACTCTTAGTTCTGTGTCGTGGAGTAATCAAAGTACTCCCTCCGTTCCTAAATAATATCTTTGGTTTACTATAAATAGATGTTTTCAAAAAAGCCGGGTTTCCTAATTGGGAAAGTCAAAGTTCTTTAGTTTTCTGGGACCACTTTTCTCTAAACTTCTTTTGATGACAAATGTCATGTGGACCATTTCATTTTACTTCTTTTGCTGACAAATGTCATGGGGACCATTTCACTTCACTTCTTTTATTGACAAGTGTCATGAGAACCACTTTCAATGATTAGTTCTGTTAATTTCCTTAATTTTCTCTAAAAACAAAACCATCCTATTAATTAAGAACACGGAGAGAGTATTATTTTGAACTGTAAATACTTACTCCAGTTTTTTAATAGGTGGCAGTGTATGTACAAACACTGATGTAACTATTTGTAACCCTATCTAATGAAGTTTCTTTTTTGATCAAAAAAAAAAAAAAAAATCAATTTGATGATGCCGACTTTGTACTTAACTAATATTTTTCAAGGTCCCTCACCCCCTCTAGAGGTCCATTGTGCCTGAAAATTCATGGCTTCTGGATGGATTTCATGGTTTCGGTTCGTCAAAATAGACTGTAAAAAGAAAAGGTCGCCTGCATAAAGCCACTTTTCTCATAACATCTGGACCCACTTGGAATATGGTACTTGATTTGTATTTTGAGGTCCCCTGCCAACTAGGGCTGCACAGAACCGAGCCGAACCGAGCAAACCGAGCCGAACCGAAACCGAACTGAACCGTTCATCCAACGGTCAGTTTCAGTTCATAACACAAGAACCGTTGATCTTTCAGTTCAGTCTACGGTTTGTATGGTCAAACCGAACCGAACTGAACCGATAGAACCGATGAATATAGACCCTTCATTTGTATCACCCTAATCAATCCTAGCCGTTTATATCTAAAACCCTAACTACTTAAACTCTCAGCTGGTTCTGTAAATTTCATTTCTTCTTTTCATTTCTCTCACCTCACCAGTCGCCTCCACCACCACTCATCAGAGAACCACCTCCATCAAGATCACCATCACCTCTCCATCGATCATCACCACCTCTAGTAAGCTAATCTATTGATTTCTTTTTAGTTTCCTCTTCTATTCA